>OY992877.1:182137375-182644875 GCA_963921405.1 Cepaea hortensis
CGTGAAAAAGCGTAGACCTTGTGTCTCTAGATGTCTAAGTATTGTGTGATGACTAAAGTTGAGCTTAACACAACAGGTTTTAGCAGTAAAAAGAGTATCAAATTAAGTTGTCCAGTCTATAGGGTGGACTGCGAATGGATAGATACAGAATGTATAGACAGACATCCAGTTGTTGAGCTTGTGAGTAGTTCTGATACTACTCCAGTTCTCTATGTATAGCTGTCTGATATCTTCAGGAAGAATTTGTAGAGATTCAATTGCATCATGGGGTTGTGTGTTGTTGTCTGCGTGGTTATGTGCAAAATTCGCTTCGCGTTGTGTCTGTTGTTTAGAGCTGTCTACCGTATCACTATCAGTAGTGGCCGGCCTCTTGCGTGATAGTGTTATGGAGTTTGTTACAGTACTTGAAGATGATGCTGCAGCACTTGATGTTGATGCTGAGAATGGTGTCATGGATACTCCTAGTATTACGCCTAATGAGGCTGGTGTTGTGTGTTCCTTTGTCATGTGATCCTGTAAAATATCTTTTCTGGTGTACTTCCGATTACATTAATGACATGAGTGTACTTAGCGAAGGGTATTGGTGTCGCTGTTTCTAATGTGATGAACAAAATTCCGAGATTCAGTGAATACATTTACACACATTGGATACACGTGGTTTTCCGATGTTTGACTAGTAGACATCTTTGTTTTTATTTTTAGGCACGTTTTGTAACAACTTGATAATTAGACAATCAACAGTCGACATGAAACAAGGTCACAATGAGACAATGAATATTATTAGTTCCTTTAACTCATCAAATTCAAATAACTTAACTTTGGCTAGTTAGTCAGACAAATATCCAAACAACAAGAGGTGTTGCTCACGACGCTAGTAAACAGTATCAAGTAGGAACACGTGTTTCAAGTCTTTGTTTCAACTGGTGATAAAATCATTCCAGATCAAGCTGTAAACTGTGGTAGGATATTGATGTTGCTTACAATTGGTATACGCCTGGATAAGAAACTAATTGATAAATCTTACAATACAGACGTGAAATCTCCAATAACTGGAAGAAAGATTCACTAAAGTTGTAGGCACATATATAGCTGATAAACTAAGTTCATGGGTACTGCACCAAAAAGGTTACTAGTAGAATGGCTATACTTAGATGTAGACAGCAATTAAATAAAAACATTTAAAGTTTCAGTAATTCATTGTTCTTGTGAATGTGAGACGTGGTGAGTTTGGGTATATAATATATAAGATAAACCCCGCCTACCGTATACTCCCATCCAATATGTGATTGTCTAACATACATTATGAACAAATACTAAGACCCTGTCTATTCATCGTACTCTATTAATTACATTTTCTCCATCGTCCTCTTGGGGTCTGTATTCCATAGCGTTTCATTGATCTACATCACTTTACCACTACCTATCACCGAATTCCACAATTCTCCCAGGATTATTTTCAAGGTACATTTCTCCAATTCTGTGAAACGTAGTTACAAAGAAATCAAAAATGAGAAATCTAAACCACACACGCACACGCGCACGCGCACGCACGCACGCACGCACGCACGCACGCATGCACACGCACACACATTCAGAAAAGACATAGTTATAAAGAAACATACCATATTTAAAAAAAAAACATGTTATATAATTTTATTGTTTTTTTAAATGTTCACAAGACATAAAGGAACAGAAACACAGACACAACAAACTGCTTCTGTCAATGTCTATATGGCTTTCTTCTTGAGAGATTTCTTACCTTTGGTTCCCCAGTGGAATCGAATGACCCAAAGAGGACGGGTTGATTTTCTTGATGATTCTTTGAAAATGGCGGCGTAGCCTGGTTATTGTAAGCATACGCTTATGGGGTTGAAACTTGAGCTGGCGTGAATTGGTTACTATAAGTAGGTGTGTAGGAACTCGTAGAATCAGTGTTCCAAGTGCGTATATTAATGTTTGACTGAGCCTTGTCAAACGCCGCAATAGTTTAATCGCGCATATCCATCAATTATTGAAATTCACCACAAGTCAGCGTTAGTCCAACTTTAGTGGTAAATTTCAGTTCTGATTCTCCAAAGTGACGTCATAATTATAACATTGACATACCCCTGTAACTTGACACAGAAGCGACTTTATGGTCAGCTCCCAGAGGTCTAACGAATTCAGCTCCGTTGGTCATGTAAACACTGTAGTTGGCTGGAAAAAAAATAAAGGAGACAAATTTGGGCTCCGCCTCATTTGTTTTTCTGAATTTTTTGTTTGTTTCTTTATGACTTCACGTGTAATACCACTTGCATGACACATATTTTTATAATTCCCTGTCTAAGAGGAGATAACTACTTTGGTTTTGTTCTAGTTAAGATGACGCTACTACTTCCGAAAGGGTTTAACAATTCAAGCACGTGGTAGCTTCCATTCAACGGAAGTTCATTTTCTCAACTTTAGCGCATATGTAAGAATAGCTGTACACAGGAAGTGGTAGTAATTGACCACTCAGTTTCAATTTCGAGCCAACAGACTTCTGCTTTTTGACAAAAATATGCCTTACTAAACATTTTCTGTACAAGACTTGATCTTACAAACAAAAATATTCTTATGCTGACGTTAACTTACAAAAGTCTGCTGCTGAAAAAGATAAATTTACCAAAACAAACTGCCGAAACTTACTAACTCACACACACAGACACACACACACACACACACACACACACACACACACACACACACACACACACACAATACACACTCACAATACACACACATTTTGATGACGACATGAACTTACAAAAAATAAGGGCGTGAAAAACTTAACTTACCAATACGAACTTAACACACACACACACACACACACACACACACACACACACACACACACACACACACACACACACACACTCACACACAATGTCTGACGACGATATGACATTACAAACACGTGATGTTGAAGAAGTGAACTTACCAAATCATGAACTGTCGAAGACATGAACTTAAAAGAACAACAACAATTTCAGATGACGAAATGAACTTACAAAACACATTTGACGGTGAAGAAATGAACTTACAAAATTCCGAATTGCCGATGCAATTCTCTTACACACGTAACATATTCTGATGCAGACGTGAATTTGCAAACAACTTCTGTTGAGGAAATGAACTTATAAAAACATGAACTGCCAAAGACATGATCTTACAACAACAACAACAACAACGACATATGACGATACGACTTTGCCACACACACACAAAAAGCATGATGGTGCAGAAATGAACTTATCTAAACATGACCCTTTGAAGACAGCACCTTTACACCCAAAAAATATATGATAACGACATGGAAATAACAAAATATGACGGTGAAGATATTAACTTACCAAAAACACGAGCTACCGAAGACATGAACTTTCCAACAACAACAACAACAAATTCTGATTACGACATGAACTTACAAAAAAAAAAAAAATTCTGATAACAACACAACCTTTAAAAAAGTCTGCTGATGACATGAACATACACAAATCTGATGATGAAGAAATGAACTTTAGACGAGTTATCTCCCGTAGCTGTGAGAAATTAGAATGTTGGCCGGTGTCTCGTTTTTTGATATCTAAAACAAGTCCAGGCGTGTTTAAAAGCATTCGATAAGCCCATCTGTATAAAATGAGCCGAACTGTCCACATTTTATGATTTGTTTACCAAGCGTTCAAGATGTCTGCAGCCAACTGTGTTTACATGACCAACCGAGTTGACTTCGTTAGACCTCTGGAAGCTGATCATAAATTCGCTTCTGTGTCAAGCTGCACGGCTTTGACGATGTTACATTTACGACGTTACTTTGAAGAATCAGAACTGGAATTTCACACTAACGTTTAACTGACGCTGACTCATTGTGAATTTGAACAATTGATGGATAAGTGTGACGAAATTATTGTGGAGTTTGACAAGGTACAGTCAAACATTAATATACGCACTTGGAACACTGATTCTACGAGTTCCTATACACCTACTTATAGTAACCAATTCACGCCCGCTCAAGTTTCAACCCCATATTTATATGCGTAAAATAATCAGGCCACGCCGCCATTTTCAACAAATCATCAAAAACATCAACCCATCCTTGCCTCTCTAGGTAATCCAATTCCATTGAGGAACCGACGTAAGGATTCTCCCAAGAAGAAAGCCATATAGACATTGACAGAAGCAGTTTGCTGTGCCAGTGTTTCTGTTCCTTTATGTTTTGTTAAAATAAACTTTAAAAAATAAACCAAAATTTAAAAAAAAAAAAGAAAAATAAAAAAAAAAACCAAGAAAAAAAAAAGAAGAAGATCATAAAATGTGTTTCTTTTTCATATATGGTATGTTTCTTTATAACTATGTCTTTTCTGAATGTTTTGTGAGTGTGTGTGTGTGTGTGTGTGTGTGTGTGTGTGTGTGTGTGTGATTTGAATGTTTTGATTTCTTTGTAACTACAGTTCACAGAATTGGAGAAATGTACCTAGACAATAATCCTGGGAGAGTTGTGGAATTCGGTGATATGTAGTGGTGAATTGATGTAGATCAATTAAACGCTATGGAGTACAGACCCCAAGAGAACATTGAAGAAAATGTAATTAATAGAGTAGGATGAACAGGCAGGGTCTTAGAATTTGTTCAAATTGTATGTTAGACAATCACTTATTAGATGGGAGTATACCAGTAGGGAGAGCGTACCTTATGTATTATATACTCACACTCACCACCTCTCACATTCACAAGAACATCGAATTACTGATACTTCAAATGTTTTTATTCAACTGCTGTTTGCACTGGCACCTTTCCGTCTTGACAGACGATAGTTTGGTACATTGTGCTTCAAAAAAACTTAATAACTACGACCCATGGCTGTGGCGATTGTGGCTGATAAGGCCAATTCGTGCTGCAAATGTATGTCCACAGTGGATGCATGTGAAAACATGTTCATTTCCACCATCTTACACCATCTTACGTCTCTCACGCTGTGTGTGTGCTTTATCTGCAATCATTGTTTCTTTTGTCTTTATTCCATTTCTGAAAGTTGCCCTCCATGCAACATGTTCAGCGGCGACTTGCTCCCAACGTGCATTATCAATGCCTGTATCAATCATGTCCCGCTAACACGGATCTTTGTATCGTAGTAGAGGCCGACCCTGAGATCTCCTACCCATCTGTAATTCACCAAAAAGATGTCCTTTGGTATTCTACCATCGTCCATCCTCCTAAAATGTCCTATCCATCTAAGTCTACGAAGACTGAGCATGGAATAAACCGTCACACAACCTGATCTTTCCAATACTTCAGTATTTGTGATTTTGTCTTGCCACTTAATACCAAGTATTCTTCGCAGACACCGCATATGAAAACTGTGTTAGCGTTTCTCTTGGTGTGAGTAAGTTGTCCAGGTTTCACTGCCATAAAGACGTTTACTAAGGACACAGGCTTGGTAGACGGGGACATATTTTTTGGCAGTAAGCTTCCTGTTCTCCCAGACTCTTTTTCCTAACTTGTTCATTGTTGTTGCTGCCTTGCCAATCCTGATGTTGATTTCCTGATCTGGGGATAAATTGCTATTTACCTCTGATACTAGATATGTAAACTGGTCTACTATCTCCAGTTCGGCGTCGTCAATAAAGATTGATGGTACCCCATGTGCACCTTGCGACATAATCTGTGTCTTCTTTTTGTTAATTGTTAAACCAAATTCAGAACAAGCATTAGAGAATGCAGACAGTTGATGTTGTAATTCTTCCTCAGAGTGGGTCGTATTTGCAGCATCATCCGCAAAAAGCAACTCTCTGATTAGTACCCTCCTACATTTTGTCTTGGCCTTCAATCTCTGAGCATTATAGAGGCCACCATCTGAGCGTGAGTGAATGTATATACCATCATCCTGATCACGAAAGGCATATTTCAGTAGAAGTGAAAAGTATATCCCAAAGAGGGTGGGAGCTAGTACACAACCTTGCTTAACTACACTCTTGATTTCAAACTCTTCTGAAGTTGCACCATCAAACTTGATTATAACCTTCATGCCAGTGTCGAACGATTCCACAATAGACAGAAGAGTTGGTGGGCAGCCAATCTTCTTTACTGCTTTGAACAGACCCTCACGACTGACCAAATCGAATGCCTTTGTGAGGTCGATGAAGGCAATTAAACAGTGGCTGATTTTGTTCCCGGCATTATTCTTGCATTTGTCGCAATGAGAATATCATATCAATGGTAGACCGGTTCTGTCGGAACCCGCACTATGATTCGGGGTAGACTTGATATCCCAGGGCTTAAAGTCTACGCAGAACAATTCTGGCAAATACTTTTCCAACAATACACAGAAGTGAGATACCCTTATAGTTGTTACAGTCGCTCCGATCGCCCTTGTTCTTGTACAGCGTTATGATGATTGAATCTTTGAAAATCTTGTGGGACTTGTCCTTCTCGCCAGCACAGCTCTAGTAGCTGGTGGATCTGAAGAGTGAGTGTGTCTTGCCCACTCCTGATAACCTCTATTGGAACCCCATCCTTACCTGGAGCCTTGCCAGATGCAAGTTCATTTATAGCACACTTAACTGCTGTTATGGTAGGAAGTGTGTCCAGGTGGTCAAGAGTTGGTAGGGCCTCTATGGCGTTGAGGGCATCATCCGCTAGCTTGGTCTCACTTGAGTAAAGCTCTAAATAGTGCTCTACCCATCTATCCATCTGCTGTTTCTTATCAGTGATGATTTCTCCCTTCAAGGTTTTCAGTGGCGCACTTATTTTGATCATTGGACCACAAGCTTTCTTTATCCCTTCATACATGCTTCTGATGTTTCCCTTTTCACATGCGATTTGAATGGACTCACATCACTTGATCCAATAGTCATTCGCACAATGCCTGGCAGCCTTTTTCACATCCTTCCTGGCTTGCTTCAGCAAACTCAGAGTATAACGCGTTGTTATTTCCTTGTTTCTTAAGAGAGGTATACTATTATATGCTTATCTGGCTGTTTGCCGCAAACCAGTCCTGCCTCTTACGATCCACAGTGCGGTAAACCCCTACCGCTGTTTTATAAATAGTTTCCTTAAGTTTACTCCACTTTTCATTTACTTTTCAATTTTCTGATGTATCAGTGAACGCGTATTCAAGTTGCTGTTGAAATGTAAAGCACTTTCCAGGATTGTGAGTGTTAATAATATTAATCCTGGGGCTAGATTTGTGTTTAGCTGTGTAGATTCTCTGTGGTCTCAGTCTAACCCTTGCAACAACCAAAGAATGATCCGTATCACAGTCAGCACTGTGGTAACTTCGAGTTAATGATGTATTGTTCAGATATTGTCTCCGTGTGATAATGAAGTCGAGCTGATACCAATGGCCGGATCTTGGATGTTTCCATGTGACCTTATGCAGCTCTTTTGTTTAAAAAAAAAACGTTTGTAATACATAGGTCATTTCTGGTGAAATGCTCCAGCAGCCTTTGCCCATTTTCATTTATGTAACCGATGTTGTATTTTCCAAGGCACACTGGCCATGAACTCGAGTTCTTGCCCACACGAGCATTGAAATCACCGAGCATATAAATGTAGTCGGATTTTGGAACTGCATTGATCACAGAGTCTAGCTCCTCATAGAACATATCCTTCACATCGTCAGAGGAAGCGAGTGTCGGTGCATATGCAGTGATAATGGTGGCAAATCCACAAGAGGTTGCCAAGCGCAGGCATAATAGTCTTTCATTACCTCCAGCTGGGATATCAATCATTCCCAGTAGCAAATTCCTCACCGCAAATCCCACGCCATGTTGCCTTTTTTCTGCCTGCCCTCTACCCTTCAGCGAGGCGAGTCTCCTGCAGGCCAGCAATATCAACGTTAAGACGAATGAGTTCGGCATCAATCAAAGCCGTTTTTCTCTATATTGGTCAAGTAAGTGGAAAATCCTGGACACATGGTTCTTACGTTCCAGGTTGCAAACCGCAGCTTGAGGTTTCTATTTTTTTCTTTTTATTATTGCTTGGTGCATTGGTTTTACAGCCTGCGATTCAGATTTGTGTCCTAGCCTCAAGCACCCATTGAAGCAGGTAGGCTGTGGCGGATCAGCACCTAATTGGCCGGGGGGTGCCCGGCTTGAGGCGGGCGGTAGATGATCAGTGACACATGTGGGTGTTTCCCACCGTCAGAGGCAAAGCGTGGCGCCCCATGTCTACGCCAATTGACAAGGACTTATAACACGTAACAGTTACCTCTCGCTGTGATTCCGAGACTGGTTAAGACAAGGGATGGAGTTATTGCCTCTCCATAGCTCAAAGCCTGGTCCTAAATATAGAGACCATGTGTTGCCCATGCAGCATGATCCCTCTCTCGGTCTGCCTAGTTCACTCCAGAGGAAAGATACCACCTATACATCTGGAACAAGACAAGTTGCAGAAGCTGCTGGATCAGCAAAGCAATGCTCTAGCTGTCCGCCTGTAGGAGCTTCGATCCTAGGCAGTTGGTCTGCCCTGCCATGACATTTAGTCTGTATGTTACATTTCCTCTCACTGGAATGAGGCTTGTACCATCCAAATTGCGCTCCTCCGCCCGGAGCCGTTGGTAAAATGTGGGGTGTCGGGTTTTGTAAGCGTCGCCCAACATTCGGCGCTAACAGAAGCAGGAAGTATCATCTACTGTCATACGATAGCTCATTCATATCTAACTAAGACCTAACACTGAACTAATAGTACTACTACATCTAATACTACAGCTATTATTACTACTAATATTACTAGACACTTTTATATTCTACTACTGCTACTACTAGGGGGATGCGTGGTCTCGAGGTATAGTGTCCGCCTCAAGTGCTGGAGGTCCCGGGTTCAATCCCTGGTGAGGGCCGGGATTTATTTCACGTGGACTTAAAAAAATGCCCCTGGTCTCTGGGTAGCGAGATCGGACGCCCGTGTGTATTGTTGCCCACGTAAACAATCCCTTGGCAGTTGGAAATCGAAAAAGAGTAGCCTAACGGCGCTGCACGGGAAACATTTCGAGTTAAAAATCTACCCAAAGTAATTTCAGGATCCTCGCTGGTGCCACGGAGTTCGTGCACTGAGCTGAGTTTCTTCAGACTCAGGTTTGAGTTAGGAGGAGAATGGAGCACTTATGGGTTACACCCGTGTGCCGTGATGTTGATCCATCGATAAAACTAAACTAACTAAACTACTACTACTACTACTACTACTACTACTACTACTACTACTACTACTACTACTACTACTACTACTACTACTACTACTACTACTACTGCTGCTACAATACTTCTTTATCTGTTATTGCTACCACATGAAAAAAAAAAAAAAACGATGTTGGTTAACACACAAATTGATCCATACCATCGGAGATTGCCATGCCAGCCGACATGTCTCTTGGTGATGATGACTACTATTACTACTAACACCACTTCTCTACTTTTCTCATACTCTGCTGTTATATCTATTTTTCCCCACTAATATTATACCGGTGGAAACTTCTATTACTACCAATATTACTACTCGTATTACTTAGATAGATTGCCTAATGATAATTATGTAAGCTTAAGACCTAGAAGGATACATGGACACATGCCTATTTACAACTATAAAATACATAAGAGACATAGGTACGATACTATTGTTTTGGTACAGAACCTATAATTTTTGCGCCACGTGCATAGATTTCTCTCACTAACCACAAGACGCCTGTTTTCCGGCCCACAGAAGACACAGTTACTACATCGATATCCCACGCGTGACCTACCGCTCAAGCCATTGTAAGCGTCACTTATTCTAACACTGCACAGAGTTACAAGTTAGTTTTATGCTTTTACAATACAACGCAATAATCTCCACCCTCTTTCCCCCATTTATTTCTTTATTTTTATATATCAGTCTTTGTGCTATTTAAGGTTTTCTTCTTCTTCTTTGCGTTCATCCGGGGTGTTTTTTCAGATGTGATTGCGGTGTGCGTTAGGAACCCGTGGGTTGGAACCCTTAGGTCAACACATCCGGCTTTTGCGTGCATTTTTGACCAGGCTAGCATTCCTGGGAGACTCTCACTTTTGTGGTACCGTCCACCTCCCAGCTGGTCAAGATGGAACAGTCGAAGACTTCGCGGTCATCCCTCAAAGGAAGGCAGGGACAGTCCATAGCATTTCCGCCATCCTGGGTGGCTTCCATAATTGCAGAGCCGACACATAGAGCTCTGGTGCTGGGCTCACCTAGGGAATCGTCACGTCCTGCTCGTGGCTGCTTTAATTCCTCACTTCAATATATTGGGCATTTCGTTTGCCCCGGGCCGTTCCCGCACAAACCAGACAGGTCTGCAGACGGTATCCACTCAGCGAGTTTTCAGTTTGGACATGTGCTAGACGTTGTGCCCGTCAGAGCTGTTCCAGACACGATGGACATTCGGAGACTACCTAGTTAGAGCTGTTCCAAACATGAGCGGCATTCGGAAACTAGGTAGTCAGAGCTGTTCCTAGCACTAGAGAAATTCGGACGAGACATTTCACTCGGACGTAAAATGCGTAGTGCCAATTTTTATTTTGCCACCCGTAGGACGGCACTTCCGGCTTCGGCGGGCATTTGTTAATGAGGTTAGCCTTCCTCGGGTTTCGAGGCACGTTAGACTTATTGTTGTGATGTCGCCCACATCTCAGCTGGTCAAGATAGAACGGTCAATGATATCATGGTCAACCCTCAAGGGAAGGCAGGGGCAGACCATGGGCATTCCCTCACTATCCAAGGAGGCTTCCATAATTGCAGAGCCGGCACATATTGCTCTGAGACTGGGCTCACCCGAGGAGTTTCCACGTCCTGCTCATGGCTGCTTTAGTTCCTCACTTCCATGTTTTGGGCATCTCGCTTGCCACTGGTCGCTCAAGAACACACCAGGAACGGTCAGACTGCGGGCGACATCCACTCGGTAAGCTTTTGCTTTTGACTTCGGACCACGCAATGGATTCGCTAGCCGTGCGTTCCATTTCGTGTTATTGAGACGTTTTTTCACTTTTGTCTACACTCTCTATGAGTTAGATACAGATAGTTTTCGTAACCATTTCATTCGACTGGGGCACTTTTCTGCCTGTTAGTACTCGCTCACGAGGTAGGCTACATGTGCTGCCGGCTCAGCACCTTACCTCCGTACAGCAGTGAACGAGAACCGGCCAGACCCTCTCATCCGGGATTCCCTCATAACCCCCAGCAGAGAGCCTTCGAACAAGTATCAGAACTTGGCATGTAGCGTGCTCTGTATCTCACCTCTATTTTTCGGTAGGTGGGTATATGCCCGGCTCTCACATCCGAGGGTTTGTGGCTTAGAGGCGTTAAGCCTCAACCCTCGACAGAGAGCCTTAGAGTATTGTCGGGACCAAGAACTTCTGCCTTCGTGCACCTGATTTAAACTTTTGACTGCTATCCTCAGTCTACCTGCAGAGCAGCAGGTTGTGTCTCTCTTAGTCTGGCCCCTATCCCATAAGCTGTCCGATATGTAGTTTTCGTCCGTCGGCAAGCACATGGGGTCAATGGGACACACAAGCTCCCCCACCACGGCAAGGTGGAGACACATCGAGGGAGATTTAAGGTTTTCATTTGAGCTCCTCTGCATCCGTTCCCAACCACAGGAACTATATGCACGACTCTGTACCCTAACCAGTACACCTAACCCTGAATACGTCATATCCACTACAACGAGTAATAACAGACATCTTTTAGTTTTTATGCTTTTCATTTGAAGACAGAATACAGGTCACTATACAACACCCACCAAGACACCCCACACCTCTTAAGTCATAAACCTAATCCTGATGACGTCATACCCACTAAAACCATCAATAACGTCCATATTTTACTTCGTATGGTTTTCATTTGAAGAACTGTAACCCTAATCCATCTCCATAATATATGTATGATGATAGTGATTACGGCATATCCACCTTTAAAAACCAGTGGTCACTTATCGTTTCTGACACTCGGATCTACAAAACGCTATATGAAACGCATCAACCGGACTAGTTTAGTAAGGATATATGAAAAAAAAACACAAAAAACAATCGATGATTAAACCACCACTTGCTTCTTTTAACAATCAGCGGTCAGTTTTATCCTCCCACCCCCGAAAAATATTGGGCGGAGTCACATATGTTCAGCTTGGAGCTAATTTGTGATGTCAGCCAGACTAGTTTACTAAGGATATATAAGGACCGAAACAAACAAACAAAAACAATCGATAATTATGGGGAGCGGTTCCGCGTGGAGCCTTGATGAGGAAAATTGATACTAGTTGATTAATATAATTCCACCTCCACCTCAAAAATTACATTGTTCTGACCCTCTACACTACTTGCCCGTCGTATAAAAATATAGGGCTAGCACCATATACCTCATTCACCCCAGGACGTGTAAAAAGGGTCCTGTACTTGCTTAGTTACTGATCACACACTATTTGTGTTTGGCCTTCGCTATCTTTGAACTCACACTACTTCTAGTGCACTGGACTTATTTTTGTATGTGTATTAGCTTTCCTTATTACCAGTGTTCCTTGCCATCAGACGAACCCACTCTGACTTCAGAGGTACTTGTAATTTACGTCGCCAAGTCAAGGACAAGAAGTCAATATTTTAGTCCAACTGACCGGTGTAGGAGTTGAACCCGCTACCTCGGCATCAGCACACCGGAAGTTTAAGAGCAAGCACTCTTATCCATTTGGCCATGCTGACCTTCGGTCGCTTAAAAAGCGCTTAAAATTCAACAAGGACGACTTCATTGCATCGGGTTTTTATCGCAAATTGCACAGTCTCTTTCGCAGCAAAATGTCGAAAGCGTCGCACAAAGAACGAACTCCGTAGCTCCAGCAACGTCATCAGAAGTCTCCGAAAAAATACACACTTAAACCAAATGACGCAGCCCGGAACCAAACCCTCAACCTTCGGAGCCCGAGTCAGACGGTTTGACCACTTCGTAAGAGACGTAAGAGACATAAGATAGTGCATGATGGTGGAAATGACCACGTGTTCACATGCACCCACTGTGAACGAACATTTACAGCGCAAATTGGCCTTATCAGTCGCATTCGCTACCGCCATGGGTAAAAGTTATTATGCCTTTTTAAAGCACAAACTATCGTCTGTCAAGACGGCAAGGTGCCAATGTGTGTGTGTGTGTGCGTGCGTGCTTGCGTGCGTGCGTGTGTGTGTGTGTGTGAGAGAAAATCAAAACAATGTTTTCCCGCAGTGAATTTGAATAACGAAGAAACAAACAACAGATTGCACGATTTATTGCCTGGCATATTTCGCTACATCTCGTAAGGTACGTACTGCAGAATTCACACAACATAAAGTAAAATAACTAGATAAATCCTTCAATGGCATTAAGGGCATCATCCGCTAGTTTGGTCCCACTTTAGTAAAGCTCCAAATCTGCTCTACCCATCTGCCCATCTGCTGTTTCTTATCTGTGATGATTTCTCCAGTCAAGGTTTTCAATGGTGCACTTCTTTTGATCATTGGACCACAGGCTTTCTTTATTCTTTCATACATGCTTCTAATGTTTCCCTTATCACTTGCGATTTGAATGGACTCACATAACTTGATCCAATAATCATTTGTACACTGCCTGACAGCCTTTTGCACATCCTTCCTAGCTTGCTTTAGCTCACTGAGAGTATGAAATGGAGTATTCTGAGAGTGTTACGCGTTGTTATTTCCTTGTTTCTTAAGAGAGCTATCTTATTTTTATCAATCAAGGGCTGCAGAGTCTGACTGTTTGCCACTAACCAGTCCAGCATTTTATGATCCACAGTGCCGTAAACCACTACGGCAGTTTTATAAAGAGTTTCCTTTAGTTTACCCCACTTTTCACTTACTGTACAATTTTCTGGTATACCAGTGACAGCGTCTTCAAGGTGCTATTGAAACTGAAAGCACTTTTCTGGATCGTGAGCGTTAAAAATATTAATCCTGGGGTTAGATTTGTGTTTAGCTGTGTAGATTCTCTTTGGTCTCAGACTAAACCTTGCAACAACCAAAGAATGATCCGTATCACAGTCACCACTGTGGTAACGTCGAGTCAATGATATATGGTTCAGATGTTGTCTCCGTGTGATGATGAAGTCCAGCTGGTGCCAATGGCTGTTTCCATGTGACCTTATGCAGCTCTTTTGTTTTAAAAAAGGAGTTTGTAATACATAGGTCATTTCTGGTGCAATGCTCTAGCAGCCTTTGCCCATTTTCATTCATGCGACCGATGTTGTATTTTCCAAGGCACACAGGCCATGAACTCGAGTCTTTGCCCACACGAATATTGAAATCACCGAGCATATAAATGTAGTCAGGTTTTGGAACTGCCTTGATCACAGAGTCTAACTCCTCATAGAACGAATCCTTCACATCATCAGAGGAATCGAGTGTCGGTGCATATGCAGTAATAATTGTTTCAAAACCACAAGAGGTTGCCAAGCGCGTGGATAATAGTTTTTCATTTCCTCCTGCTGGAATTTCAATCATTCCCAGTAGCGAATTCTTCACTGCAAAGCCCACACCGTGTTGCCTTTTTTCTGCCTGCCCTCTACCCTTCCCAAAAAAAGTGTAATTGTTTTCCCTGAGTGACCCTTCCTCAGCGAGGCGAGTCTCCTGCAGGCCAGCAATATAAATGTTAAGACGGTTGAGTTCGGCATCAATCAAAGCCGTTTTTCTCAAATCGTCAATACTCGTCAAGTCAGTGGAAAATCCTGGACACATGGTTCTCATGTTCCAGGTTGCAAGCCGTAGCTTGAGGTTTCTATTTTCCTTTTTTTAAATTAGTACCTGGTGCATTGGTTTTACAGTCTGCGATTCAGATTTTGTCCTAGCCCCAAGCACCCATTGAAGTAGGCAGGCTGTGGCGGATCAGCACCCAATTGCGGGCGGTAGCTGATCAGTGACACCTGTAGGTGTCTCCCACCGTCAGAGGCAACGCATGGCGCCCCATGTCTATGCCAATTGACAGGGACTTATAACCTGTAACAGTTGCCTCTCGCTTTGATTCCGAGACCGGTTAAGACCAGGGATGGAGTTATTGCCTCTCCATAGCACAAAGCCTGGGCTAAAATATAGAGATCATGTGTTGCCGATTCAACATGATTCCTCTCTCGGCCTGCCTGGTTCACTCTAAAGGAAAGGTAACACCTCTACATCTGGAACACGACAAGCTGCAGAAGCTGCCGGATCAGCAAAGCAATGCTCTAACTGTCCGCCTGTCAGAGCTTCGATCCTAGACCATCTGCCAACCAAGGCTTAGGGCCTGGTTTGCCCTGCCATGACATTTTGTCTTTAGATTGCATTTCCTTGCACCAAGGTAAGGCTTGTACCCTCCAAATTGCGCTCTTCCGCCCGAAGCCGTTGGCACAGTGTGGGGTGTAGAGTTTGGTCAGCGCCGCCCAACGTTCGGCGCTAACAGAAAGCAGGTAGTACCGTCTACTGTTATACGGTAGCTCAGTCATATCTGACTAAGACCTGACCATGTTTCTGAAAGAAGAACATTGTTTAATCACTCAAGAGTTTATTTTACAAGTACATTATTCTTCTTCTTTCATCCTTAATCCCCCACTCAGGCAGGCTTCGTGCAGAGTGGCTTGCTTCGCTTCGGAGGTTACGGGTGGCAAGCATCACCTGGATCTTTTCTCCGGGGCATACTGGTGTGCTGGGGAATTAACAGGCGGACAGATAGGCTGGTTCGGCACAACTTGGTGGAGTATTGATGCATGACAAAGTAGACGTGGTTGCGGCTCTGTGGGAGCACGTGTAGACCTCGGAGGAGCAAATGGATCACCATGGTCTGGCAAGAATGAGGCAGCGAGGAGTGGTGAGGGGATCTGGTCGACGCTCGATGTTCAGAGGAAAGGCGAGACGGACTTATAATCAGATTGCTACTGGAACTATTGATGTTGGAACTCTTTGCTGGCTGCTGAGGATGGGGACGGAGAGCTTATGGGAATGCCCCGAATGCTGTGATGTCGGTTCCTAAATCAATCAATCAATCAATCAATCAATCAATCAATCCCCCACTGGGGCAAAGTCCCTCAACCAACTCAAGCTGTCTTATCTTTTGTTGTTTGATGCAGCTTCATCCATGCCGACAAGGCAGACGTGGTTGCGGCCTTGTGGGAGCACGTGCACACCTCGGAGGAGCAAATGGATTACCATCATCTGGCAAGAATGAGACAACGAGGAGTGACGAATGGATCTGGCCGACGCTCAACGCTCAGAGGAAAGGCGAGACGGACTTATAATCAGATTGCTACTGGTACTATTAGTGTTGGAACTCTTCGCTGGCTGCTGAGGATGGGGACGGAGCACTTATGGGAATGCCCCGAATGCTGTGATGTTGATTCCTAAATCAATCAATCAATCATCCATGCCGTCAACATGTTATTCATTACTGTCTCTAATTCTCTTCTCCATATGTTCGTAGGGTCGGCTGCCTAGCCGAGGGGTTAGCAGCTTTCTCCGTTAACCCCGAATACTCTCGTGGTCGACGTGAGCTCACGAGAATTAGAAGTGGTTCGAGTCGCGCCAGTGACTTATGAGAGTATGGAGCCGGTCGCTCAGAAAGTCGTGGCGTGCTGATGAGCGTAATCTAGCCTAGGAATCAACATACAGCTGAAAGATGCTGGTGTTGACCGCAATATCCCGAAACAGGATGGAAACACAGAAAAACAAAATATGTTCGTAGGTCTTCCTTTATTTCATTTGCCTTGTGGGTTGTAAAGGATGTTCTAGTTATACTGTTCTCAGATTATCTCAATGTATGTCCTCTCCAATACCAACATCTGACCCTCTTCTCTTCAGTCGCTGATATATGTCTAGTATGTCCTCTCCAATACCAACATCTGACCCTCTTCTCTTCAGTCGCTGATATGTGTCTAGTTCTCACCATAGCTGATTCTGAAATACTATTTTAGTTCTTCTACACAAGCACAAGTTAATGAACTTTTGTTGTTTGTCAGTAATTGTTTTAGTCATTCTCCATGTTTTTATCCATACAGTAATATGTATGCGATTAAACTTTATATTTAAAATGCTATTTTAATGTTAAAATAATTTGACACATTATTTTACAGTCATCTGCACACAATCGGGCTGGACTGGCTGGATGAGTTCCTCAGTACCGACACATAGTAATGTTGGTGATCAAGAGAATTTGGCAGGATTGCGTGCAATGTACTCATTTTGTTATGATTATCAGATAAGAAGTATTCGATGTCGTGTCATAGGCCAGCGTGAGATTGGTAAATACTTTGGACAGAAAGTCACCTGTGACCTGAATTCAGGACTCGTCTGCCTTCACACAGATCAAGCGGAACTTTTATGTCTGGACTATGAAGTCAGCTTTAATTGTACATGTGAGTAATTGATCTTGCGTTATATAACTTTCACAAAACAGTTTTTAGAAAAAGAATAGCCTCTAATTGAACCCAGATTACTGTGTCAGTAAGTATACTAAACACCATGACGCTTTGGTTCAAGTACATACTGAATCAATTTTCAACAGTGTCTGAAAATTTATGGCAAGGAAAGGCAGCAAAGAAGATAATTGGTAACTCCATCTCATTATCCTATGAACTAATATATGTATAAAGACCGAATACTTGACTTTATTATATGAACTACTATATCTATACACACCGAATACTTGACATTCACACGGCATTCATTAAAATTCATGGGACAACTTTTATTTTTAACAATATATCTTTTTGTTTTAATGTGTAATACTTTCATTGGCTTCCATAACAGCATTATTCAGAAAGAATATTGATGAAAACTACAATTACAATAACAAAATTGTAATTAGTCAGTACAGCTTTTTAACAGTTAAGCTATGCACTCATCAGCATCACGGGCCATGCAAATAAGTGTAGTCTGTTATTGTTCACCATCTCTCACAGAATCACTAAATTCTTGAATGGGTATGTTCTGATCATGCCATATTGTCAAGTTATTTATCTCTTTGTTTCCATCTTGCTATTTTTCATTCCGATTTACATGCAGTCACTAATTTTTCAAGTTTATCTCATCTCATAACATGCTCAAAAAATAGTGACTGTCTATGTCTAATTTCCCTAATCAATTTATGTTCTTCATCGTTTTTTTAAGGGTTGCTTCATTAAGTTAAAATTTCTGTCTGTCCATGGTATTCTTTGCATTTTCTTAGGAAATTACATGTTTACTTCCATCAAATGTTGCTGCATTTATCTGCGTATTGTCCTTGTTTCACATGCATACAAAAATAAAGAGTCTAAATGGCAACCTAACATTATTTTTCTCACTGAAATTAACAGCTTGTTTGGTGACTGTTTTCCAACTAATCAGGTGATACAAATAACATTTTTAATTGCTGAGACTATATTAATAACTGCATTTCCAGGTGATTATGTGACACCAGCAAGCAGTAAGACACCCACAAGCTCCAAACCTTCAGCACCAGCAATCGTTTCCGAAGGATGTGACTGGACAGTGTGGATGAGCTCTCAAAATGTGTCTAGGGAAGGAGACATAGAAAGTATCTCTAATCTTAGACTTGAGTACACCTTCTGTGATTATCCTGCTGACATCAAATGTAGGACTGTAGGTTCAGCTATTCCATATGATAAAGCTGGACAACTGAGTGTCAGCTGTAGCCTGAACACGGGGTTGGTATGTAAGAATGATCAACAGACTGATGGTCAACTTTGCTATGATTATGAAGTAGCTGTGTTTTGTGGCGATCAGTGCAGTATATCCCAGTCATCAACAGCCTATCCAACAACAGCAGGATCAGGAGTAACTAGCACTAGTCAGACATCGGCGTCTACTACTTCAACAGCGGGTCAGACATCATTACTGTCAACATTGCTTCAAAGCAGCACACAAGAGATGGAGAAAACCACAGCATATTCTGTTCCCGAAACAAGCTCCACTGTTGCTATCACACTAACGCCATGTGCCCCACCAAAAATAGACTTCAGCAGTAAGACCTGTGAAGTATTGTCACTTACAAACAGTACTCTCCTGTTTAGGAGAACCGTTTTGTTACAAATTGTTGAGATGTGCATTGTTCTTCAATAGTTAATGTACATTTTTTTTTTCGCATATCCTTTGCAGGACATCACTGTCAACATCAGCATCTTTCAGCTGATTGTTGATTTCTTGGCAAGATTACGCTCAGTAGTTTGCCATTGCTTTTTGAGCGACTGGCTCACATACCCCATAAGTTACCAACGCGGTGAGAACCGCTACCGATTCTCACGCAGGTTACGTTCCTCATTTGGATATATGGGATATCGGAGAAAGACGTTAACGCCTTAGGCCAGGGAGACCGGCTAGTGTACAACACAGCTCTTCAATATATTCTTATGAAATGATACTTAATGCTAGTTGTGAATATGAAATAACAATATGAATTTTCAATCAGTTGCTTCATGACACATGTTCTGAAACATACCTGCAGGGTTTCAGAGAAACGATATCTCTTTCTTTACCAGCAATTCACCAAACGTTTATTGGCTAGTCCATTTTTTTTAACTCTCTCCCTGGGCACACAGTTATTACATGAAATAGTTATATCTGAATTGTTAGTTTAATTCTGCGTGTTCTTTGATGTCTTTGTTTTAACTCCTTCACATCCACACATCGGTCGTCATAAAGTGAAACTTGGGATTGAAAGTTTTAAAGTAATACTAGGTTGGAGCTGAATAAGTTAAGAAGTATTAGAGTTCTCATTGTCGAACGGGAGCAGCTGTAGAGCAGTAACTAACACACTTGCCTGCCAGCCCAGAGAGTGTGGGTTCAAATTCTCATCAAAGCATAATTTTGTTAGACTGGCTTGGGCTTCAGGCTGACCCAGCCTCAAATGGGTACCTGTAAATGTCGTGGGAAGTAAAGGCGGTCATCACGAAATTGACCACGTGATCAGTCGAGCGTCAATTTGTCTACAAAATATGAGGTTAGCACTATTTGCCCAGTACACTTCAAGACATCTACTGTTTTTTTTTATTACTTAGGCAAAATTTAATAAACTGTCATTTACTGCCAATATAGTACCTTGTGGTGTATGGCAGGGGGTCTTGAACCTGAGGAATTAAGGTCGCCTGGCTAGTGCAGTCGCCGCGAACTATGCAGGTTAAAGTTTTCTCTTTGCTTCCGA
Organism: Cepaea hortensis; assembly: GCA_963921405.1. Taxonomy (NCBI): domain Eukaryota; kingdom Metazoa; phylum Mollusca; class Gastropoda; order Stylommatophora; family Helicidae; genus Cepaea; species Cepaea hortensis. Next base: position 182,157,533 of record OY992877.1, read on the forward strand.
CTGAAAAAACAAAACAAAACAACTTCACACCTTACCGGGGATTCCAACCCGACTCGTCTCCGGAAGGAGAATCCGGTATTCTAGCCACTCGGCCAGCCGCGCATCAGTTATTATACAGTATAGCTCTCAAATATATTCCTATAAAATGATACTTAATGCCAGCAGTAAATACTAAATAACTATGCATTTTCTCTGGTCCATTTTAATTAAACTTTTTACATGGTCTGTTTTGGGGAAATGGAACACAGAACAACTAAAAGAGACAAGCCAGTTAACAACTTGATGCAAGAGTGAATATAATGGAAGCTCAAGACTCTTGGGGGTCAGAAAACAGCAACGGAGGAAGTGTTATTCATGATATGTGTAGGTGTTAGCGGGTGGAAACTAGGACGCACAATGCTCCATATAACCAAGTCCTAGACTTCGGCACCCAATCAGGCAGTAATTAGGAGGTAGAAAACGGCATATTGGTATGGGGGTTGACACTACATCTCATAACACAGCTGCACACATGCCTAGTGGCCATAGGCTTCAGTTAATATCGAGGCAGACTTAACAAATGGGCTCCTCGGTCATCAGAGACTAACTACCAAGAAATGTCTTTGGAAGTAAATGCAGCCAACGGAATGCTGACCACATAGCCATTTTAGAGCAAACTGATCACATAGCCACAATAGTCCCAACTTACCACATAGCCACAATAGTCCCAACTTACCACATAGCCACAATAGTCCCAACTGACCACATAGCAACAATAGTCCCAACTGACCACATAGCAACAATAGTCCCAACTTACCACATAGCAACAATAGTCCCAACTGACCACATAGCCACAATAGTCCCAACTGACCACATAGCCACAATAGTCCCAACTGACCACATAGCAACAATAGTCCCAACTGACCACATAGCAACAATAGTCCCAACTGACCACATAGCCACAATAGTCCCAACTGACCACATAGCCACAGTAGAGCCAACTGACGGCATAGCCACAATAGTCCCAACTGACCATATAGCCACAGTAGTGACAACTGCCACATAACCACAATAGTCCCAACTGACCACATAGCACCTGTAGTGCCAACTGACCACATAAACACAATGATTCCAAAAGGCCAAAAAGCCACTGTAGTGCCAACTGACCACATAACCACTTTAGTGGCAACTAACCACATAGCCACAATAGTCCCCGCTGACCATATAGTCACAATAGTCCCAACTGACCACATAGCCACTGTAGTGCCAACTGACCACGTAGCCTGTCGTGACAACTGACCACATAGCCACAACAGTCCAAAATGACCACATAGACACAGTAGTGCCAAATGACCACACAGCCACAGGAGTCCCAACTGACAACATAACCACTATAGTGCAAACTGACCACATAGCCACTGTAGTGCCATCTGACTAGCCACTGTAGTGCCAACAGACCACATAGCAGCTGAGTGCCAACTTACCACATAGCCACAATAGACCCAACTGACCACATTGCCACAGTAGTGCAAACTGACTACATAGCCACAGTAGTGCCAACTGACCACATAGCCACAGTAGTGCCAACTGACCACATAGCCACTGTAGTGCCAACTGACCACATAACCACAAACGTCCGAAATGACGACATAGCCACTGTAGTGCCAAGTGACCACACAGCCAATGTAGGTACAACTGACCACATAGCCACAATAGTCCAAACTGACCACATAGCCACAGCAGTCCCAACTGACAAAATAGAAACTGTAGTGCCAACTGACCACATAGCCACTGGAGTCCCAACTAACCACATAACAACAATAGTCTCAATTGACCACATAGCCACTGTAGTGCCTTGTGACCTCATAACCACAATATTCCCTACTGAACACATAGCCACAGTAGTGCCAACTAACCACATAGCCACAATAGTCCCAACTTACCTTATAGCCACTGTATTCCCAAATATCAATATTGAATCAATAACATATATATGGTCCAGACATGGACGAGATTCATTACAATCACACCTTAGTTCACACGTATATCTCTTTATCTGGTTCAAAAAACAATCGGACGAGCTACCCACGTTCACGCCTTCGCTCTATCTTACACTTTTCGTTCAAAAGCCGGACGAGCTTCACACGTTCACGCCTGTCATGATCTTACTTCTAACTTAACAATGGCTCGTGTGTTCTGACAGGGAGTGAAACACAATCATACACTACGAATTATTGTACGAAACACACGGTAACATAACTGAAAACAATTTAATCACATTCTTCAGATAATGCAGCGGTCACAAACTAGCGGCATTCTCTTTCACAATTACGTACGTACAAATCTACAAGATCATCAATGCATACAATAGCATACTTTCAGTCTCCACAGAACATACAAGCTATCGTCCATCAAGCATAAAATAATACATTAAATACAAGCCACTTTCTCCCACGTCTGTCCAGTCTCATAGTCGTCCGCAGTCTAAGCTCCCAGCCAGGGTTTCGTGTTGGCCCGGCTTTGGGTTCTCATGTGCTTCGTGCGCCACCCTGACCATTGGCCTCTGCGCAGTTGCTGCTAGTTGAGTTCACAATCGTCCTTGTTCGTCGCCTTTGAGGCGCGGGCGAGTGAGATTCTGACAATAGCCACTGTAGCCCCAACTGACCAGAAAGCCCCAATAGTACCAGCTGACCACATAGCCACAGTTGTAACAACTGACCCCATAGCCACAATAGTCACAATTGACCACATAGCCACTTTAGTGCCATCTGACCACATAACCACAATAGTCCCAAATGACCTTATAGCAATTGTATTCCCAAATATCCACATAGTCATAATAGTCCCAGCTGACCACATAGCAACAGAAGTTCTAAGTGACCACATAGCCACAATAGTCACAACTGACCACATTGCCACAGTAGTGCCAACTGATCACATACCCACTGTACTGCCAACTGACCACATAACCACAATAGTCCGAAATGACCACATAGCTACAGTAGAGTCAAGCGACCACATAGCCACTGTAGTGCCAGCTAACCACACAGCCACTGTAGTACCAACTGACCACATAGCCACAGTAGTGCCATCTGACCACACAGCCACTGTAGTGCCAACTGACGATATAGCCACAATAGTCCCAACTGACCACATAGGCACAGTATTGACAACTGACCACCTAGCAACAATAGTCATAACTGACAACATAGCCACTGTAGTCCCAACTGACCACAAAGCCCCAATATTCCCAACTGACCACAAAGCCCCAATAGTCCCAGCTGACCACATAGCCACAGTAGTGCCAACTGACCACATAGCATCAAAAGTCCAAACTGACCACATAGCCAGAGTAGTGCCAAAGAACGAACGAACGAACGAACGAACGAACGAACGAACAGACTTTATTTTCAAAGGGTAACAAATTGGGCACGCAGGCCCGTCTTACATTCGGCCCTTCCAATCACTCATCTTTCTTTCATCAACAGTGCATAGGAAAAAAACATTGTCACATGAATTTTGTAAACATAAACAATGCATATTACTATGTTGTGAGACACATCCACCACCCACCCACACATCCCCCATTCACTCCAACTCCCCCACCCAACCACACACATACAATACATTCCCCACCCATCCACCACATCCCTACACTGAACACATAGCCACAATAATTCCAACTGACCACATAGCCAAACTAGTCCCAAGTTACAACATGGCCACTGTAGTACCTACTGACAAGCCATTGTAATGCCAACAGACCACATAGCTACTGTAGTGCCAACTGACCACATAGCCACAATAGTCCTAACTTTCCACATAACCACAGTAGTGCCAACTGACCACATAACCACAGTAGTGCCAACTGACCACATAACCACAATAGTTCGAAGTGACCACTTAGCCACATTAGTGCCATGCGACCACAAAGACACTGTAGTGCCAACTGACCACACAGCCACTGTAGTGCCATCTGACCACACAGCCACTGTAGTGCCAACTGACCACAAAGCCAATGTAGTGCCAACTGACCATATAGCCACAATAGTCCCAACTGACCAAATAGAGACAGTAGTGCCAACTGACAACCTAGCAGCAATAGTCATAACAGACTACATAGCCAAAGTAGTTCCAACTGACCACATAGCCTCAATAGTCAAAGCTGACCACATGGCCACAGTAGTTCCAACTGACCACATGGCCACTTTAGTGCTAACTGACCATATAACCACAATAGTCCGAACTAACCCCATAGTCACTGTAGTGCTAGTGACCACATAGCCACTGTAGTGCCAACTGACCACATAGCCACAAGAGTCCCAACCGAAACCATAGCTACTGCAGTGCCGACTGACCACATAGCCACAGTAGTGTAAACTAACTAGCCGATGTAGTGCAAACAGACCACATAGCAACTGTAGTGCCAACTGACTAAATAGCCACAATAGTCGGTCCACTCATACCGGAAGGTCTTACGAGCTCTCCCAGCCTTAACTTTCCCGGGTTTAAAGATCAGGACTGAGCATGGCATGTGATCACTCCGATGGTCATTCAAAACAGTCAACTTTACATCAAGGACTGATGACTGGGAGACAAGTGCCCAATAGCTGTGTCTGCATCGACAGGCCTCATTGCCATTCTAGTCAGCCTACCATCATTTATGCAGACCACATCGGAGTCCACCATGGCATCCGCAAGGGCAATTCCCTATTGGTTTTCTCCACTAATGTGCCAATCTCTGTTCATCGCATTGAAGTCTCCACATATGAGTAACCTATCACCTGGTAATGCCTCCAGTTCCTTAAGCCAGTCCCTGTGTTCCTTTCTGACAAAACAGTCCACTGTGGCATATACATTTATGATGTTGCAACTTAAGCCATCAATCTCCATTTGTATACCCTGGACCTCTCTTGCACTGTGATTCCACTGGCTCAAGTCAAGTACCACATGCTTCACTCCTTCCTTCACCAGCAGACCTTGTCCATGTCTCTTCTGCCCAGTAGGGTTTATATAACTAGCGTACCCAGGGCAATGGTATTTGTCTGTATTTAGCTCCTGGAGCACGAGGACATCAAAATCGTATATTAGTCTCTCCAATACAGGACCTCTCTGTCTGGCACTACGACAATTTCAGTATCCCACTCTTGCATAGTTGAAACCTAGTCTCTCCTTTTTTCGTCTTGTTCTCCTGGCGCCTGCCCTCCTATTTCTATGCCTTCTTCTCACACCATTTCCTCGTCTTCTCCTCCTTACCCTCTCTTCGCTAGCCTCTGAGGGATGTGTCAGGCGCAGAGCACGTGCTCCGTAGCTCCGGCGACGATTCCCGTGTTTAAATAAATCCATAGGCAAAGTTTGGATATTGCAGGAAATAAACGGTCACCCTAGCATTGCCTGCTTGCTAGGGAAGAGGCAGGGGATGTCCCGCAGGAGTCCATACGCCTGGTGCCGCCCCACACGGCTGCCAGACGTCCAACGTTCATGACCAGTTTACCCATGGCCATCCAGTTCCTAAGCACGTTGGTCCACCTTGAACTTGGGGGTTTATATTTGGAATTTTCCGTCTCCTAGATTGACTGCTGTCCAAAGCTAACGGGTTCCACCTACCCGGGGAAGGGGTTAGAGCGGCCCGACGCGCTTTGCAGGCACGTCTCCGAGCATATGAGGTATTTTCTAAGGAACTCAGTTCCCACCCTGACATCCCGCCTCGCACTCTGTACCAACCGCCAGTTGGTCCGCGGCTGCTTATTCGATATTCACAGCTAACCTGTATATCTAGAGGCCGTTCCACGATCCGCCTCCAGTGGACGTGCTGGGTAGGGGATGTTCGCCCCAGCTTTATAGCCACAATGGTCCCAACTGACCACATAGCCACTGTAGTCCCAACTGACCACATAGCCACAATAGTCTCAACTGACCATATAGCCACTGTAGTGCCAACTGACTACATAACCACAATTGTCCCAACTGACCACATAGCCACTGTAGTGTCAACTGGTTAATAGAAATTGTGGGCTGGAACCTTATGCCGAGCACATCTCAATGCTTGCCAACGGTTCCTTTACTTGCTTTATTTATAGGTAGTAACTGGGACAGCCGGCTCTGTGGCGAAGGAGTTATGGACGCAGTTCGTAATCCCACATACCCGCGTTCGAAACACAGCTGTGGGCAATTTGTCAGCAGACTGCCTTACGTTGGTTTTCTTGTTTATGAAATGGTACGGGTGCCGGTCGTTCAGAAAACAATGACAAACTACTGAACGTAAACTTGCCAAGAAATCACAACAGCAAAAACTGCTAGTGTTGACTGCGACGTCCTGTAAAGGATATGCAACTAACTTTTTTAAACATAACTGTGACAGTCCTGCAGCCAGTTCAGACTCCTTATAAAAGTACTAATTTGAGTTTGGTAGATAATAATCAATGGATGAAGGTCAAAATGGCCGAGTGAATAAAAGCGCTTGTTCTTAAACATTTGGTGTGCTTTTGCTGACGTAGTGGCTTCAACCCTTAGACCAGTCATTTCCGAAATTATGTATCTATTCATGTGTTGACTACCTTCTAAGCCATGATACAAGACTGTCAAGAATTTTCTAATGCTGTCTTCCTCTATCTCTCTTTCAACAAATCTTTGCGGTTGTCACATGTCCCAGTTTTTGTCTTCTCATAATGTGTCCAAATATAATGACTGCTTGATTCTTATGCTTGTGATAAGTTGTCTTTGAGACTTAGCTTCCCTCAAAATGTCCAGATTACTCATTTTGGCTGTTCAATTAATATTCAGTATTATTTTATAAAACCACATCTCCAAGGTTTCCAGTGATGTTTTTGCCTGTTTACTAATTGTCCAGGATTCGCAGCTATATGTTAAAATTGGTTCTTTGTAACATGCAAGATACATGCAACATGTAACATGCACAGTTCAATTGAATTAAATGTTGACTTCTCGTCCTTGACTTTGGGATGCAAATTACAAGTACCTCAGAAGTCGCAGTGGGTTCGCCTCATGGCAAGGGAAACTGGTAATAGGGAAAGCTAATCCATATCCAAAATAGCAATTCAGTGTTCTAGAAGTAGTAGCAATTGCATAAATTACGCTTGACTTCAAAGGGAGCACACACAAATAAAAGATGACTGATAATCTAGTAACAAAAATGTCAGCTGGAAAGTTGTCCACAATGGAACTGGTAAACTGTTTTAGTAAAGAAACGTTCTGGAGCGATATGATCACCTACCCCAATTACCATTACACTAGAAGAAGAGGAACTTAAACTATTAACTGTTTTTGCTAATATATAAATTAGATCACTTTTTTTTTTGTTTTGTGCTAATTTGATTTTCCACACAATTTTCAGAATGTGAGATTGTTGGTGTGTCTGATCGATCGATTATACCAGATGATCGGCTAACAGCAACATCCGTTGCAGGGAGGGGATTTGAGGCTCATAATGGACGACTCAACAATACTCCAAGTGGGCCTGACAATGGTGGTGCCTGGATGCCATTGTTAGTTGCCTGCAAATGTTATACACGATTGTATTTTGTTTACTCGTGAATCAATAGTTTTAAAACTATCTTTGTATTGTGTTTACTCATGAATCAATAGTTTTAAAACTATCTTCTAATTAGATTGCAGCTGCATTACCATTACGATGATTAATATCTTTTACAGTCTACCTATATGCAACATACGGAGTTGGTCTCCGTGGCCAAAGGCTTGCGAACGCGGTTCGTGAGCCGCTTACCAGGCGTTCGAAACGCAGCCGCGACCGATTTGTGCAGCAGACCGTGTCGCGTTGCGTTACAACGTGTTGGTATGCGAGCCGGTCGTTCAGAAAACAATGGCAAACTACTGAACGTAAAATCTTGCCTAGTACATCAACAGCAGCTGAAAATGCGGGTGTTGACTGCAACGTCCTGCAGGGGATACGCAACATTGAAAACAATATCCAACATAGAATGTGTTATCAGCATAAGACATTTTGAAAATCAAAAAGAGTTTGTTTATCGTTCATGGGCAAGACATTTCAAGCATACTTGTGGCACACATTAGTCATTAAAGTATTAAGAAGCTCTTTTATAGTCTGAAGCATTGCACATGTTCCATACGTTCACTACAAATTGTATGAAGCTGTTGTACTATATATAGTCTTATCATTATTATGGCAGACAGATTTTAAAGAAAGGTTAACTGATAACACTTACTTATTAAAAAGATCACGTAGTTCGGAGCTTATAAGCATAACTTACCCCTAGCTATGAAAGTCAGCAGAAATTAATCTTGAGGATGCATATAACAGAGCCAGATATGATCTATGAATGTACACTATTGTGGAGATGAGTATTAGTCCCTGGGTGGTGAATAGGATAGCAGCTACCCTGCACTCTCATGCGGTTCCTCTCTGCCTAGGTTCATTGACCTTGGAGGCGTGTATTAGTACCGTGTGATGGCTACAGGCATCTGCAATATTGCCTACCCTATTCAATGTATACACAAGCAAGACTGCAAGCATTGAAGCACCAGGCATTGGAAGGATACTGACATTTGCAGGTGATACTCTTGCATATACACAAGGGAGAGACACGATACAAATAGCGCAAGAGTTGCAGGAGACATTAAACTATGTGATCGACTGGTGTACAGAGATGGGTAGTGTCATTAACCCAGATAATGTGTCTTTGTTATTGTGCTCTCTGGACAATAGGATTGTTAAGACTGACATCCCAAGTCTTACAGTCATTCAATCATTCAGTAGCATGTCCTTTGCAGAACCTCGCTCCCGTAACAACCTTCCGGAAAACCTCTCGATCAATAATCAAGATACACCCATCTGGAGATCATCCGCCACATCCTGCACCCATCTTCTCTTTGGTTTTCATCTTCCTCTCTTCCTAGGCATATACCTCTCCATTATTGTTCTCTCCAAACTTTCGCGATGTTTCAAGTGACCGAAATATTTCAATATTCTTTGTTTTATCGTTTTTAATAGTCAGCCTTCTTCAATATTCAGCTCTTGAAGTATGGATGCATTTATTTTTTTCTTTATCCAAGATATTCTTAGAACTCGTCTTTAACATTTATATTCAAAAGCATTAATGCGTTGTTCAGGTTGTTTAGTCAGTGTCGAGGTTTCACAGGCGTATCTTGCAATGGAAAAGATGCATGCTCTTCAAAATCTGATTTTTGTACTACTAGTTAGTTAGTTAGTTAGTTAGTCGACAGATCATCCTCATTGCACATCGAACCATTCAGTCCATAAGTGCTCGGATCCCCTCCTCAGCAAATCCCGCAGCGTGTAGCGGCTAACGACGCCAGTTCTGTGTTGGTTTATCAATCTTCTTTGGCTTCCTGCGTAGTGTTCTTGTTTGGCCACCCCTCTTTTAATTTGCTGCTCTCGCAGTCTGGCCATTGTTGTAGATTCACAGTCATCACTTGGTTCTCGCAAAAATCTTACTTCTCGTAGAGCATTCAGGATGTCGGCCTGGTCCATGGCGCGTCCGCCCTCCACAGTAGCCTCACCTGCGAGCTTGTCAGCCCGCTCATTTCCTTGTACTCCCGCATGCCCTGGCACGAAGATGAAACTAATCTTTGCCAGTCAAGACCGCTCCAGAGGCAGCAACCATTCTCTTCGGATCGATCCCTCCTCTATCCTCTTTATCATGTTCATTGAGTCGCTGAGGAAACAAGCCCTAGTGAATGTCTGTGTCTCGAGCCATGTTATTGCTTTACTTACTGCCATGACTTCCATGGTCAGGCTACTTGTGGTTTACGTGAAAGCATCAGAGTCCTCCTTCACAATTCTCCCTCCGGCCCGAGCTGTAAAGGCCCGTGAGCTTCTCACATATCGGACGACCGACCCATCTGTGTAGATGACCGCGTCACCGTCTAGCGAATTCTCGAAAATCAACGCTTGTACTTCAGCCTCAACAGCAGCCGGATTTTCTTGTCTGCATTTTCTATCTAGTTGGATGCAAGCTGAAAAGGATGTGCAGAAGTCTGTTGGCACTTGCACCCACTCCTCGCCAGGTTCTAAGTCCTCAAGTGAACACACCTGTTGAAGAATGTCTTCGTCTTGACCCATCCACGACTTTCCTCTTTTTAACCTGCTGCCCTTCACCTTCCTAATTTCACTATGCAGTGGATGTTGTGTGTTTGCGTTAATTCTGAGGTAGGCGCGTGCCCTGCAACCTTGTATTCTCTCTTCAATGGTTGGAAAATCAAGAAGGTAGCGCATCGCCATGCATGCTGTATCTCTTGTACATCCAAGAATAATGCGCATAGCTTCATTCTGTATCCTTTCCATCCTTTCTATCTGCTTATGGCTGAGAGTCAGGATTGCCATTGCATACTCTAAAACAGACATGACCAGCCCCTCGTACAGAAGACATAGATGTCTTTGTACTACTATCTGTCCCTCTCCATAATTTATTCAGTTGTTTTAGTCTTTGAAGAGCAATAGATATTCTTCTTTTAAATTCTCTCACAGTGTCACCATTGTTGGTAATCAGTTACTCAAGATATTCAAAATTGTCCACCACCTCCAATTTTTTCCTCATTAACACATATTTCTTACTCTATAGTAGTTTTATCTGTGTGCATTATCTTTGTTTTTGCTATGTTAAGATATAAGTTGTGATTTTCACTATTCAATTGGGTTGAGGTTACTAGGTTTTCTATACCATTCTGTGTTGTGGATAGCAATACTGTATCATCTCTGGTATGTCATGACCACCGATATTTAGGGCATCATATAGCTCCCTATTTATATCATCTCTGAAAATTTCTCATTATATTTTCGGCGTACAGGTTAAACGAAATGGGGGGACAGCACACAGCCCTGGCGGACTCCTTGCTTGATGTCAAACCAATCTGATGTCTCGCCATCTATTCTAACCGCTGCTTCTTGGTCTAGATATAAATAATATAAAATGACACAAAGAAGTGCAGCTTTACATAACAAATTTACGACACAAACAAGACGTTGCGGCGATTAGCCTCCATCAGCAAACAAACACATTCACAAACACAACATATTGTCAAGGAGATCTCTTGTGACTACATCAAAAGGTAACGACGGGACGCGAAGAACAAAATGATGAAAAAATGAAAGCAATGAAGAGAAAATGAGAATTGAAAAGAAAAAAAAAAACTGTTCATACTTACCTCACAGTTCCGATCTGTGAGTAACTCAGAATATCTCCGATGTATTCTTTTTATACCCAACCGACGGAGTGAGATGGAGGATGATGACGGGGTGATAGGTGTTACGGTTTAGTGAGCACATTGAAAAAAAAGGGGGGGGGACGGAGGCAGGAGGGCAGGACGGCAACCTGTATGGTAGGGGTATCTGAGCAATCCCAGTGGATGTACTAACGAATAATGAGTGGGCGCAAGCATGATGGTGGTACTAACCAAAACCACATTATGTACTCAAATATGTTATTATGAGGCGAGTCCTAAAGTCTGGGTGGACTGATATGCGTGAGCGCACATACATACATTTACACCGTTCAACAGACATTCATACACTAGTGTACATGGGCATGTGCAAGGTATATATAAGAAGAGAGGGAGAGCGAGAGAGAGAGAAAGAGAGAGAGAGAGAGGTGAAGGTAGGGAATGAGAGAGGTGGGTATCGTTCCTGTGATGTGCCTCATGGGGTATGCGGAGTAGGTCGGTCTACAAATACGAGGCTTCACTCATACTGTTCCCAATGAAATAGAGTCAGTAAGGTTGATTGTTATACAACGTACTTTAGGATCAAATCACCAAGTGCTTGTGTTATTGAGGCTCTACAGGATCCGACCACCAGCAATACACATCGCATAGGTAGGCACAGATAAGTAAGATTGTAGAGAGAGAGGAGAGAAGGGGGGGGGGGGAAATAGAGCCTGCGACATACCACATGAGTTATGCGGAGTAGGTCGGTCTACAAATACGCTGCTTCACTCATACTGTTTCCTATGAAATAGAGTCAGTACGCTCTCTATTTAAAGCAGGCACTTTTCCTCTCTCTCTCTCTCTCTCTCTCTCTCTCTCTCTCTCTCTCTCTCCAAACAATCTTGCTTCTCTGTGCCTACCCACATCATGTGTGTTACCAGTGCTCGGATCTTATACAACCCCAATAACACAAGCATTGGGTGATATGATCAACCTTACTTACCTTATTTCATAGGGAACAGTATGAGTGAAGCCTCGTATTTGTAGACCGACTTACTCCGCATACCCCATGAGGCACATCACAGGAACGATATCCCCCTCTATCTCTTTCCCTCCCTCCACCTCTGTCTGTCTGTCTGTCTGTCTCTCTCTCTCTCTCTCTCTCTCTATCTCTCTCTCTCTCTCTCTCTCTCTCTCTCTTTCTCTCTCTCTCTCTCTCTTCTTATATATATATATATATATATATATATATATATATATATATATATATATATATATATATATATATATATGTATATACCTTTTACATGAATGTCTGTTGAGCGGTGTAAATGTATGTATGTGCGCTCACGCATATCTGTCTACCCAGACTTTAGGACTCGCCTCATAATAACATATATGAGTACTTCATGTGGTTTTGGTTAGTACCACCATCATACTTGCGCCCACTCATGCTTCATTAGTACATTCACTGAGATTGCTCAGATACCCCTACCAGACAGGTTGCCGTCCTGCCCTCCTGCTTCCGCCCCCCCCCCTTTTTTTTTCAATGTGCTCACTGAACCGTAACACCTATCACCCCGTCATCATCCTCCATCTCACTCCGTCGGTTGGGTATAAAAAGAATACATCGGAGATATTCTGAGTTACTCACAGATCGGAACAGTGAGGTAAGTATCAACATTTTTTTTTCAATTCTCATTTTCTCTTCATTGCTTTCATTTTTTCATCCTTTTGTTCTTCTCGTCCTGTCGTCACCTTTTGATGTAGTCACAGGAGATCTCCTTGACTATATGTTGTGTTTGTGAATGTGTTTGTTTGCTGATGAAGACTAATCGCGGCAACTTCCTGTTTGTGAGATAAATCTGTTATGTAAAGCTGTACATAAAGATTTTAAGATTATTTATTCTGGAGGTGAGGATCGACATAGGGGAGTGGCAATAATTTTGGACCGGAAAACATCAACGTCTGTTCAGGGATATTGGGCCGTGTCGGACAGAGTATTACTAGTTAAATTGAGTGGCAGACCTTTTAACATAAATGTTATTCAAGTATATGCCCCAACAGGAGAGTCTAGTGAAGATAGTGTAGAGGAATTTTATAATGACATAGAGTCTGCCTTAAAGAAATGTAAAAATTCAGAAATAAACATCATAATAGGGGACTTCAATGCTAAAGTAGGAAATCAAGGGGATAGATACACAGTAGGAAACTATGGTTTAGGAGAGAGAAATGAAAGAGGATACAGACTAGTAGAGTGGGCAAAAGAACAGGAAATGATTGTAGGAAACACCTGGTTCAAACAACACCCTAGAAGATTATGGACATGGAGGAGTCCTGATAGCAGGATTAGAAACCAGATTGACTACATTCTCATTAGCAGAAGATTTAGAAACGCCCTAACAGTAGCAAAAACAGTTCCCAGTGCTGATTGTTATAGTGACCACAGATTACTCACAGGAACATTGAGGATAAAGTTGAAGAAAGTCAAGTATACAACAGGGAACACTAAATATGATTTGTGTACATTGCGTAATGACAAGGAAATACAAAACAAATTCAACATAGAAGTACAGAACAGATTTGAAATATTGTCTGATCTAGAGATCCTATTCCAGGATGTGGATGATCAATGGGAAATGTTAAAGAATTCAATCAATGTGGCTGCAGAAACAACTATTCCAAAATTAAAGAAGGTGGGTCGTAAGAAATGGATGACTGAGGAAATTTTACACTTAATGGAAACAAGAAGACTCAACAAAAATAATCCTGCCAAATATGAAGAAATTCACAGACAAGTCAGAATATTATGTAGGAAGGCAAAAGAATCATGGCTTGAGGAAAAGTGCTTAGAAATTGAAAAACAACACAACAGTCAAAATACCAAATTAGTGCACAAAAGAATTCAGGAACTTACTAATAAAAGAACAAGTACATCAACAGGCTGTCTAAAAACTAAAGATGGCAAAATCATAATAGAAAAAGATCAGATTCTACATGTATGGACAGATTATGTGAAAGACCTGTATAATGATAACAGAGAGGAACAGTATGCTATTAGATTTAATAATGAAGGACCAGCAATTTTAAAGATGGAGGTTCAAAATGTTCTTAAGCATATGAAAGCTGGCAAGGCCCACGGTGCAGATAACATCACAACAGAAATGATTAAAGCTTTAGAAGAATTTGGACTAGAGCAAGTCACTAGACTGCTGAACACATTATATGATACTGGAGATATACCTTCTGAATTATGTAATTCTGTATTTATTGCAATCCCAAAGAAATCAGGAACCTTAGAATGTGATCAACATAGAACAATTAGTATAATGAGTCACATCACAAAGATTTTGTTACGAATTATCATGCAAAGAGTGAGGAAGAAAATACAACCTGAAATAGGGGAAGAACAATGTGGTTTCGTAGAAGGAAAGGGTACAGTAAATGCTGTGTATATGCTGCGAACAGTTATTGAACGTGCTTTAGAAGTAAACAAGGATATACATCTTTGCTTTATTGACTACACAAAGGCTTTTGATAGAGTTAGACATGTCAACATTGTGGATATGCTTGCAGATCTACAAATTGATGGGAAAGACATTAGACTTATAAAAAACATATATTGGAAACAACAAGCTGCCATAAGAATTGATAATGAAGTAGGACAATACCAACCTATTAAGAGAGGTGTTAGGCAGGGATGTGTAATGTCTCCAGATCTTTTTTCCCTATACAGTGAAAATATTTTCAGAAATGTAGAAGACCTAAATGGAATCAGCATTGGAGGACGAAACATAAATAACATTAGATATGCAGATGATACAGTATTGATTGCAGACAATGCACAGGATCTGCAACAATTAGTAGACGCTGTGGTTGTACACAGTGAGCAGCTGGGGTTGGAATTAAATTGTAGGAAGACACAGGTTATGGTCGTCACTAGGAAGAACGAAGTACCACAATGTAATATACAAGTAAATGGGAATATTCTTCAACAAGTGAATCGGTTCAATTATCTCGGAACAGTCATAACATCTGATGGCAGATGCCTTGAAGAGATTAGAACAAGAATCGCCATTGCGAAAGTAGCCTTAAGCAAGATGAAAAACATTCTGACCAATAAAATGATGTCAATTGAAACGAGAAAAAGAGTGTTGAGGGGATACATAGAGCCTGTTCTTTTGTATGGATGTGAAACTTGGACAATGTGCAGTCAAGCTGAAAAACATCTGATGGCTGCAGAAATGTGGTTTCTGAGGAAAATGCAAAGAATACCATGGACAGATAGAAAAACCAATGACCAAGTACTACAAGAGACAAATGAAAATCGTAGATTGATTAGAGAAATTAGACGTAGACAGTCAACATTTTTTGGACATGTTATGAGAAGAAATGGACTGGAGAACTTAGTGACAGCTGGCAAGATCGAAGGGAACAGACCAAGAGGAAGACCGAGAGGAAAATACCTGGATGGCTTGGCCACATGGCATGGACGAGACAGGAACACTGAGCTGATCCACGACTCTGGTGATCGAGTGAAATGGCGAATCATGACCGCCCACGCTTTCCGGCATGGCACATGATTGATTGATTGAAAGCTGTACTACTTTGTGTCATTTTATATTGTTTACATTTTCACAGATTTACCGCAGTTCCACCCAATTTTATTGACATTTTACTTGGTCTAGATAGAGCAGCATTTTGATGAGTTGTACTACACGTGATGGAAAGCCCATATTCCTCATGATTTCCCAAAGTGACTGATGTTGTACACAGTCAAATGCCTTTGAATAATCCCCAAAACATGAGAATAGGTTTACATTAAATGCTCTGCACTTCTCTATTATTAAAGGCATGTTGAGTATGTGATTTCTTGTTTCTCTTCCGTGTCTATATCCAGCTTGAATCATTTTAATTTCTTCTTCCATTTTCTTACAAAGTCTTCCCATTATGATTTTTAATAGAATTTTACTTGCATGACTGATCAGGGTAACAGTTTCATAGTTGGTGCATAATTTCATGTTGCCCATTTTTGGTATTCGAATGAAGATAGTTCTCTTCCAATCTATTGGTTATATACCATATTTCCATATCTTTTTATATAATGCGTAATAGATTTGCATGCTTTCTTCTCCTCCTGCTTTAATTAGTTCAGCTGGTATCTCATCACATCCAGTTGATTTATCATTCTTCAGTTTCTTTATTGCCCATGCAATTTCATCTAATGAGGGTTCGAGTTCTGTCTCTGCTGTCATTGGTTCATGTATCTCATTCATATCCTCACTGCCATTCATATCATACATTCCACTGCAGTAATCCTGCCATCTTTCTAGATTCCCACTATGTCAGAGATAACATTCAGTTGAGGTTGAACATTTCTTGTCAATAACTTCATTTCTTTAAACATGTCGTAATCCCTTCCGGTTTTATGATACTGCTCTATTCTGGTACAGCAATTATGTATATATTGGTTTTTGTCCTTTCTTGTGTTCTTACAGTAAATGGCAGAAATGTTCATATAGAGAGAAAACTGAGGTGCCTGGGATTACCTAAACAGAAGCCAGTCATTCGGAGATAATTTGGAGGCAGATGTTATGAGATCAAAGAAGGGACTTGATGCACTGACGATCATGGCTGCAATGGACATGGAGCAAAGAATGTTGTTCATACTCTATCAACATCTAATTCTCTCAGTAAGCGAGTTCACATTGGGACTGCTGACAGCGTCAAAGACTCAGCTGGTGAAACTGGCGCATGCATAATGAAGCTATGCAGGTGATACTTGGATGCACAAGGGACAAGCTCTCTTAAGACAAGATGTATGCGATATATCTTAGCCTTAACCACGATTGTAGTCAGGCCCATGATGTAGACATGGAACACACCCTGCATGAAGCCCTGGGCACAGTTAAGGGCCACAAGCTGATTAGAGGACAATCATGGATGGCTCAGGCAGAGGACACAATCAGAGAAGTGTGTATGCTTGAGAGCATTGGAAGAGAAGAGTTGGTCAGATGCCAGAGGAAAAGTCAATCCAGTGCAGGATCATATTAATATTAGATCAGAATTCAGGGATTGCCTGGCAGTCTGCACTGATTTGGAGGTGCAACAATTGATCCATGACAATTCGCAAACAGGCGATGTAATCTCTACATGGTTGGCTCTGTGCTAAGAAGTAAAATAAGTACCTAGCTGTTCATGGCGAAGGCTGGTAGACGGTTTTTAGGTGCAGTGCAAGTCTGATATTTAATACCACAATATCTAGTCCGAGAATGGAGGGTGAGGCAGTCATGGTGGAATTCCACTGGCTGGAAGACAAACAGCACACGCATGTCATAATTGTAACGGACTCACAAAGTATGATGAAAAAGGTGAAAACAGGCGTATTTCTGGCAGGGTGGCAGGCTTCAATTCAGCAATCAAACATAGAGAGTCTCTGTTGGAATGTTCCCCAGGACATGCTGGTGTGGCGGGAAATAAGCAGGCTGACAGATCTGCTGGGTCTGCACCTTTGGGTGGGGTATTGGTGTGAAATCGTGTGTATAATGCACAAGAACGGGTTGATCATCACGGCTTGGAGAGAATCGTACTTACAGTAAATCGAATAAGTGATCGAAGAAAAGAAGAAAAGTAAATAAGTGATCGAAAAAAAGTGACCAGAGGATCTGACCAACACTCAGAACTTCAAGGAAATGGCAGACATAAATATAATCAGACTGCTACTGGTACCATTAGTATTGGGACTTTTCGCTGGTTGTTGCAGATGAGTACAGATCACGTATGGAAATGTCCTGAGTGCTATGATATCAGCTCTTAATTCAATTCAACTCGAGCCATAAAACTAGTTTTGGGATGTTATATACTTCCCGTTCTACTTTATGCCGTTTAATTATGGACACTGAATAAAGAAGAAAGAAACAGCAGGCCACAGAGATATGGTTTCTACATCGATTACTAAGAACCCAATAAACTGCTAAGAAGACTAATTTCCCAAGTACTGCAAGATGATAATTCACCGCAACTAGATTACCCACTTTTGAACAGTACAATTGTCATTTTAGTCATTTTGTGAGAAGTGGGCTGGAGAACGCTGTGCCAACCGGGAAGTTCAAATGGTGTTGGATCAGGTCAACAAAAGGAGAAAATGCTGGATACATGACAGGGTAGCATGAAGACGGTCAGTGGTGCCACTTATCAATTCATAAATAAACATACATAGTATTGTTTGACGCTCATAGAAGTGAGAAGAAGGGAAAAAAGACTAGAGGACGCACTAGACAACATAACAATTAAAAGCTATAGTAACCGACCGGGATTCGAAGCTGTCACTTTAGGAATCTAAATCTGGATATTTCTATTATTTGTGTTTTTTCCCTATCAATTCCCTTAATATTTTTACTACAGAAATAATAGTCATCATAGTGGTTCTTGGGCTCTCTGTAAGTAAACAAGCAGTTTCATTTTGTAAGGGACTAGATAGCAATAGTGTTTTCCCCAGAGCCGTATATAGAAAATACTGTAATAATATTAATTAAATACACAAATATCATATTCACACCAACCCTAAGCAACCAATGTCAAACCTGGACATTATTCAAGTCACATTTACGCAAAATCAACAACTGTAAGAAGAGATACTTGAGGAGAGCTGCTAACTTATTATCCGAGACCGAGTAAGACATGATGTTATCAGACAGACAGTGGCATCATGTTGTGCCACATTTATTGACAGACAGAAGATCAAATGGTTTGGTTATCTTGTTAGAGTGCAAGACCATCAACTACCAGCATTGGCCCAACACCAAAGACCATCTGCTACTGCAAAAGTGGAAGATTATAATGATGATGATGATGATGATGATGATGATGATGATGATGATGATGATGATGATGATGATGATGATGATGATGATGATGATGATGATGATGATGATGATGATGATGAATAATTATAAAACAAACATACTGCCTTAATAACGAAACAGACTTTATGTTGCGTTTGCTAAAACACAAAGTCAGCTTCCAAATGACGACGGCACCTCGCTGCAGGAACAAGTGTACTTTGATGCTTGACCAACCAGACACCCTTCCAAGGGTTCCCCAATTGATATTTCTGTGGAACTGATCAAGAATACAGAAGACAGATGTTTGTGGAGGGACACGATCACTTGCACCACTCGACACTGCACATGATGAGAAGACAGATGTTTGTGGAGGAACACGATCACTTGCACCACTCGACACTGCGCATGATGAGAAGACAGATGTTTGTGGAGGGACACGATCACTTGCACCACTCGACACTGCACATGATGAGAAGACAGATGTTTGTGGAGGAACACGATCACTTGCACCACTCGACACTGCACATGATGAGAAGACAGATGTTTGTGGAGGAACACGATCACTTGCACCACTCGACACTGCACATGATGAGAAGACAGATGTTTGTGGAGGAACACGATCACTTGCACCACTCGACACTGCGCATGATGATATTTGTATTTACGCTCGTTTGCTTTGAACTCAAGCGTAGTCCATACACACTATTTAAAGCAGTGATGGACTGAATTTTGCGTGTGGGTTAGCTTACCCTATTAACAGTGTCCCTCGCCATCAGGCGAAACCACTCTCAATTCAGAAGTACTTGTAATTAACGTCCCCAAGTCAAGGACGATAGGTCAACATTTTAGTCCAGCTGTCCGGTGAAGGGGTTGAACCGCTTACCTCGGCATCAATGCACCGGATGTTTAAGAACACACGTTCTAATTCATTCGGCCATGCGGACCTGCCACACGATGATGAATTCTGAGTTGTAGTCAAAAATTGTTTTTTGTAGATAAAGATGTATAATTGAATACATTATTATGCATCATATCTTTGAACAGACTCTCCGATAAAGCGTCTATTTTAATCATTGACTTGGGAGAAGAGCATGAAATAGCTGGTGTTTACACTCAAGGAAGGCCTGATGAGCTTCAATGGGTGACGTCTTTCAACGTTGATTTCTCCAGAGATGGTGTCCATACTTCTTCTTATAGAGACTGTAACGGTAACTTTAAATTATTTATGGCTAACCATGACAGCAACAGTATCGCTCGGGTATACTTTGAAAAACCGATTAAGGCCAGGATAATACATATTCGTCCGGCTGGATTTATTAATGCCTATGCAATGAGAGTGGAACTTGTAGTGTGTCCGTATATCACTGAAGAAACTTTAGAAACCTACAGTCCTACATCACCTGCGACTACAAGCACCGAATCTATAAGGCGCCAAGATTTTACATCAACTTTAGGCAACACAGTTGGGGTAACCACTGCCACCTCTGCTACAACCACACCGCATACATCATCGAGCTCACCACTCACAAGTTCAGTGACAGGTAGAGTATTCCTGTAATTTTATAATTATGGATCATACTATTTTTTAAATGATAAAAGTGTATATATATATATATATATATATATATATATATATATATATATATATATATATATATATACCGGCTTCGTGGCCGAGGGGTTAGCAGCTTTCTCCGCTAACCCCGAATACTCTCGTCACGTGACGCGACGAGAATTAGCAGTGGTTCGAATCGCAAAAGTGACTTATGAGAGTATGGAGCCGGTCGCTCAGAAAGTCGTGGCGTGCTGATGAGCGTAATCTAGCCTAGGAATCAACATACAGCTGAAAGATGCTGGTGTTGACCGCAATATCCTGAAACAGGATGGAAACGCGGAAAAAAAAAAATATATATATATATATATATATATATATATATATATATATATTGGCATTGTATGAGTTGTTATTGGCTAATATATGTCAGTAGTTAGTGAATTTGCCTACCAAGACAGTGGCTTGGGTTCAATTCCCAGCAGAGGCAGGATTGTTTGTTTCTACCAGCATGACTCTTGGGTCGTCCCAGCCTCATAAAAATGTGGCAATTTAAAGACTTTTTCTGGGAATTGTACGAGAAGAAGAGATTATGAAGAAGGGATTTGACCACCTCATCTCGTATGTCATAATCTAGACCTCACACCCCAAAGACAGTATCTTGTAATAATTTAACATTAAATTTTGTTAATAAAATTACAATTAAAGTATCATTATTAACTATGTTAACTCCTGTAGACTCGAAGGAAAGTGTGATGTGTAATTGGCTATTCCCCCAGAATCTCAGCCAGTGCATAATTGTTTTAATTTTTTTTTTTTTTTTTTTTTTTTTTGGGGGGGGGGGGGGGGGGGGGGGTTGTTGGTTTCCGTTACTCGCTTTGAACTCAAGCATAGTTCTTACCCGGGCTACTGATTCTAGTGCACTGGGCTGATTTTTTGTGTTGAACCCACCTGGGCTTCAGATGTACTTGTAATATACGTCCTCAAGTCAAAGATGAGAAGTCAACATTTTAGTCTAGCTGACTGGTGTAGGGGTTGAACCCGCTACCTCAGAATCATCAACCGGATGTTTAAGAATGAACGCGCTTATCCATTCAGCCATGCTGACCTCCATTACGTAATGTGTTCCCTAACATTTTATATTTGGCCAGGGCATGCTACAGAAACATACTTTCCCCAGCAGTCACTCCATCTGCTGTTATTTCAGAGCAGTTATTTCTCTCTCTCTCTCTCTGTCTGTCTGTCTCTCTCTCTCTCTCTCTCTCTCTCTCTGTCTCTCTCTGTCTGTCTCTCTCTCTCTCTCTCTCTCTCTCTCTCTCTCTGTGTTCCCCCACTCCCCACCCGCCTACCTTCCACTCTGGCATCATGTCCACACTTTCTCGTCCCGAAAAAGTTAAGAATGTGCATAATGTCATTATTAATCTTATAAACTAAACACACTTGCTGTGAAATCATAAGAATTAAGTCATTGGAGAACGAACATCAATGATAATGAGAAGGATAAACTGGTCTTCCTTTGTGAAATCCCATTTATAGCAGTGAAATCATAGCCTATATTATGTAGCAATGTAAACAAAGATGGAGGAACATACAGTGATATTACAATAACAATACCAAAAGCAAGAGGAAGTTTGATAGCACTGGGAAATTTGTAAAGTCAACAGAAATTAAAACTAGTATCAGACTTGAGGTAAATGAGTTGAGTCAAAAACTAACATCACAACTCTTGTGACATTCACATGTGTGCTCCATCCCCATCTGCAATACCCAGCGATGAGTCCCAAGACGAAAGGTAGCAGTAGCAGTCCGATTACACTTGTTTACACACATTTTAGTGCCTTCAATTTTATAGCTGTTCTTGAGTACTTTTGTGTTGCTGATTCCAAATATGTAATCAGATTTATTTCTATGAGCTCACGTTTTTGAGATAACTAAGAATGACCTTCTTAATAGAGCAGTTGTTATGTACAAGCCTAGAGCTAGGTGCCATCGGTGATATTTTGATTGTGTTCTGCACTCATATTATATGTAATTGCTGTGCGTTTATTATTACCTTCATATGCAACACCAAAAATGTATTAACACTTTATCACTTGCATGTTTTTAATCTATAGTCAACACACAAAAAGATTCTTTTCAAGTATTCATGTAATATTATATGACCGGACAGTCACGCTTAAGGGTCCAGCAGTAATCTGCCATCATGTGGGCATCCTAAAGTCCCCGACATATCTCTTTCTTTGGTTTCAAATCTTTGTGAAATTGTTCATCTTGCTCCTCACTAAAGTCGCCAAGATTCTTAGGAAAGAAAAGTACATGGTTGTCCAGATAGTGCAAATTTATGCTCGCGTTGCATCCAAGCTTACAAAACTTGACAGCATATTTTCAAATAATTCAGAATAATTGTCTGCTTTAAAGTTACCCAAGAAGTTTTGCTCAAGAAAAACAAATGATGACCAGGCTTTGGACTCTGTTTTATTCATCGAATCAATAAAATGTGATCGTTTACTAACTTTTTAATTTGAGGTCCATCAGAAATTACAGCTGTAAGTTTGTCAATGCTCAATTCCGGAAACTGTCTGCATAAGTTATTAAAACAGGCACCATCTTTGTTCAGTGGCTTAGCAGATTGCTTCATCAAGTCAAGCTTTACATGTAATGGTGGCAGTAGAACTGTTTTCGATCAATGATAGGCTTGTTGACAATACTTTCTTGTCCAACTTTAAATTAATCCACCAACGACCACTATTTCTTTTCCCACTGCACATCTTTTGCCCTACTGTCTCACAAACATAAAGTATGTATATTTGGTGAATCCCCTTTGCTGGCTAAGCAAGAAGTTCATCATATTAAGCTCTACACAAACCATCCAGTAATGTTCTAAATACTTCAATTTTTCCAGAACTGTGCTTATTGTAGCATACTCCTTCTTCATTGTGGTAGAATGAGCAATTGGAATTGAGCCACGTGTGTTACCACTGTGTAATAGAACACCTTTAAAACTTCTTTAGAGCTGTCAATGAAAAGTCGCCACTCAACGGATGTATAAATTACACCCATTTCGTTTACAAGACATCCTACATTTGTACAAAACACAAGGTTGTTTTCTTGACAACAGAATGGAAGAAAACCTTGCTCTGTGCAGCGATCAAATGTAACCTTTGTTTCAGCAGTAAGCAATCTTTTTTCTTTTAATCTTGAAGCCAAAAGTTCTGAAGATTCCTTGGATAGGTATAGATCTTGGATTAGATCATTCAGTTCACACTAGTCAAATCAAATCAAATCAAATCAAATCAACTTTATTAGGGTCACAAATTGGGCGTGGAGGCCCGTCTTACATTTGGCCCTTCCAATCACTCGTCTTTCGTTCATCAAGAGCATTATACATTTACATAGGAAGAAAAATAAACATTGTGAAATGAATGTTGTAAACATAAACAAGGCAAATTACCATGTTATGAGGCCCATCTCACACGTACCCATACATCACCCCACCCACACACACCCCCACCTACCCACACACACGCACACCAAGGGACACATACATACCCCACCAACCGACCCATCCCCCTCCCGCACATCCCCCACCCACACTCCCCTCACCTGTTCCCCCAACCAAAACACACTCGCCACCCACAAACATTCCCCCACCAACCCACATATCCCACGCCCACCCACATACACATCCTAACCCACACATCCTCTCCCCATCCACACCTCAAACCACCCATCCCCCAGCCACATCTTCATTGACCACATATTTCCCACCCACGCACACAATTCCCCCCTCCCACCCACACACACACATCTCCCGAACTACCCATACATCCCAAATCCACTCACACACACACACCCCACCACCCACACATACATCCTCCACCCACCCATACATGCCTTAACCCAATCCCCCACTACACAATCCCTCACCCCGCACATCACATACATCCCCTACCACGCAATATTCCCAACCCACGCACCGCACACACACATATCCCTCACCAACACATCCCACACCCACATACCACCACACATCCCCACCTACACACCACACACATATCCCCCACCCACATACCACACAATATTCCCACCCACACCCACACCCACACAGATACCCTTACCCATCCACCCTACATAACCCCACCCACACACCACAAAAATCCCCCATCCACACACACATACCTCACCCACACAATATCCCTAACCAACACACCACACACCTCTTCCCACCCACACACGCATTCCCTACCCGTCCACCAACACACACTCACTCACGCACACATCCTCCACTACGCACCCACACACCCCCACCCACCCACCCCCAACCAAACATCTCTCGATCACAATACCCCTACCCACACTTATCTTGAGCAGCTGGAAATCATCTTCAAAATCACCATCACTGTCAATTGCCGTTCCACATGCCACGGCTGTCTCATCTTCTAGCAGGGAATTCAAAATCTGACTGAAAGTTTGAATTGGTATGTCATCCGTGTGGAACAGGTCGTCGAGTTGAATCTAAATCTGGATATTTCTATTATTTGTGTTTTTTCCCTATCAATTCCCTTAATATGTTTACTACAGAAATAATAGTCATCATAGTGGTTCTTGGGTTCTCTGTAAGTAAACAAGCAGTTTCATTTTGTAAGGGACTAGATAGCAATAGTGTTTTCCCAAGAGCCGTATATAGAAAATACTGTAATAATATTAATTAAATACACAAATATCATATTCACACTAACCCTAAGCAACCAATGTCAAACCTGGACATTATTCAAGTCACAGTTACGCAAAATCAACAACTGTGAGAAGAGATGCTTGAGGAGAGCTGCTAACTTATTATCCGAGACCGAGTAAGACATGATGTTATCAGACAGACAGTGGCATCATGTTGTGCCACATTTATTGACAGACAGAAGATCAAATGGTTTGGTTATCTTGTTAGAGTGCAAGACCATCAACTACCAGCATTGGCCCAACACCAAAGAACATCTGCAACTGCAAAAGTGGAAGATTATAATGATGATGATGATGATGATGATGATGATGATGATGATGATGATGATGATGATGATGATGATGATGATGATGATGATGATGATGATGATGATGATGATGATGATGATGATGATGATGATGATGATGATGATGATGATGATGATGATGATGATGATGATGATGATGATGATGATGATGATGATGATGATGATGGTGATGATGATGAAATTCAAAAATTCCTTTATCTCAAAAACTAGAGCAGCTACAGATAAATAAACGTGATATTTGGATTTAGCAGTCCATATTTATACAAACTCAGGTGAAAATTGTTTGGCACCCCAAACATTTTTAGCGCTGTGTTATATGTCCATCTGGCCTTCCCTCCCTCAGAGTTTTGAGTGTTTTATCATGTGCTAATACCCTAGCAAGGGGTGCAGTTTCAGAGAATCTCTCCGACTGCTGGTATCCCACCACACCAGCATATTCTGGGAGGAACATCCAGCAGATGGTCTGTATATTTTTTATTGTTGAATGGAAGTCTGCCACTCTGTCCGAAGTGTTGCCTGTCTTCAGCCTTTACATCGTACATTGTGAGTCCGTTATAATTACAAATGTGTGTTTGTCTTCCAGGTAGCATATCCGCACCTTCATTCCCAGACTAGATGTTGTATCAAATATCAGGCTCTCCTGCACCAAACACCGTCCACCAACCTCCGTTACAAACCCCAAGGCACTTCTTTGACCTCATAGCACAGAGCCATCTATGTAGATGATTACATCACCTGGTCGCGAATTGTTTTGGATCAATTGTTGCTAGTATCAGACTTAGAATATTTAACTATAAAGTTAAATCAGTAGTGATGGGTGTATCAAAAACTTGGATAACGACCAAATAAATTACACATAAACAACAAACATTCACAAGCACGTCCCTGCACAGAACATGACTAAAATAGTTTAGTTTAGTTTAGTCGATGGATCAACATCACTGCACACGGGTGTAACCCATAAGTGCTCCGTTCTACTCCTAACTCAAACCTGAGTCTGGAGAAACTCAGCTCAGTGCACGAAATCCGTAGCACCGGCGAGGATCCTGAAATACTTTGGGTAGATTTTTAACTCGAAATTTTGCCCGGACAGCGCCGTTAGGCTACTCCTTTTCGATTTCCAACTGCCAAGGGATTTTTTACGTTCGCAACAATACACACGGGTGTCCGATCTCACTACCCAGAGACAAGGGGAAATTTTATTACTAAAAGTCCACGTGAAAAAATGTGGTCCTCACCCGGTGCTTGAACCCGGGACCTCCAGCACTCGAGGAGGATACCATAACTCGAGACCACGCAGCCCCCTGCATGACTAAAATCTTATGACAGAATCACCAATGCGGAGATAGGGAGAGAACTAGAGAGATTCCAGTGAATCAAAAAGCTGAGGTATAGATGTTAGGGCTGGGTAGGGCATACAGTGAGAGAACACCTGGTGATGGTATAACAAGAAAGTCCTTCTTCTCGAGCACATAGGACAAACGAAACAGACGGAGACCTACAACATATAGAGAAGAGAATCAAAGATAGAGATGGGCAGATCATGGGAGGAACTTCAGGAAACAGCAAAAGATATGACGGCTTAGCATGGGTTGGCTGAGGCCTTATCCTCTAATGGGAGACAAAGGACAACAGAAAAAGAAGAAGATCTCAGGAGATAGCAAATGATAAGCAGCTTGGCATGAGATGATTGATGACCTATGCTCCATTGCGATTTAAAAGGCAGAAGGTCATTAATTTTGCTGGAAATAAAGTATCGACACGACAATTTATTATTTAACATTATGTTGCCACCCTCACATATCAAGAGATAAACAGTTGAACTGCTGCAGCTTCAACAAGATGTCCAACGTTACCTAAATACAGATACCAGCTCAACAAAGCACCCAGATGTTAAATCTACTTTAGTTAATATAAATGCATCAACATTTGGGATAACTGCTGCCGCTGCATTTATCCCAAGTGCGTCCACACAGCTGACATCAACCCACTCATCACCCCACAGCACTGAAGAGTCATCTACGTCAGTGTCAGGTAGGGCTAGCCCAGCTCCTGTCCAGAACATTGCAATCAATCCCATCATTTTTGGGGATGTTTGTGATTTTCTAAGCAATTTTATGTTCAGTAGTCTGTCAGTGCTTTCTGAACGATTGGCGTCCATACCAACTGATCCTATCACCTGGCATTCGTGGACAAGGATGAAACACTCAGACTCATGTTCATGCTGCACACATTAAAAATCCCATGGCAGTTGGAAATACAAAAGATCCAGCCAAATAAGCCATTGCCCAGGCTGAATATCAAAATTAGAAAAACTACTCACACACACACAAGTTTAAAACATATGTGATTCGAGTATGCACACATTTGGATCACTGTCGGTGCTGTGGGGTTCTTGAGGAAAAAGGTTTCAGACCTCCAAGTGAATAATTGTATTTGACTAGCCAAAGGTTCAATACTTTTTGAATAGACCTTGTAAATGAGCTTACTGTTGGTTCCGTATCATTTTCATTACACACGGACATTTCCACAAATGCTGCAGTCTCCACACAAGGAGAATCTCAACACAGTGCATGAAGTTAATCCTCTTCAAAGTATTCATTTTAGGACTGTGCACACTTCTCTCAGTGTTCCTGCTATTGTTGCGAGCATTTCTGAAAGGTCTCTTTGGAAATGAAGTGCAATGTGACCTTTGCGTTCTGCATAATGTCTTCTGGTGACCCAAATTGGATTCCTTTCAGTGACATTTCATCTTCAGATTGAGGAACAGCAAAAAAGTGCAAGAAACTGTGTCAGTAGAGAAGAGAGCCTAATAAACCAGATGAATAAAGCCTAACTGAGATGTGAAGAATGAGGACGCAAATGGGCGGACTTTGCAGCTTCATTGTGACAACACACCTGCTCATTCTTCATATCTCATTAAGACTTTATCTAGAATAACACAACTCGTGAAAATGGAGTGGTATACCATAGGCATTCCCCACTATCCATCTTTCATAATTGCAGTGCCGGCTCATAATGCTTTGGTACTTGGCTCAACCAAGGAATCATCGTGATCTGCACATGGTTGCATAGCCTCTCTTCTGTATATTAAGCCTTCTGTTCACCACGGGCAGCTTCTCTGGAAACCAGAAGGATGCAGTCAGCAGATGACTTCCACACCGTGTGCTTTCGATTCGGACTTCCATGTAAAGGATTTGCTAGTGAAGCAATATTCCATTTCATGCCACTGGGATGCTTTTTCCACTTTTGATGACCCATACACAATGAGCTTTCAATTCGGACTTTCCACATAATGGATTAGCTAGACAAGCAATATTCTGTTTCGTGCCGCTAGGACTCTATTACCACCGACATGAAGTGGGGCATGAAATGTGACAGGCTAGGAACATTCTTCTTCATACACCTGCAGATGTCAACCTGAATATAGTTAAAGATTGCAGAAGTCAACTTGAGCTTGTTGATGTCTCCATAGATTTTGTACTCAAATGAAACAGGTGTGGGTCAAAATATCTTTCTTTATTCTGCATATATTAGACACTTCTGCAGCAAATGTCTAGCTGTCATTTTACCAGTTCCACAATAACATTCATCAGCATCTCCTATCTGTAGTTTATTGAACAAGTGGTATTTCAGCATGTTATGTCCTGTGTGGAGTTTGAAGATTGTTGTTTGTTCACTTCCGTGGAGTCGCATAATCTTTCTGATCGCCTGGATGCTCTGATTCTCACTAGATTCTATAAGTGCTTTTTATAAACTTCTTTGCCTCATTATAGGTTATGTCTGTGTCAGGTTGAAGTAGTCGCCAACCCTCTTTTGCCATTCTGTCAGCCTCTTCATTTCCATGTATATTGCAGTGGTATGGGATCCGCACTATTACAATTGTTTGTATTTATGTCATATTCCATAGATTGCTCTTCTTAGGTCTACTATTCTTATGCCAATGTCGCTCTTCTGTATTGAGGCAGCTTATTTTTCATCTGTGAAGATAAGTATGTATTTCTCTTTATTTTCCTTCATAAAGAACATATCTGCTGCAGTTTTCAGAACTCTACCTCTGCTTTGAAGTTACTTGAGAATTTTTTAGTTGCTACCGGCTGTTTTTTGTTTTCCACTCCAATTTTTAAATTTAGGAGAATTCCTACTCATCCATTTTCTATTGAATTTTATTGCTGATCCATCTGCATGTGCTACTTGGGTAATGTTCTTCTATGTAGTTTAAGGCTATTTTTCTTCTTTCTTTTTCATTCAGGGCGTTCTTTTTCTCAATACCAGGAAATGTTTTCTGTCATTTCAGACAGGTGCTGCTGTTTCCGAGTTCGGAACTTGTGTAGCGGCTGGCCGAGTGGCTAGAACGCCGGACTCTCATTCGGGAGACACGGGTTCGATCCCTCGGTAAGGTGTGGGATTTTTTTTTTCTGTCGGGGCAAAAAGAAAATCCTAACCTGCACAGTTCGAGGCGACTGCACTAGCCAGGCGGCCTTTAATTCCTCCGGCTCAAAGGTTCTATGTTGGCAATAAATGACAGTTTTCTGACAGATGATATGTTAAGCATAGGATCTGTTCTAACCTTTATTTTTGCTTTTTCTACAAAGGATACTTCGCTTCAGTCTTCCCTTTCCTTGACCGTTAAACCTTTTGTACATGGGGTGGTCTGTCAATCTTCTACATTTTTCTTCTTGTTGTTTAGCTCTACTGTCTCTTGTATCTTGTTATCGTTGGTTGTAGACAATTGGTCTTTTCTAGTTCATTAATAGGTGTTATCTTCAGGCCTCCAATTATGATCCGCATTCCTTGATGTTGGACTCCATTTATTTTGTTAAAGTTTGACTTAGCTGCTGTTGTCTAAGCTGAAATGCCGTATTCCAGTACCGCCTCACCCGTCCAGTATATAACTTCTTGAGAAATTTCTCATCTACTTCTCATGTTGTACCAGCAAGCTTGTTCATGATTGTCGTTCTTTGCCTTGCTCTTGTTCGATTTTCTCAACCTGTGTCTTTCATGACAGGGGAAGATCAAATGTGACTCCTATATGGCTTAGATTTTCTTCATGGTGCAATATGTTTCCATTTAATACCAGCTTAGGGTGCTGAGTTTTATTGAGAGATGAACTCTGTGCATGTTGTTTCTCCTCACTTATCTTCACTAGCCATTATGTTTGACAATTCCTAAAGTGCTAGTAAGGCTTGTTGCATTCTATTGTTAGCTGTATTAATATATCTTCAGATGTCTATATGGCTAGGTCATCTGCAAGGAAGGATGTATGTACTCTGGCTGGAAAATCTTCTGTGGTGTCATTTATGTATGCTTGGAATAATGATGGTGAAAGAACTCACCCTTGGGTGATCCCTTGCTCCAAAAGCATGTGTTTGCTGGTTTGCTCTTGTAATTTTTCTTGGCAGTTCTGTTCTCAAGGTAGTGGCTGATCCATTTGGTCCTTCCTTCCATACTTTATCAAATGCTTCTTCTAAATCTTTCCAGATCTCTAGTATGGAAGGCATCCTCTATTTCCTGAGATATATAGGTTATTTGATCTTCAGTGGATCTGCACTTTCTTAATCTCGCTTAGTGGGGAGTGAAGAGTTGGTTTTCTTCCAGATGCCTGCCATTGATAATGCGTTCCCTTAACAGATTCAGTGCCAAACAAAAAGTTGGCTTGAACCAAACAAAATGGACGGGAGGTAGAGGCGTGTCAGTTATAACTTAAAAGTTGTTAATATGGTAACAGACATGTTGTATTATAACGCAGCGGCAACATTTCTGCGATATAAGCCCATGGCAGATACAGGAAGTACATACAGATACATGGCAAATACAGGATGATTAATCATCCCATGGCATTTAATCAGTTAATTTTCCTACACAACAACCAGACTGATAAGCCTACAGCTATTTGGTTCTTCCAAGTCCTTTCCTTTCTTTGGGACTGGTATTAGCATAGCTTCCTTCCATGCCTGTGGGACTATTCCTTTCTTCCATCTCTAATTTAGGACTGCTGGTAGTTTCTTTTTTGCTGTAGTGCCTAGCCCTATTAGCATTTTATTTGTGATTCTATCATTTCTTGGTGATTTTATCTTTCTTTTTTTATTTAGGGTATTCATTGCCTGTTCCATTTCTTCCATTTTTAGATTTGCCGTCATATATTCTGCTACTGTCCCCGTATGACTATGATCTGTCTATTTGTCTTTTATTGCTTTATTCTGTTCGGTTGTAATATCAATGTAGTTTGCACTAGCATAGTGTTCCATCACTGCATTTGTATTGTTCCTGTAATCAAGGCATTTCCTTGTTTAAATGTTATTTATTTATTTTTGGATCCTTCATTGTTAAATGCTTTCAATAGTTTCCATAGTCTGTTTCCTTCCTTGTCAAAGTATAGGTTCTCTGTTTTCCCCTTCAATAATCTCTTGTTATTTGATTTAAAGTTCTTGTATATATTGCTGATATGTCTTTGAGAGATATGTTCTATCAGTTATTGGCTCTCTCTCTCTCTCTCTCTCTCTCTCTCTCTCTCTCTCTCTCTCTCTCTCTCTCTCTCTCTCTCTCTCTCTCTCTCTCTCTCTCTCTCGATATAATCGCAAATTATTCGAACACTATCTCAATACGGATTACCTTCCCCCTTAATAATTGAGATAATAATAATAATAACAAAACCCTAGTATAACAGCCAATCCCCTTTTTGTAGGCCAGTATATTCCACATGGCTAATAACAAGTGTCAGACCATTATCTAGTATTACTGTGTCGTGTAGTTTTGATGTTTGCATTTTGCCCATGCCTTTATAATGCATATCTTTTATATTGTTGCTGTTCTTTGTTAGCCTTGAATGATGTGTGAATGAAATAATGTATGAAAGAGAGTGATAGAAGGGCAGAATGTTAGACGGGCCTGCGTGCCCAATTCTTAACCCTTTGAAAATAAAGTTTGTTCGTTCGTTCGTTCGTTCGTTCTCTCTCTCTCTCTCTCTCTCTCTCTCTCTCTCTCTCTCTCTCTCTCTCTCTCTCTCTCTCTCTCTCTCTCTCTCTCTCTCTGTCTCTCTGCTGTCTTTCTGACATCTTTAACTTTTTCCTCCAAAATGTGTAGTTCTTCAGTCCAGTATGATTTGTAATTTTTCCTCACCCCTCTTGAAATGGACTAAGTCACCGCCTGCATTATTGCTTTGTTTAGACTTTCCGTCATTTGTTTCCAGTCGTCATATTGTCTTTTATCTTTTCAGATTATTTGTCTGTTAGTATGGCACATCTATCCCAATCAGCTCGTTTGTAATTCCAGCGAGGCAAAGGTTTTTACTCTTGTGGAACATACTCCATACTCATTATAAGTGTGATTGGTCTGTGGTCACTGCCTGCTAAGTTGTCAAGCATATTGTGATCCATTTTGTGCAGGATGTCTTGTGTGTAGAAGCCTAAGCCTGGTATGGAAGTGAACCATCTTTCAGTGTAGAAGCTCTGTCCTGTCTGTTATCAGCTTTGTTGAGTAGAGGCAAATTAGGGTATATATCCCAATCCTCCATGTCATCCTCTATGTTGTCAGTATCTGAGTATCCCCGTCATTCTGAATGGCAAAGTATCCAACTATAATGCAGTTTGTGTCAATTGCATTAATAGCGATTTTCGAAACTGATTTACAATTTATTCTTAAATGAAATTTTGATTTTAAACCAAAATATGACCTCAGTGTAGTACTGACACTGACTGCCTTTACAGTTTTAGAATTTTGTTGACAAAAGTAAAGAAAGGTAAGAATTATATTGCACAACTTTTATAATTGTATAACGTTCTGGTCCGCTTAACTACCGAAAATAGTAGATATGGCCCTCTGCTTGAAAAGCTTGGGAACCACTGCCATAGAGTGTTTATATTATAACCTCCGACCTGTATTCCTGGCCTCTTCTTGATCTCTCTCATTAATATTTTTTATACATAGAGAGAAGAGATCCAGCGGCAAAACATATCCTTGTCTTACGCCTTGCTTTAACTGTACATAATTACCTCTTTATGTCCTACTTTAGTTGCTGCTACTTGTTTCCTGTAAATAGTCTGTATTATGCTGAGATCTTTCCCATCATTGTTAATATCCTTCAACATTTGTATCATTTTCTCATGTTTTACTTTATCAAATGCTTTGGTATAATCTATAAAGATCACATGTCTTTCTGTGTCTCTGTTTATCTCTTTATTAGTGTTGTTAATATGTGTGTGTGTGTTTTGTTTTTTTTTTTGTTTTTTTTGGTTTTTTTTTTTTTTTGCATTATTTGTACCTTTTCTTTCAACAAATCAATACTGTTCTTCACGATTTTTCATTGTTATTTTCTTTCTGATTATTCTCCTTAAAATTCTAAGTAGGAGCTTAGTGACATTGCTATGTTGACGCCAGCATATATTAGATATTTATCTGTATTTTAGGCACATCAACAAAGACGGAAAGAGCAACAGCAGCAACAACACCTTTCTACGGTAAATTAAGTAAGTACACTGAAACATGCTTGAGGCAGTTCATTATTCTTCTAATCCATAGCCTACTGTTTTGTTGTATCTCATATTTGCCTTTCCTACTGCTTAGAAAGCCGGCTTCCTGGCCTAGATGTTAGCGACTTTTCTCCGTAATACTCGTATACTCTCGTAAGTAACGTGACGAAGATGAGAATCAGCAGTGGTTCGAATCGCGTCGGTAACGTACGGGGTATGTGAGCCGGCTGCTCAGAAAAACAAACAAATGAGAGTAATCTTGCTAAGAAATCAACAATCAGCTGAAAGATGCTGATGTTGACAGCGACGTCCTGTAAAGGATACGCAAACATTTTTTTTACTCCTTAGAAAAGTTGTACTTCATAAATATTCCTGAACAATATACACACATGCAGTAGTATCAATGAATTGTGAGCTGCACAGGCAGATTATAATTGTTATATTAAAAATAATAACAACAAGTAGTGTTAATTGCTCATACGTTACCAGGATCCCAAATAAGAAGTAAGATTGATTGATTGATTGATTGATTGATTGATTGATCTTTATTTTAGAAGGGTTACAAATTGGGCACGCAGGCCCGTCTTACATTCGGCCCTTTCAGTCAGTCATCTTTAGTTTATCAAGTGCATGATGCATTTACATAGGAAAAAAACATTGTCAAATGAATGTTGTAAACATCATCATTGGCATCTTTCCGTCTTGACAGGCGATAGTTTGGTACATTGTGCTTCAAAAAGACTTAATAACTACGACCCATGGCGGTGGCGAGTGTGGCTGATAAGGCCAATTCGTGCTGCAAATGTTTTTCCACAGTGGATGCATGTGAAAACATGGTCATTTCCACCATCATGCACCATCTTACGTCTCTCACGCTCTGTGTGTACTGTATCTGCAATCATTTTCTCCTTTGTCTTTATTCCATTTCTGATAGTTGCCCTCCATGCAACACGTTCAGCGGCGACTTACTCCCAATGTGCGTTATCAATAGTTAATTAGTTAGTCGACAGATCATCCTCATTGCACATCGAACCATTCAGTCCATAAGTGCTCGGATCCCCTCCTCAGCAAATCCCGCAGCATGTAGCGGCTAACGACACCAGTTCTGTGTTGGTTTATGATTCTTCTTTGGCTTCCTGCGTAGTGTTCTTGTTTGGCTACCCCTCTTTTAATTTGCTGTTCTCGCAGTCTGGTCATGGTAGTAGATTCCCAGTCATAACTTGGTTCACACAAAAGTCTTACTTCTCGTAGAGCATTCAGAATGTCAGCCTGGTCCATGGCGCGTCCGCCCGACACCGTAGACTCACCTGCGAGCTTGTCAGCCCGCTCATTTCCATGTACTCCCGCATGCCCTGGCACGAAGATGAAACTAATCTTTGCCAGCCGAGACCGCTCCATTCTCCTCAGATCCACCCGACCTCTATCCTCTGGATCATGTTCATTGAGTCGCTAAGGAAACATGCCCTAGTGAATGTCTGTGTCTCGAGCCATGTTATTGCTTTACTTACTGCCATGACTTCCATAGTCAGGCTGCTTGTGGTTTCAGTGAAAACACCAGGGTCCTCCTTGACTATTCTCCCTCCGGCCCGAGCCGTAAAGGCCCATGAACTTCTCACTTGTCGGGACGACCGACCCATCTGTGTAGATGACAGCATCAACGTCTAGCTTGTACTTCAGCCTCCACAACAGCCGGATTTTCTTGTCTGCATTTTCTATCTAGTTGGATGCAAACTGAAAAGGATGTGCATAAATCTGTTGGCACTAGTACCCACACCTTGCCAGGTTCTAAGTCCTCAAGTGAACACACCTGTTGAAGAATGTCTTCGGCTTGATCCATCCACGACTGTCCTCTTTTTAACCTGCTGCCCTTCACCTTCATAATTTCACTATGCAGTGGATGTTGTGTGTTTGTGTTAATTCTGAGGTAGGCGCGTGCTCTGCAAACTTGTATTCTGTCTTCAATGGTTGGAAAATCAAGAAGGTAGCGCATCGCCCTGCATGCTGTATCTCTTGTACATCCAAGAATAATGCGCATAGCTTCATGCTGTATCCTGTCCATTCTTTCTATCTGCTTACGGCTGAGAGTCAGGATTGCCATTGCATACTCAAAAACACACATGACCAGCCCCTCGTACAGAAGACATAGATGGTGCTGCTCACAGTTTGCTGCCGCCATGACCCGCATCGCAGCCAAACCCCGCTTGGACTTTGTTATCACCTGGTCTATGTGCTCATTATAAGCAAGGCTTCGATCAAACCGTATCCCCAGGTAATTCATTGCCTGCGCTCTTTCCACCGCCTCTGAACACAGCTTTACAGTTGGTGTTAGAGTGTTGACAATATGATTATTCAACGAGAACCAAGTCACTGGTGTCTTTGTTGGGTTGACCATTGCCCGAGCTTCATCACACCAATTACTTACGCGATTGAGTTCGGTTTGTAGTTCCACAGCAACCTGATCTCTATCCTTACCCTGACGATACACTAAAACATCATCGGCATATGACAATGTCCTACCAGGTCCAGTGATCTGCTCACTGGTGATTCTTACTGTGTAGGCGTTGAACAGTACCGGAGATAATGGTGATCCCTGTGGTAGGCCATGATATATTGTTGTTGGTTCCGAAGTCCAACTGCCACATCAAAAACTACTTTCCGTTGGAAGAGGGCTGCAGCGATCCAACTAAGAAGGAATTGACGTATTTTGAGTTCAAGAAGCTGAAGCATTAAAAACTCCAATGGTACTCTGTTGTACGCGTCCTCAAGATCAATCGCTGCAGCAACGGTTTCAGTGCCTGAGTGGAAACCTTCATAGACATCATGGGCAAAAACTGCTGCATTGGTCCAGGTTTCTCTTTTTGAACGGTACCCACCCAGGGTAGGTGGGAAACACCTTTCCGCTCTAGCTGGCTTGATATTTTCCTGGCAATTAACTTCTCCAGCAGCTTTCCTATTGTATTCTGCATGGTTATAATTCGATATCCCTGAATTTGTGTGCGGTATTTGCCAGGCTTTGGCAAGGGAATCAGATAGCTGTGTAACCACTCCTCCTTGATGCTATCACTCCCTATACTGATGTTGTACATGTCTACTAGTTTCTCTAGCTCGTTGTCGGTACACCTTTTGATGTCGTCGTATATTAAGCCATCAGACCCTGGAGCGCTGTTTTTTGAACGTTGAAGCACAGGATTGATTTCTTTCACTGTCACTGTGTCTTCATCCGAAGTGTTCTGGGCCTTGCACCTGTCTGAGGTGACCTCCTTGGCCAGATTTTGGCCTCCCATGTCTGCCTGGTTGCTCTGCTCTAGATAGCGTTCAACGAGGGCTTTGCCCTTGTCATCGTCAGTCCTCTGCCAGATGAGGTCAGAACCTTGGAAGTCAGAAATGCTCTTATTCTTGACTACCCCACTCTTGCTTTTATGTAGTCGCCAAAAATTTCAGTGGCTTGTCTGTGCTTACTCTTTGACACACCTCTGCCCATTTTTCACTTTTAACCACCTTGACCAGTTTTTTTTTTTTTAAATAGCTTACTTTTTTGTGCATCTCTCTTTCTAAGTGCATGCAGGTACTAGGATGGCCAGCTCTGTTCTTCATGGCATTTTGCCATCTCCTTACAGTACTACGCTTATCCACCCAAACCTTCTCCACCTCGAAATTCCACCAAGGTGGCTGCTCTCAGCTTTTTTTCCTGTCCTAAAGCTTTCTGCGCTTGTCACGTCTTATTTTACTCACCACATCTTGCCCTGTACTATCATACTGGAAAGTCTTGACCGGTATCTTGTTCTGCATGGTTCTGCCTTTCTCCACCAATATGCTGCAAGGGTGGTGGTCGCTGCCGTGGTTTTCTAGGACACCCCATCTACACACTGTAGAGAGTGAAGGAGAAACCAGCGCCAGATCAATAGCACAGTCCTCATCGCCTGGACGGCTTGCTGTCCTGGTGACACAGCCACTGTTGATACAAACTAGGTCAATGGTTTCAAGTGCAGTCTCGAGCTCCTCACCCTGTATGTTGGAGGAAATGTTTCCCCATGATCTGCC
The DNA here is from genome assembly GCA_963921405.1 of Cepaea hortensis. Taxonomy (NCBI): domain Eukaryota; kingdom Metazoa; phylum Mollusca; class Gastropoda; order Stylommatophora; family Helicidae; genus Cepaea; species Cepaea hortensis. Next base: position 182,195,619 of record OY992877.1, read on the forward strand.
TTTAGCGTTGAAATCGCCACAGAAAATAACATTTCTCTCGTGACTTAATTTGTCTCTTAAGCACTGCCACTTCTGGGAATCCATACTCGCGTTGCGGGCATAAACATTAACCAACACGAATGGTAGACAGGATTGAACTCTTAATGCCTGTATTTGTATATCGTCACTGTACCAACTGGACATGTCTAGCTCTGACGCCACCATGCTGTCACGAATGAGAATCGCTATTCCCAGATGTCGTCTGTTGTAGTCACATTTGAAGCCGGCAATTCGGAGTAGCTGATCGTCCAGTCTCGTCTCCTGGAGCGCTACAATGTCATTCCTGTAAACCAGGGTTTCTATAATAGAGCCCCGTTGTTTCAATCAATCGTTGTATCAATTGTCGCTGTATCAATCATGTCCCGCTTACACACATCTTTGTATCGTAGTAGAGGCCGACCCTGAGATCTCCTACCCATCTGTAATTCACCAAAAAGATGTCCTTTTGGTATTCTACCAACATCCATCTTCATAACATGTCCTATCCATCTAAGTCTACGAAGACTGGGCATGGAACACACCATCATACAACCTGATCTTTACAATACTTCAGTATTTGTGATTTTGTCTTGCCACTTAATACCAAGTATTCTTCGCAGACACCGCATATGAAAGCTGTTTAAACGTACTCTTGGTGTGAGTAATTTGTCTAGGTTTCACTGCCATAAATAAGAGTACTAAAGACAAAGGTTTGGTAGACGAGGACTTCTGTTTTGGCAGTAAGCTTCCTGCTCTCCCAGACTCTTTTTGCTAACATGTTCATTGTTGTTGCTGCCTTACCAAACCTGATGTTGATTTCCTGATCTAGGGATAATTTGCTATTTACCTCTGATCCTAGATATGTAAAATGGTCTACTATCTCCAGTTAGGTGTCATCAATGAAGATTGATGGTACCCCATGTGTACCTTGTGACATAATCTGTGTCTTCTTTTTGTTAATTGTTAAACCAAATTCAGAACAAGCATTGGAGAATGTAGATAGTAGATGTTGTAATTCTTTCTCAGAGTGGGTCGTAATTGCAGCATCATCCTCAAAAAGCAATTCTCTGATTAGTACCCTCCTAATTTTGGTCTTGGCCTTCAATCTCTGAGAATTATAGAGGCCGCCATCTGAGCGTGAGTGAATGTATATACTGGCATCCTGATCACGAAACGCATATTTCAGTAGAAGTGAAAAGTATATCCCAAAGATGGTGGGGGATAGTACACAAACTTCCTTAACTCCACTCTTGATTTCAAACTCTTCTGAAGATACACAATTAAACTTGATTATATCCTTCATGCCGGCTTCGTGGCTTAGAGGTTATGACTTTTCTCCGTAATCTCGTATACTCTCGTCGGTAACGTGATGACGGTTCAAATCAGCAGTGGTTCGAATCGCATCGGTAACTTACAAGGTATGTGAGCCGGCCGCTCAGAAAGCAATGGCAAACTACTGAGCGTAATCTTGCCAAGAGATCAACATACAGCTGAAAGATGCTGGTGTTGACAGCTAAGTCCTGTAAAGGGTATGCTAAAAAAAAAATTCATGCCTGTGTGGAACGATTCCACAATGGACAAAAGAGTTGGTGGGCAGCCAATCTTCTTTAGTGTTATTGGTACTATTAGTGTTTGAACTCTTCGCTGGCTGCTGAGGATGGGGACGGAGCGCTTATGGTAATGCCCCGAATACTGTGATGTCGATTCCCAAATCAATCAATCTAGCAATCAATCAATCAATCAATCAATCAATCTTCTTTAGTGCTTTGAACATATCCTCACGACTGACCAAATCAAATGCCTTTGTGAGGTCGATGAAGGCAATAAACAGTGGTTGATTTTGTTCGCTGCATTTTTCTTGCATTTGTCGCAATGAGAATATCATATCAATGGTAGACCGGTTCTGTCGGAAGCCGCACTGTGATTCGGGGTAGACTTGATATCACAGGGCTTGAAGTCTGCGCAGAACAATTCTGGCAAATACTTTCCCAACAATACACAGAAGTGAGATACGCCTATAGTTGTTAGAGTCGCCCCAATCGCCCTTGTTCTTGTGCAGTGTTATGATGCTTGAATCTTTGAAATCCTGTGTGACTTGTCCTTCTCGCCAGCATAGCTCTATTATCTGGTGGATTTGTAGAGTGAGTGTGTCTTGCCCACTCCTGATAACCTCTATTGGAATCCCATACTTACCTGGAGCCTTGCCAGTTGCACGTTCATTTATAGCACACTTAACTTCTGTTATGGTGGGTGGAAAGTGTGTCCAGGTGGTCAAGAGTTGGTAGGGCCTCTATGGCATTGAGGGCATCATCCGTTAGCTTGGTCTCACTTGAGTAAAGCTCTAAATAGTGCTCTACCCATCTATCCATCTTTTAGGTGATGGATCAGTGATCCATCTTATCAATGATTCTTATCAGTGATGATTTCTCCAGTCAATGTTTTTAGTGGCGCACTTCTTTTGATCATTGGACCATAGGCTTTCTTTATCCCTTCATACATGCTTCTGATGTTTCCGTTATCACTTGTGGTTTGAATGGACTCACATAACTTGATTCAATAGTCATTCGCACACTGCTTGGCAGCCTTTTGCACATCCTTCTTAGCTTGCTTCATCTCATTCAGAATGTTACGCGTTGTTCTGTCCTTGTTTTTTAAGAGAGCTATCTTCTTTTTATCAATCCAGGGCTGCAGTATCTGGCTGTTTGCCGCAAACCATTCCTGCCTCTTATAATCCACAGTGCCGTAAACCCCTACCGTTGTTTTATAACTAGTTTCCTTAAGTTTACTCCACTTTTCACTTACTGTATAATTTTCTGATGTATCAGCGAAAGCGTCTTCAAGTTGCTGTTGAAACTCAAATCACTTTCCAGGATCGTAAGTGTTAATAATATTAATCCTGTGGTTAGATTTGTGTTTAGCGGTGTAGATTCTCTTTGTTCTCAGTCTAACCCTTGCAACAACCAAAGAATGATCCGTATCACAGTCAGCACTGTGGTAACTTCGAGTTAATGATGTATGGTTCAGATGTCTCCAGTGATAATGAAGTCCAGCTGATGCCAATGGCCGGATCTTGGATGTTTCCATATGACCTTATGCAGCTCTTTTGTTTTGAAAATGAAGTGTGTAATACATAGGTCATTTCTGGTCCAATGCTCAAGCAGCCTTTGCCCATTTTCATTCATGCGACCGATGTTGTATTTTCCAAGGCACACTGGCATGAACTCGAGTCCTTGCCCACACGAGCATTGAAATCACCGAGCACATACATGTAGTCGGATTTTGAAACTGCCTTGATCACAGAGTCTAGCTCCTCATAGAACGTATCCTTTACATCAGGGGCTGTGTGGTCTCGAGGTATGGTGGCTGCCTCGAGTGCTGGAGGTCCCGGGTTCAGGCCCCGGTGAGGACCGGGATATTAACATAAAAAATGCACTCGGGCTTTCCGTAATAAAATTTCCCCTGGTCTCTGGGTAGTGAGATCGGACGCCCGTAAAAAATCCATTGGCAGTTGGAAATCTAAAAAGAGTAGCCTAACGGCGCTGCCCGGGCAAAATTTCGAGTTAAAAATTTACCCAGAGTATTTCAGGATCCTCGCCGATGCTACGGAGTTCGTGCATTGAGCATTCAGGTTTGAGTCAGGAGGAAAACGGAGCACTTATGGGTTTAACCCGTGTGCCGTTATGTTGAACCAACGACTAAACTAAACTGAACTAAATTAAACTAAACTTCACAATATCAGAGGAAGCGAGTGTCGGTGCATATGCAGTGATAATGGTGGCAAAACGACAAGAGGTTGCCAAGCGCAGGGGTTATAGTCCTTCATTACCTCCAGCTGGGATATCAATCATTCCCAGTAGCGAATTCTTCACTGCAAAGCCCACACCATTTTACCTTTTTCTGCCTGCATTCTACCCTTCCAAAGAAAAAGGTGTAATTGTTTTCCCTGAGTGACCCTTCCTCAGCGAGGCGAGTCTCCTGCAGGCCAGCAATATCAATGTTAAGACGACTGAGTTCGGCATCAATCCCAGCCGTTTTTCTCACATCGTAAATATTTGTCAGTTCAGTGAAAAATCCTGGACACATGGTTCTTACGTCCTAGGTTGTAAGCCGTAGCTTGAGGTGTCAATTTGTTTTTCTTTTTATTAGTACCGATGCATTGGTTTTACAGCCTGCGATTCAGATTTTGTCCTAGCCCCAAGCACCCATTGAAGCAGGCAGGCTGTGGCGGATCAGCATCCAATTGGGCGGGTGAATCTCAGCTTGAGGCGGGCGGTAGCTGATCAGTGATACCTGTAGGTGTCTCCCATCGTCAGAGGCAACTCGTGGCACCCCATGTCTACACCAATTGACAAGGAGTTATAACCCGTAACAGTTACCTCTCGCTTTGATTCCGAGACCGGTTAAGACCAGGGATGGAGTTATTGCCTCTACATGGCACAAAGCCTGAGCTAAAATATAGAGACCATGTGTTGCCCGTGCAGCATGATCCCTCTCTCGGCCTGCCTTGTTCACTCCAGAGAAAAGGTAACACCTATACATCTGGAACAAGACAAGCTGCAGAAGATGACGGATCAGCAAAGCAATGCTCTAGATTCCGCCTGTCGGAGCTTCGATCCTAGACCAGCTACCAACCACGGCTTAGGGCCTGGTCTGCCCTGTCATGACATTTTGTCTTTAGGTTGCATTTCCTCGCACTAGGATAAGACTTGTACCCTCCCAATTGCGCTCTTCCGCCCGAAGCCATTGGCACACTGTGGGATGTCGGGTTTCGTAAGCGCCGCTCAACATTCGGAGCTGACAGAAAGCAGGTAGTACCGTCTACTGTCATGCGGTAGCTCAGTCATATCTGGCTAAGACCTGACATAAGTTGTAAACATAAACAATGCATATTACCTTGTTATAAGACACATCCCCCACCCACCAAACATCCACCACACACACACACACACATCCAAAACCACGCACACACCCCAAGCATACATATATTCCCCCACCCAACGACCCACCCATCCCCACCCATACACCCATCACATACGCACATCTCCCCTACCAGAAACACACATCCCCACCCCAAACACACTCGCCCACCCACACATCCTCCATCCACCCACCCACTCACACACCCCCAATCACTCAGCCAAACACATATCCCCAACCACACATTCCCCCACCCACACACACATCCACTGCCAACCCACACATTATGCACCCACCCAGACAACTCCCACCCACACTTCCCCCACCACACAATCTCCCTCCACCCACACACACATCCCGCACCCACCCCTACACACTTCCCCAACCGACACACCACACCCAGCCACACAATCTCTCCACCTAAACACACGCCACACCCATCCTCCACCCACACAATCTCCCCACCCACACACACGCCACACCAATCCCCCATCCCACACACACTCACCCACCCACACATCCTCTAAAAATCCTCCACCCATCCACCACACACTCCCAATCACCCATCCTTTATCCATTCATCCCTCAACCACATATCTCTCCACCCACACAAACATTTCCCCACCAACCCACACATACACCACCCATACGCATCCCCACCCACCCACACATCCCCACCCATACACACATCCCCACACACATCCCCCACCCACGTACTCATCACTAAACCACTCACACCAAGAATAGAATAGTAAGAATAGTAAATCGATAGACGTTCTTCTTCTTCAGCGTTCCGAGCCATTGAGGTTCTTTGCTGCAGATACAATCCGTCTCCATTCGTCTCTCTGGTTGACCTTCTCTTGCCAGTCGTTGATTCCAAGTGCTTGTAGGTCTGTATGTATATATATATATATATATATATATATATATATATATATATATATATATATATATATATATATATATATATATATATATATATATATATATATATATGAGACAAACTAGAACATTATATACAACAATAAGACAGAGACAAACAGCTTTCCTCGGTCATGGGATGAGAAGAGAGGCATTGGAGAACATCGTAACAACTGGAAAGATCGAGGGGAAGAGAGGCAGAGGTAGACCAAGAGAAGTGATGCTGGATGGATTGAGACGGTGGCATGGAAGAATATCAGCAGCAGAGTTGATCCAGAAAACCAAAGACCGAGATCTGTGGAGAGCCATGAACGCCTACGCCAGCCGGCACGGCACTTGATGATGATGATGATGATATATATATATATATATATATATATATATATATATATATATATATATATATATATATATATATATATATATATATATATATATATCATCTCTCCACCGTCTTCTTGGTCTACCTCGGGGTCTACGGTCATTTATTTCCTGAGTGTAAACGAGTTTTGTTTCCCTATTGTCTTCCATTCTGTCTATATGCCCCAGCCAATGTAGTCTATTAGCCTTCATGATACCAGTGATTAGCGGGGACTTAAACAGATCATAAATGTATTTATTACTTCTTCTCTTCCACTCTCCTTTTTGTGTATCCCTAATGGGTCCAATGATGTGTCTTAAAATTTTGTTCTCAAAGGTTTGTAACAAGGCTTCGTCTCCTTTCGTTGTACTCCAGGTTTCAGAGCCATACAGCACAACTGGCCTGATCAGTGTTTTGTATATTGTGATTTTGATGTTACGAGATAGCGCATTTGATTTTAGTAAATGTTGTAGTGCATAGTATATCTTATTTCCAGAATTGATTCTAGTTTCTTTCCTTATGATGTTGGAGCAGTTGAAGATTGTACCCAGGTATTTGTATGTTTCCGTTCTTTTAATGGTCATATTATCTATTTGTATGTGGCCAGAGTTTTTAGCCATTCCTTCTCTTGAAATTACCATATATTCTTGGTTGATAACCAGCCCCATCTGTTGGGCTTTTTCCTTTAAGTGAGTCAATATTTCCAATGTCTTTTGCTCATTTTCCCCTATAATATCTATATCATCTGCATAACCAAGCAGCTTGGATGTTCCTCCAATATCACCCCAATATCACGGTAGACGTTAAAGGTGATTAAAGAGGGTTGGTCTGAGACTGTATAAAAATCCAACCAACGATGAACTGGCCAACAAAAGGCTTGACAAGCATGGTAATGGGACTAAACTTTACTAAGAGTCTCACAGGCAAACGAAGAAGAAGAAATAGTATTGATGTTCCATGGTAGATGATAACTAACATGTCTCCCTTAAATCATCTGGTACCAATCCACACACCATGCGTTTAATTGGTTAACTACTTACGTGACATGTTTTTCTTATCTGCTTCTGTTTCATCCATTTTTTACACGCTGTTCCAATTGTTTGTTCTGCTGTACGGCAGTGAGTTTTGGAATGTAGAAGAATAAATCTGGAAGAGATTGAAAGTATGAGAGATGTGATGTCTGAGACAAATGCTATGATTACCTTGGACTGCCAGTGTAACTAATTAGTGCCTGGGAAAGACCGATGAACGTAGAACATTAAATACAAATATATGAAGCAGACGGTGTTCTTTGGTCATCTAATGAGAAGAGCCACAATGGAAAACATCGTGACAACTGGAAAGATCAGTGGTAGAAGAAGCAGAGGCTAATTCGACTTTTATGATGGCATGGATGAATATTATCAATAGAATTGATCAAGAATACCAGAGACCGAGATCTGTGGAGATGTGTGAAGGCACATGCCAGTTGAGGGAGCACATGATGATGATGGTGATGATGATGATGATGATGATGATGATGATGATGATGATGATGATGATGATGATGATGATGATGATGATGATGCCACATCACATAATCTTTTCCACAGCCACGGCAGCCTGTCCAACTGGTGGAGAGTGGGACTCATGTGCATTCAAATGTGATGAAGTCTGTCATTTCATGGGGCATTCATCAAGAGCCTGCTTAGATACCTCACCGCCTCACTTGAGAGTATGTGTTCCGGGCTGCAAATCAGTTTCACCAACGTGTTCAGAGACTCAGAGACTGGCCAATCAGTATTTGTGTGTGGAATTAGGGGAATGCACCTGCTTGAAACCTGATGGCAACCCCTCTATGGTACAGTTTTTTTTTTCCTTTTAACTACCTCTCAAACATGTTTGTGCATTATTATTTCTTTCATGTTATTGTTTGTCAGCGCAGTGCTGGAGCAGGAGTAGAGCATCTACATGTTAATGAGATATAGTGTGCCCAAAAATAGCATGATATTGTCAGTGTTTCTTCTTTGTTCTTTAATTCTCCATGCCTGGCATATGTTTTTTTTTAATGATTTGTCATTGCGTCTGTCTTTTGGTTTCGGTACAGTAATTAATTTGTGTTGTCCTCTCTCCAGTTTATGTTTTTATATATGTTCTTCTTGTTTGTGTGCCTAAGAATTCCGGTGTGTCACAATTTTGCATGACATGCCTTATACTGTCTTGGTTTAACATAAAAAATACATAGTGTGTGTGTGTGTGTGCGTGTGTGCGTGTGCGTGTGCGTGTGCGTGTGCGTGTGCGTGTGTGTGTGTGTGTGTGTGTAAATGTACAAGAACACAATGTCTTGCTATTCTGTACATCCTAAGTGAGTTACAAAAAAGAAGAGAACATGGCACAAAAACTAGTTTTGAAAAGTTTACTATTTATTAATTTATAACCATTTATCGAAACTGCTGCCACCTCTAACACAATGTGTTGAAACTAATTAGTAAAATATTGTAAATTTGTAACATTTGTATAAAGTTACAACAAACACCAAACATTTACCAATTTTAATGTAGTAATGATTGAATGTGCTCTTCATACAGATTTTTTGAGAGTGATTCTTTAGTTACATTATACATCATCTCAATCTTGCTAACTACTACTTTGATGTTGTGTGTTTGCCATTGACTGAAAGAGAAAAAAGATAATATTTTTTAACGATTCTATGAATTGTGCTGTTATTATTTTCCTTGAAAATATATTTATATGTGTATTTGTTTTTCCAGAAAGATGAAACTTGGAATTATACATCCAATCCATGTCAAAGATGCTTCTGTAAAGAGAATACAATAATATGTGTGCCAGAACCATGCGAAAGTCTCAAAACTACTGCATTCACAACAGAAACTGTAACAACTGTAGGCACAACTGAAGAAACACATTCTACAACAAGTAATATTGCAAAGACAAGTGAAGTAACACAGACTGCAGAGACAACTACACCAGTACAGACTGCAGAAACAACTAAATCACAAATACAGGCTGAAGAGACAACTCCTGCTTTCATATGTTATACATGGAGCAAATGGTTCAATGAAGATAATCCAGACATAGGTACCTATAGAATAATGCCCTTTGTTTCATTTCTCAGATGTATTGCAGGCATGCTGATTCTGCTTAAAACTGACTGACTTACAATTGTTCAATCTTTTATAATTCTTTATACAGGGAATTCCACTTTGTTGAGTCATTGTATTCTTTCTGCACTGTGTAACCATCCTCTGTTTTTTCTGTATCCAGATTTTGGTATTTGTTCTGCATAGGCTAGTGATATAAGAGATCAAGGTAGTACTATAGAGTATTCTGTCACTGGGATGTCAACTGCTAGACCTTCACATATTCTAGGCAATGCCATGTGAGACGGAGTGGCCAATTTCCTTCCTCACCTCCTTCCCTTCCCAAACAATTCCTAGCAATTATGCCAATATTCTGGTTTCCATTTTGATGAAGCTGTGTCGACCCCACAGCCGTGCTGGTCAGATAAATTAATCCTACCTCTACTGGGGTACTGAACCCAGACCATTGTTTTGGCATGCAAGCACACTAACCACAATGTCATCACAGCGGTTACATATAAATGTATAATTTAATCCCCATTAGTTCCCTTAATTGGTTCCCTTAGATTTCCATAATAATTATATTTGCTTCTATGCTTTCATGGTCATACAGTGTTTTAAATATTATTTCGTGCATACTTAAATATAAGTGCAGATGAGCAGCACCCTCTGCATGAAGATATATTCAGATAAAAGGGCGACAGGCTAAAAGGGGCAAATCATGGATGGGTCAGGCGGAAGATGTCATCAGACAGGTCTGCAGTCCTACCAGTATCAACCCTGGCAAGGAATGGGTACCTGTGCCTCCAGATTTTCAGAGCACCTTCTCCTGCATTATCACACTTGACAGACGGTTCAAAGAATGTTCAAAGACGGTTCAAAAAATTGGTACCCTGCCGCTGTCAATGCAGAGGTCAACGCGCTCATCCATGAACACTCAGACAACCCCGAAGTGCTCATCTATACAGATGGATCTGTTGTAAAGCAGCAGAGAAGTGTGTGGGCATTTACAGCCCGTTCAGCGGGCCGAACCATTCAAGAATCCAGTGGTGCCCACTCCATGACCACGATCAGTATGACGATGGAAGTGATGGCAGTAACACGGGCTTTCATATGGCTAGAATCACAGCATTATACCAACGTGTGTGTAATAAGTGAGTCAATGAGCATGAGTCGGAAGGTCGATGCAGGATCTGTACGTAGACAGTGGACTGATTCGCTGCGGAAGTCCGTTGTCCCTAAAGTCACCTTCATCTTCGTCCCTGGACATGCGGGTGTCGAGTGAAATGAACGAGCTGATAAACTGGCTGGCTCTGCATCCCCTGCAGATGGCCAGCCCATGGATCGCATCGATATTATTAACATCCTTAAAGAGTTGTAGAGAACAGAGGACTTTGACGTCAGTGAATCCACATCGTTGTCCAGGATGAGAGACTTGGGAGTAAGAATTGGCACGGCCAGACACGAGAGGTACATCGGGAAAACGATGGTCCTTGTCAACCAACACAGAACTGGCACTATTATCCACCGGACGCTGATGCATATGCTTGGGGGGGGGGGGGGGGGGGGGGGGGGAATCTGAGCACCTATGGGCCTGTCCGGAGTGCAATGAAGATACCCCAACTGATAACTGATAAAATGTCATTTCCGGGAATCCCCACTCCCTTATCTCCATTTTGCCGAGACAGAGAAGCTAGTATGGCCCAATGTCCCTGAGAACTATACCAGCAGTGGTATAGCTACCTAATGCATATCTCAATTCCGACATGTCAAAGGGTAGGGATGAGAATAAGAGAGACATAAACCTTGTAGTTAGACTCAAAACTGTCACAGGCAAGGAAAGGCAAACCCAACATAAGGATAATTAAAACTGAATGCGATAGGCCACATGGCTGATGAAACTGTACGAAGTAATGTGCTTAATGATGACATAAAGAATTCAATGACTCCTTTTCCATGCATAAAATCAGATACACGATAAATTGAACACTTTTGATTGAAAAGTATGATTAAGTATAACATTGGATAGGGGAAAGACAAGACAAAGACAATGAGAATGAATCAAGAAATGATAACCTGATTTCCCTTTGTGAAATCTCACTTCAGTTATCAGTTATCAATTGGGGTATCTTCACTGCCCCTTTTAGCCTGTCGTCCTTTTCTCTGAATATAGCGTCACACAGAGGGTGCTGCTCATCTGCACTTATTTTTAAGTATGCACGAGCTCTCCAAATCTTGATCCTGTGTTCCATTGTCGGGAAGTCACGGAGGTATCTCATTGCTACACAGCTGGTGTCTCTCGTGCAGCCCAAAATGATGCGCATGGCTTCGTTTTGTACCTTTTCAAGTCTTCCAATCTGTGTAGGGCTGACAGTGAGGATGGCCAGGGCATACTCGATGCGTGAAAGCACCAGTCCTTGGAACAGAAGTGTTAGCAGTCTTTGCTCGATATTGGCAGTCGCCATGACTCTCATTGCTGACAAATCTTTTCGAGCTTTCGTTATAACATAATCGACATGATCTCTGAAGGACAGGCTACGATCAAGCCTCACGCCAAGATATGTCATTGACTGGGTTCTACTCAAAATGCTCCTATCCATTTTTACTGCCGGCAGGTCTGTGTTCACAATATGGTTGTTTAGGGAGAACCATATAACCGATGCCTTTGCAGGGTTGACAAGGGTAAGGGCATCAGCACACCATGAGGAAATTCGATCTAGTTCGCCCTGCATATCATTGGCAACCGCCTTTCTATCTCGATCCTGTCGATACACGAGAATGTCGTCAGCAAATGACAGAGTCCTACCCTTCCCGTCCAACTGTTGTTCGGTGATCGGCGCCGTATACGCGTTGAATAGTACTGGTGACAGTGGTGAACCCTGCGGCAATCCTGGACATATCGTTATCGGCTCAGAAGACCAACTCCCGCATCTTAGCACCACCTTCCTTTGGAGCAGAACTGCAGCTATCCATCGTACAAGGTGAGGGTGCACTTTCAGTCTGAGGAGAGTTTGCATCAAGTGCTCGAAAGATACTCTGTTATATGCGTCCTCTAATTCTACGGCGGCCGCACATGTCTCTTCTCTGGCCTGAAATCCTTCGTAAACATATTGAGCAAAGACCGCCGCATTCAGCCATGACTCTTTGTTACGTCTGTATCCTCCAAGTGTGGGCGGGAAGCAGCCGAGTTGTTCCAAGTGACAAGCAAGTCTGTGTGCTACAATTTTCTCCAGTAGCTTGTCAGCAGTGTTCTGCATCGTAATGATTCTGCAGCCGCTTATCTTGGAATGGTCTTTGTTGGGTTTTGGCAGCGGCAGCAAGTAGCTGTGTAGCCATTTCTCTTTAATCTGACCCCTCTGGACACTGGCGTTGAATTCTCTGGCCAGTTCTTCCATGTCATCATCTGACATCACCAGTAGGTCACCATATCGGATGCCGTCTGGGCCTGGTGCGGTGTTAGGTGATTTCTTGAGCATCGCACGTATTGTCTCAGCTGTGATTATGCACTCTTCGTCTGTCCCGACCCCCTCGAACCACTGAGAGAGTGTCGTTGTGGTCCTCTGTCTGGCGGGCTCGTCTTTCTGGTCAGTCTGCTCTATGTAGCGTGCAAGAAGGGCCTTACCTTTATCCACATCCGACTTTTTCCATGTGAGGTCTATGTCTTGAAAGTCTAGAATACCCCTACGTTGTGCAGCGCCGTTCATGCTCTTATGGAGGCGCCAGAATGTCGTAAGAGATCGCTCGGAGCACACCTTCCTGCAGAACTCATCCCATTTCTCGGCCTTGACCTGTTCGGCCCAGGATTTGAATAAAGTCATCGTCCTATGGATCTCAGTCTTCAGGTCCGCCAACTCGACCTGTGACATATTAGCCTTTCTGGCTGTTTGCCAGTCTTTGACAGCCTGCCTCTTTCCCAGCCATGCCTTCTCGACCTCGCCATTCCACCATGGTGGCTGCAACCATCTTTCTTGTCTCATGCGGGGGGAAGTTAGTTTTCTTCTACTGATCTTGCTTATGGCGTCTTGACCAATGTTGTCGTACGGAAAGCATTTGTTTTGTTTTCTTGACTCCTGGCCCAGTCTTTCTCGATCAGGATGATACAAGGGTAGTGGTCACTGTCGTGTATCCCAGTGTGCCCTACCGGCACCTTGGTGCGATGGTGGGCGACACCAGAGCCAAGTCAATGACGCTGTCAGAGTCGCCTGGTCGAGTGGCTATTCTAGTGACCTTCCCATCGTTCAGACAGACTAAGGCAGCAAATGCCAGGGCGTGCTTCCCCCTGTCTTCCCCCTGTCTATTGATGATGCAATTCCCCCATTGACTGCCTCTGACATTGAAGTCCCCACAGTAGATGATATGCCTTTCATCCATATCGAACAAACTATGCCATTGTCGCACGTTGACGTTCCCATTCGCGCATAAACGTTCACGATTAGAAGCTGCACTGGCGTCATTATTCTTAATGCCTGCACTTGGAGGGCATCACTGTTCCAGGCGGACATATCGATATCAGACACCAGTATGTTGTCGCGGACCAGAATGGCCTGTCCGAGGTGCCGCCTGTTGAAGAAGCCCTGAAGCTCCGCTACATTGACTGTTCCGTCGTCTAGCTGTGTTTCTTGTAAGACTACAATATCGTTTCCGTAGAGTAGTTTTTCAAGAATGGGTCGGCGTTGACTAAATGATGCACAGTCCCAGTACAGTACTTGAATGTGTCCGATGCCCAATCTGTCAGATTTTAATCGCCTTCTGCGTGCGCCCGCCCTCTTACCACGCTGTGTCCTTGCCGGTCAACTGGTCGTCATGTTAGGCTTAATTATTGTCACTGAACTCCGTTGATACGGTGCGCGTGCACGAACTCCGTTGCATGGTCCAAATCCTTTTTCACCACGAAAAACACACTTAATCCATAAACATTTCGGGAAAAAACACGTTCCATTTTACGGGACGAAAAAAATGTCCATCTTGCTCCAAGGGAACTCACTCTCAATCCTCACTTCGTGAGGTGGTAATCATATACATATTTAGGTAGAAATATAAACAAAGTTGAGGGAACAGATAGAAATATAAAAAAAAAAAAAAAATATTAGCAAGTTGGAGAAACAGTTATACAGATAGAAAATTTGTGAGTCAAAATAAATAAATCTAGAAACAGACTTACAATATTTATCTCTAGCATCACACCAGTGCTGCTGTATGGATAAGAAGCATGGAGAATGACTAAAGCTACAAACATTCTCATTAATTGATGCCTTCTACAGAAAAGAAAGACTAAAACTTTATGACAGAATCACCAATTTCGAGCTCACGGAAAGAGCAAAACAGTTTCCAGTGAATCAAGAGGTTAGGAAAAGATGCTGGCGCTGAATTGGACACACACTGAGAAAGCCTTTTTAATAGTTTAAATAGAAAATGTTCCCCCTGGACCTATAGTAGCAATGCTATATAAAAACCTAAAAAGACACGGAAAAGAGAATTAGAGACAAAGATTAATATGATGAAGGAAGACATAGAAGGAGAGATCAAAGAAGAGGAGAGCATTGCTTGAGTTGGTTGAGAGTTCTTTCGCCAATTGGGAAATAAAAGGCTGATGAAGAAGAATGACAACTTGAATTTGAAGGGAAAAAAAGTCCAAAAAAACGCCCCAAAAAAACGTCAAAAAAATGTCCAAAAATTACACACAGGAGTTTATTTTCAAAAGGCATCATATCAGAGAAATACATTAGCTTCTAGAAACATCTAGGTACACAGATTATGAATCATACATATATTTTGAAAGTAACTACATACGCCTGTGAGACCTGGACACTCACTAAACAAGCTGAACAGCGCATAAATGCTTTTGAATATAAATAGTTATAGACGGGTTCTAAGAATATCTCGGATAAAGAAACGAACAAATGCATTCTTACTTCAAGGGCTGAATGTTGAAGAGGGTTGGCTATTAAAGATGATAAAACAAAGAAAATTTATATATTATGGTCACTTAAAACGTCATGAAAGTTTGGAGAGAGAGCAATAATGGAAGGGTATATGCTGGGAAGAGAGGAAGAGGAAGACCAAAGAGAAGATGGGTGCAGGATGTGGCCGATGATCTCCAGATGGGTGTATCGGACGCGGAACATCTTGCTTGTGATCGAGAAGTTTTCCGGAAGGTTGTTATGGTAGCGAGGTTCTGCAAAGGACATGCTACTGAATGAATGAATGAATGACTTAACTAGGAACACAAAGGCGGATGAAAGAAAGGTACAGTCTTGATCTCATTTGAGATCTTTGCATTATCTTGAATGTTCCCAGTCTAATAGTCAGCAAATATTAGCTAAATGGGGCTAACTGCTATCCAATCGTTTATCTTCTTAACACTTTTTGTTCCATATTTTGATGTTGTCAATCTATTTATGTCTTTGACAATTTCTAGCTTTTAACTTCGAACTTATCATATATTCTGGTTTTCATTAGATTGTTATGTCATTTGATATGGCCAAAGCACTCATTTTATTGCTTTATTATATACTGAGTTGTTCTCCTATTTGTCTTGTTTTCCATTCAAGAAATTCACCAGTCTATCTATACCTACATTTAAAAAGTCTTGAAAATATTAACACTGGAATAGAAAGAAGGAGAAGTAATAACCAATGGGGCAACACTGAAATATAAAGAAGGAGAAGTAATGACTTATGGCGTAACATTGAAATAGAAAGGATAATTAATAACTTATGGGGTAATACTGGAATATAAAGAAGGAGAAGTAATAACTTATGGCGTAATACTGGAACATAAAGAAGGAGAAGTAATAACCTACTGCGTAACACTGGAATATAAAGAAGGAGAAGTAATAACATATTGCGTAACACTGGAATATAAAGAAAGAGAAGTAATAACTTATGGCGTAACACTGGAATATAAAGAAGGAGAAGTAATAACTTATTGCGTAACACTGGAATATAAAGAAGGAGAAGTAATAACCTATGGCGTAATACTGGAATATAAAGAAGGAGAAGTAATAACTTATTGCGTAACACTGGAATATAAAGAAGGAGAAGTAATAACTTATTGCATAACACTGCAATATAAAGAAGAAGTAATAACTTATGGCGTGTTACTGGAATATAAAAACGGAGAAGTAATAACTTATTGCGTAACACTGGAATATAAAGAAGGAGAAGTAATAACTTATGGCGAAATACTGGAATATAAAGAAGGAGAAGTAATAACTTATTGCGTAACACTGGAATATAAAGAAGGAGAAGTAATAACTTATTGCGTAACACTGTAATATAAAGAAGGAGAAGTAATAACTTATTGCGTAACATTGGAATAGAAAGAAGAGGAATTAATAACGTATGGCGTAACACTGGAATATAAAGAAGGGGAAGTAATAACTTATAGCATAACACTGGAATAGAAAGAAGGAGAAGTAATAACTTATGGCGCAACACTGGAATATAAAGAAGGAGAAGTAATAACTTATGGCGTAACACTGGAATATAAAGAAGGAGAAGTAATAACTTATTGTGTAACACTAGAATATAAAGAAGGAGAAGTAATAACTTATTGCGTAACACTGGAATATAAAGAAGGAGAAGTAATAACTTATTGCGTAACATTGGAATAGAAAGAAGAGGAAGTAATAACTTACGGTGTAACACTGGAATATAAAGAAGGAGAAGTAATAACGTATGGCGTAACACTGGAATATAAAGAATGGGAAGTAATAACTTATAGCATAACACTGGAATAGAAAGAAGGAGAAGTAATAACTTATGGCGTAACACTGGAATATAAAGAAGGAGAAGTAATAACTTACGGGCTTATAGTTCAAACTTGAACAGAAACATTTTAAATAGTAAACTAATCAGAGTGGAAGCTGCAGTAACATAATGGAAAGATGTTTGCCTACTGGCCAAGTGGTCAAATCCACATCACACTTGCATTTACGATTGGGCCTAACATAGGTCATGGAAAACTGTGTTAGGAAGTAAAGTTGGCTGACATGATATTAACCACTTCACCCCCATGGACTGGTCTGGAAACATATGCTTCTAGCACTGTTTGAATAATATGCTTTGGAGCATTTTAATGGTCCCTGTAGAATCAGACAGGCTAAAAGTAATAGCTGCCTGCGTCTAAAAAAGTGAAGAGAACTTAAGCTGGTTTGGCCATACAGGAAATAAGTGACCCTTCATGGTGGTTTTTGATTTGTTAGTTATTAATTCCTTAAAAGACTGAGTTTTATCTCTTAAGTGTTACTTTGATTGTGAATTTTAACTCTTAAGTGTGTTCCTTTGACATTCTGTTCATTTGAGCTACTTAGCCTACATCTATTGTAGTGAGATTTTCTGTTGACTTTCCTCCGGACCCGATACAAAAATACCAAAGTCTGTAGGGTGGGGGGGGGGGGGGGGGGGCTTGTGAACCAGAACTCACCTGAGTTGAGTTGCGTTCAGTCAAGAAAGGACATCATAGCACTCTGGGCATTCCCATAAATGTCCCTTCCTCATCTTAAACAGCCAGAGAAGAATCCCAATACTAATGATACCAGTTGCGGTCTGATTGTGAATTCGACTGACCTTTCCTTGGAGTATTGATTGTCACCTAGATCCTCTAGTCACACCCCTACTACTCCATTCTTCCCAGACCAGTATGATTTATCTCTTCTTCCACACAGTACAGATGATCCGAAAGGGCCCTGACAGCGTCTGTCTTATCAAGCATCAATACCCCACCCTGCAGTGTAAACCCAGCTAATCTGTCATGTCGTTCGTTTCCCACTTTTCCCTGGGAAAAGATCCAACAGATGCTCCTTAACTTTGATTGTTTAATTGAAGCGTACCACTCTGCACAAAGCATGCATGTCTTCATTTTTCTCAACACACTCTGTGAGTTTGTTACAGTCAAGATATTTTTATGCTGTTTGTTCTCCAGCCAGAAGCGTTTTGTCCTCCAGCCAGCAGAGTCTCCATCTCTATTCTAAGACTAGATGACATGGTATCATTTACCAGGCTCTCCTGTACTAAATACGGTTCATTAACTTTCGCTGCGAATCTCCAACCCACTCCTTTCCCTCTCCAAGTTCAGAAACCAGCAAGATGTAACAATACTGGAGAGACATATCAGAATGTAACAGTGTCTTGATTCAGTAATTAGGTCTAATTTGGTCATGTTTCCTACACAGATGTTAGGTACTTCTTTGTCAACAGTAATTAGGTCAAATTTGGTCATGTTTCCTACACAGATGTTAGGTACTTCTTTGTCAACAGTAATTAGGTCAAATTTGGTCATGTTTCCTTCACAGATGTTAAGTACTTTTTTGTCAACAGTAATTAGGTCAAATTTGATCATGTTTCCTACACAGATGTTAGGTACTTCTTTGTCAACAGACTCTAACTCAAATCCCTGGAAGGAGTTGTTAAGTTTCAAAAACAGCCATTTCATAATTGTATTTTGTGATTATTTTTAATGTTGAGTTTTATTGAATAGTGTATTGATTGAACAGGTAAGGGTGTACGGAATCAATTTTAGCGAGGTCAGCATGGCCGAATGTATGAGAACACGTGTTCTTGAACATCAGGCGTGCTGATGCTGAGGTAAGGGGTTTAACCCCTACACCGGACAGTTGGACTATAATGTTGATTACTCCTCCTTGACTTCGATACGTATATTACAAGTACTTCATAAAACGGAGTGGGTTTGCCTAAGGGCCAGGGGCACTTATAATAGGGAAAGATAATCCACTTGCAAAATTCAGTCCAGTGCTATTAGAAGTAGTGTGTATAGACTACACTTGAGTTCAAAGCGAGCGAGCGCCAAAAACAATCTTACATAGTAAATACGGTCTTTGTTATTGTATTGAATGGGCAGTAAAAACAGTGGGTTGAGTCTTACATAGTAAATACGGTCTTTGTTATTGTATTGAATGGGCAGTAAAAACAGTGGGTTGAGTCTTACATAGTAAATACGGTCTTTGTTATTGTATTGAATGGGCAGTAAAAACAGTGGGTTGAGTCTTACATAGTAAATACAGTCTTTGTTATTGTATTGAATGGGCAGTAAAAACAGTGGGTTGAGTCTTACATAGTAAATACGGTCTTTGTTATTGTATTGAATGGGCAGTAAAAACAGTGGGTTGAGTCTTACATAGTAAATACGGTCTTTGTTATTGTATTGAATGGGCAGTAAAAACAGTGGGTTGAGTCTTACATAGTAAATACGGTCTTTGTTATTGTATTGAATGGGCAGTAAAAACAGTGGGTTGAGTCTTACATAGTAAATACGGTCTTTGTTATTGTATTGAATGGGCAGTAAAAACAGTGGGTTGAGTCTTACATAGTAAATACGGTCTTTGTTATTGTATTGAATGGGCAGTAAAAACAGTGGGTTGAGTCTTACATAGTAAATACGGTCTTTGTTATTGTATTGAATGGGCAGTAAAAACAGTGGGTTGAGTCTTACATAGTAAATACGGTCTTTGTTATTGTATTGAATGGGCAGTAAAAACAGTGGGTTGAGTCTTACATAGTAAATACGGTCTTTGTTATTGTATTGAATGGGCAGTAAAAACAGTGGGTTGAGTCTTACATAGTAAATACGGTCTTTGTTATTGTATTGAATGGGCAGTAAAAACAGTGGGTTGAGTCTTACATAGTAAATACGGTCTTTGTTATTGTATTGAATGGGCAGTAAAAACAGTGGGTTGAGTCTTACATAGTAAATACAGTCTTTGTTATTGTATTGAATGGGCAGTAAAAACAGTGGGTTGAGTCTTACATAGTAAATACGGTCTTTGTTATTGTATTGAATGGGCAGTAAAAACAGTGGGTTGAGTCTTACATAGTAAATACGGTCTTTGTTATTATATTGAATGGGCAGTAAAAACAGTGGGTTGAGTCTTACATAGTAAATACGGTCTTTGTTTTTGTATTGAATGGGCAGTAAAGACAGTGGGTTGAGTCTTACATAGTAAATACCGTCTTTGTTTTTGTATTGAATGGGCAGTAAAAACAGTGGGTTGAGTCTTACATAGTAAATACGGTCTTTGTTATTGTATTGAATGGGCAGTAAAAACAGTGGTTGAGTCTTACATAGTAAATACGGTCTTTGTTATTGTATTGAATGGGCAGTAAAAACAGTGGGTTGAGTCTTACATAGTAAATACAGTCTTTGTTATTGTATTGAATGGGCAGTAAAAACAGTGGGTTGAGTCTTACATAGTAAATACAGTCTTTGTTATTGTATTGAATGGGCAGTAAAAACAGTGGGTTGAGTCTTACATAGTAAATACAGTCTTTGTTATTGTATTGAATGGGCAGTAAAAACAGTGGGTTGAGTCTTACATAGTAAATACAGTCTTTGTTATTGTATTGAATGGGCAGTAAAAACAGTGGGTTGAGTCTTACATAGTAAATACAGTCTTTGTTATTGTATTGAATGGGCAGTAAAAACAGTGGGTTGAGTCTTACATAGTAAATACAGTCTTTGTTATTGTATTGAATGGGCAGTAAAAACAGTGGGTTGAGTCTTACATAGTAAATACAGTCTTTGTTATTGTATTGAATGGGCAGTAAAAACAGTGGGTTGAGTCTTACATAGTAAATACAGTCTTTGTTATTGTATTGAATGGGCAGTAAAAACAGTGGGTTGAGTCTTACATAGTAAATACAGTCTTTGTTATTGTATTCAATGGGCAGTAAAAACAGTGGGTTGAGTCTTACATAGTAAATACAGTCTTTGTTATTGTATTCAATGGGCAGTAAAAACAGTGGGTTGAGTCTTACATAGTAAATACAGTCTTTGTTATTGTATTGAATGGGCAGTATTGAATGGGTATCCGATTTGGTGTCAAACCAAGAGGTAAACTAGGGTATGCCTACCCAGCATGTGAAGACAGGATTCGGCAGACTGCGCGGAAGAAATCATTCCTGATTCAACGGGCAAGACGGCGTTTACCTGCAAAGCGTTGTGGAACGTAATGAGCACGGCAAGGCACGTAGAGCGCCCTGGTCATCCACTGCACCTGTATTCGTCTCCAATCGTCTCGACTTGTCTTGCCACTGGACTCAGATGGACTCAGGCGAGAGAGTGAGGTCGACGAATTGCGCAACTCTTCCTCACTTTAATCCAAGTCATCGCGCAAGTCATTCTTCATCCAACGTCACATATCACCTTCAAGCCCTGTGGCGATGGGCGAGCGGCAAAGCGGCAGGCGTGGGTACGCTGGCAGCCGTAGTCGCAGACCTGCACACAGGCGGCTCAGGCCATATGGTCGTCTTCTACTGACCGGAGCAGCAGTGGGATTCGGCAGCCCCCTGAGCGACTGAGCAGCCCTCTATAGGAACACACTGCTCACCTCCATAGCATGAGGAAGGGGCTAGAAAAGGTGCCCTAAACATTGTCTGCTTCATCACTACCTAACCAGCTAGCCGCGGTTGGTGGGTACCCTAAACTGCGGTCGACATACAAAGAAAGATAAAACAAGCAAAGCTAAAAGAGTAAACCATATTCCCTTAACAATTGGAACTTGGAATGTACGCACCCTACTTGACAGAGACGGCGCGTCAGGTCCAGAGAGACGAACAGCACTGATTGGGAGAGAGCTGGGCAGGTACAACATCGACATTGCAGCCTTGAGCGAGACACGACTTGCAGAAGAAGGCCAAATCTGTGAAATTGGTGCCGGCTACACATTTTTCTGGAGTGGAAGGAAAAGCGAGGAAAGACGCCAATCCGGTGTGGGATTTGCCATTAAGTCGGCCCTGGTCGGCAAATTAGCTGGATTTCCAAAGGCTGTAAATGACAGGCTCATGACCATGAAGTTGCCTCTGCTGAATGGAAGGAAGCACGCAACCATTGTGAGTGTCTACGCACCAACTATGACCAACGAAGATGATGTCAAGAATAAGTTCTATGAGGACCTGCACAATGTATTAACATCTGTTCCCAAAGGAGACAAACTTATACTCCTTGGGGATTTCAATGCCAGAGTAGGCACGGACACCACCTCTTGGAGTGGCATTATTGGAAAGCATGGAGTCGGAAATTGTAACACCAATGGACTCCGCCTCCTCCAGACATGTGCCGAACATGATCTCCTGATTACGAACACAATTTTCCGTCTCCCCATGAGAAATAGGACATCGTGGATGCACCCTCGCTCGAAACACTGGCACCTCATTGACTATGTAATCGTCAGGAGGAGTGACAGACAAGACGTTCGAGTGACAAAATCCATGTGTGGTGCCGAATGTTGGACAGACCATCGTCTCATTGTCTCGAAAATGAACATCCACATCAGGCCACCACGGCGTCCTCAAGGGGCAAAAATGCAAACAAAGCTAAATGTCACCCGCCTAAACAGCAAGAAAATGCAGCAGTCGTTTGAAAATATGCTGGAAGACCGCCTCAAGCCCAATGCTGAAGCAAAACAGGATACAGAAACAGAATGGAGAGCCCTAAAGGACACGATTTACAACACTGCTATGGAAATCCTGGGTCCAGCCCCCCGAAAGCATAAAGACTGGTTTGATGAAAATTCCGAAGACATCAACCAATTGCTGGCCGAGAAACATCTTCTCCTCAAGGCACATTTGAATGACCCAAAGTCAACATCAAAAAAAAGATGCTTTCAAGAACATTCAGAGAGTAGTGCAGCAGAAACTTCGGCACATGCGGGACTCCTGGCTGAGCAGCAAAGCTGATGAAATTCAGGGCTTTGCTGACAGACACGATATGAAAAACTTCTACGACTCACTGAAAGCGGTCTATGGTCCTTCATCACCAGGCATAGTTCCCCTCCTCAGTGCAGACGGGGGAACATTGGTCACCGATAAGAAAGAAATCCTCCAACGCTGGGCAGAGCATTTCAGCAAAATCTTAAATGCAACTTCCTTCTTCGATGATGAAACCATCAATTGCCTTCCTCAAGTTCCCACCAATGAGACTCTTGATGACCTGCCAACCATAGTGGAAATAAACAAAGCCATCCAGCAACTCTCCAGCGGCAAGGCACCTGGTCCTGACTCCATCCCAGCAGAGATATACAAGGCAGGTGGGCCGGTCCTAACAGAGCAGCTTCACCGAGTCTTCACAAACATATGGATGAACGAGACCATGCCACAAGATTTTAAGGACGCGTCAATAGTCCACCTTTACAAACGTAAAGGAAACCGCCAATCCTGTGACAACCACCGAGGCATCTCCTTGCTTTCAATTGCAGGGAAGATACTCGCCAGAATTCTTCTCAATCGCCTCACAGCCCATCTCGATCAAGGTCTTCTTCCTGAGAGTCAATGTGGCTTCAGAAAAGAACGTGGAACTGTTGACATGATTTTCGCTGCAAGGCAGCTGCAAGAGAAATGTCAGGAACAGAACTGCGAAATGTTCTCCACTTTCATTGACCTTACCAAGGCTTTTGATACAGTCAGCAGAGAAGGATTGTGGAAGATTATGGCAAAATATGGTTGTCCACGAAAGTTTGTCCAAATAGTGCGGTTATTTCATGACGGCATGCAGGCAAGAGTACAGGAAAATGGTGAGCTGTCTGAACCCTTTCCTGTCACCAATGGAGTGAAGCAAGGATGTGTCCTGGCACCAACACTGTTCAGCCTCATGTTTTCAGCCATGTTGATGAATGCCTTCGAGAACGACGACATTGGAATAGACATCAACTACCGTATGGATGGAAAGTTATTCAATCTCAGAAGGCTGAAAGCTAAAACCAAAATTGACAGTGGCACAGTCAGAGAGCTCCTGTTTGCTGATGATTGCGCTCTATACGCCAACTCAGAGGCGGACATGCAACATAATGTTTCAGCTTTCTCACATGCCTGTGCCAACTTTGGGCTCAATATCAACTTGGAGAAGACTGTAGTTATGTACCAGCCAGCTCCAGGGAATAATCACACTGTGCCGAATATCAAAGTGAATGATCATAGACTAAGTGTTGTGGACAAATTTACCTATCTTGGCAGCACCGTGTCACAAGCTGCCACAATCGATGACGAAGTGAATGCAAGAATCTCCAAGGCCAGTGCAGCCTTTGGCAGACTGTACAAGAATGTATGGGACAGAACTGGAATAAGCCTGCAAACAAAGCTAAAAGTCTACAAAGCAGTTGTTTTATCCACACTGCTATATGCTTGTGAAACCTGGACTGTTTATCAGCGACACGCTAGGAAATTAAACCACTTCCACACAGTCTGCCTAAGGAAGCTACTGAAGATTAAATGGCAAGACAAGATTCCAGACACTGAAGTCCTAGAAAGAGCATCCATACCCAGTATCCACACTCTACTGATGAAGAATCAGATTCGCTGGGCTGGTCACTTGACTCGCATGCCAGATCACAGGCTCCCTAAACGAATTTTTTACAGCGAACTGCGTTGTGGTAAACGCTCCCAAGGTGGCCAGAGGAAACGTTTTAAAGACACTCTGAAAATTTCACTGAATGCTTTTGGAATTCATCATGACACCTGGGAGGCTGCAGCCAGAGACCGAAATTCGTGGCGTGCATCATTGCGCAAAGGTGCAGTTATATGTGAGGCAACCAGGACTGCAAGAGCTGTGAAGAAACGGCAGGACAGAAAAACCACTGCAGGAAATCCTCCTCCAGAGACGTCAAGCATTCTTTGTCCACATTGTCAAAGAACATTTCGAGCCAAAATAGGCCTTATCAGCCATCTTAGAACCCACGGCTCCACACCTTCAACCCCACTGGATGAAATGAATGGTCATCATCATTCTTGATGGACAAACAACAACGAATGGGCAGTAAAAACAGTGGGTTGAGTCTTACATAGTAAATACGGTCTTTGTTATTGTATTGAATGGGCAGTAAAAACAGTGGGTTGAGTCTTACATAGTAAATACAGTCTTTGTTATTGTATTGAATGGGCAGTAAAAACAGTGGGTTGAGTCTTACATAGTAAATACGGTCTTTGTTATTGTACTGAATGGGCAGTAAAAACAGTGGGTTGAGTCTTACATAGTAAATACGGTCTTTGTTTTTGTACTGAATGGGCAGTAAAAACAGTGGGTTGAGTCTTACATAGTAAATACGGTCTTTGTTATTGTATTGAATGGGCAGTAAAAACAGTGGGTTGAGTCTTACATAGTAAATACGGTCTTTGTTATTGTATTGAATGGGCAGTAAAAACAGTGGGTTGAGTCTTACATAGTAAATACGGTCTTTGTTATTGTATTGAATGGGCAGTAAAAACAGTGGGTTGAGTCTTACATAGTAAATACGGTCTTTGTTATTGTATTGAATGGGCAGTAAAAACAGTGGGTTGAGTCTTACATAGTAAATACGGTCTTTGTTATTGTATTGAATGGGCAGTAAAAACAGTGGTTGAGTCTTACATAGTAAATACGGTCTTTGTTATTGTATTGAATGGGCAGTAAAAACAGTGGTTGAGTCTTACATAGTAAATACGGTCTTTGTTATTGTATTGAATGGGCAGTAAAAACAGTGGGTTGAGTTTTACATAGTAAATACGGTCTTTGTTTTTGTATTGAATGGGCAGTAAAAACAGTGGGTTGAGTCTTACATAGTAAATACGGTCTTTGTTATTGTATTGAATGGGCAGTAAAAACAGTGGGTTGAGTCTTACATAGTAAATACGGTCTTTGTTATTGTATTGAATGGGCAGTAAAAACAGTGGGTTGAGTCTTACATAGTAAATACAGTCTTTGTTATTGTATTGAATGGACAGTAAAAACAGTGGGTTGAGTCTTACATAGTAAATACGGTCTTTGTTATTGTATTGAATGGGCAGTAAAAACAGTGGGTTGAGTCTTACATAGTAAATACGGTCTTTGTTATTGTATTGAATGGGCAGTAAAAACAGTGGGTTGAGTCTTACATAGTAAATACGGTCTTTGTTATTGTATTGAATGGGCAGTAAAAACAGTGGGTTGAGTCTTACATAGTAAATACGGTCTTTGTTATTGTATTGAATGGGCAGTAAAAACAGTGGGTTGAGTCTTACATAGTAAATACGGTCTTTGTTATTGTATTGAATGGGCAGTAAAAACAGTGGGTTGAGTCTTACATAGTAAATACGGTCTTTGTTATTGTATTGAATGGGCAGTAAAAACAGTGGGTTGAGTCTTACATAGTAAATACGGTCTTTGTTATTGTATTGAATGGGCAGTAAAAACAGTGGGTTGAGTCTTACATAGTAAATACGGTCTTTGTTATTGTATTGAATGGGCAGTAAAAACAGTGGGTTGAGTCTTACATAGTAAATACAGTCTTTGTTATTGTATTGAATGGGCAGTAAAAACAGTGGGTTGAGTCTTACATAGTAAATACGGTCTTTGTTATTGTATTGAATGGGCAGTAAAAACAGTGGGTTGAGTCTTACATAGTAAATACGGTCTTTGTTATTATATTGAATGGGCAGTAAAAACAGTGGGTTGAGTCTTACATAGTAAATACGGTCTTTGTTTTTGTATTGAATGGGCAGTAAAGACAGTGGGTTGAGTCTTACATAGTAAATACCGTCTTTGTTTTTGTATTGAATGGGCAGTAAAAACAGTGGGTTGAGTCTTACATAGTAAATACGGTCTTTGTTATTGTATTGAATGGGCAGTAAAAACAGTGGTTGAGTCTTACATAGTAAATACGGTCTTTGTTATTGTATTGAATGGGCAGTAAAAACAGTGGGTTGAGTCTTACATAGTAAATACAGTCTTTGTTATTGTATTGAATGGGCAGTAAAAACAGTGGGTTGAGTCTTACATAGTAAATACAGTCTTTGTTATTGTATTAAATGGGCAGTAAAAACAGTGGGTTGAGTCTTACATAGTAAATACAGTCTTTGTTATTGTATTGAATGGGCAGTAAAAACAGTGGGTTGAGTCTTACATAGTAAATACAGTCTTTGTTATTGTATTGAATGGGCAGTAAAAACAGTGGGTTGAGTCTTACATAGTAAATACAGTCTTTGTTATTGTATTGAATGGGCAGTAAAAACAGTGGGTTGAGTCTTACATAGTAAATACAGTCTTTGTTATTGTATTGAATGGGCAGTAAAAACAGTGGGTTGAGTCTTACATAGTAAATACAGTCTTTGTTATTGTATTGAATGGGCAGTAAAAACAGTGGGTTGAGTCTTACATAGTAAATACAGTCTTTGTTATTGTATTGAATGGGCAGTAAAAACAGTGGGTTGAGTCTTACATAGTAAATACAGTCTTTGTTATTGTATTGAATGGGCAGTAAAAACAGTGGGTTGAGTCTTACATAGTAAATACAGTCTTTGTTATTGTATTGAATGGGCAGTAAAAACAGTGGGTTGAGTCTTACATAGTTAATACAGTCTTTGTTATTGTATTCAATGGGCAGTAAAAACAGTGGGTTGAGTCTTACATAGTAAATACGGTCTTTGTTATTGTATTGAATGGGCAGTAAAAACAGTGGGTTGAGTCTTACATAGTAAATACAGTCTTTGTTATTGTATTGAATGGGCAGTAAAAACAGTGGGTTGAGTCTTACATAGTAAATACGGTCTTTGTTATTGTATTGAATGGGCAGTAAAAACAGTGGGTTGAGTCTTACATAGTAAATACGGTCTTTGTTTTTGTACTGAATGGGCAGTAAAAACAGTGGGTTGAGTCTTACATAGTAAATACAGTCTTTGTTATTGTATTGAATGGGCAGTAAAAACAGTGGGTTGAGTCTTACATAGTAAATACAGTCTTTGTTATTGTATTCAATGGGCAGTAAAAACAGTGGGTTGAGTCTTACATAGTAAATACAGTCTTTGTTATTGTATTCAATGGGCAGTAAAAACAGTGGGTTGAGTCTTACATAGTAAATACGGTCTTTGTTATTGTATTGAATGGGCAGTAAAAACAGTGGGTTGAGTCTTACATAGTAAATACGGTCTTTGTTATTGTATTGAATGGGCAGTAAAAACAGTGGGTTGAGTCTTACATAGTAAATACAGTCTTTGTTATTGTATTGAATGGGCAGTAAAAACAGTGGGTTGAGTCTTACATAGTAAATACGGTCTTTGTTATTGTATTGAATGGGCAGTAAAAACAGTGGGTTGAGTCTTACATAGTAAATACGGTCTTTGTTATTGTATTGAATGGGCAGTAAAAACAGTGGGTTGAGTCTTACATAGTAAATACGGTCTTTGTTTTTGTATTGAATGGGCAGTAAAAACAGTGGGTTGAGTCTTACATAGTAAATACGGTCTTTGTTATTGTATTGAATGGGCAGTAAAAACAGTGGGTTGAGTCTTACATAGTAAATACGGTCTTTGTTATTGTATTGAATGGGCAGTAAAAACAGTGGGTTGAGTCTTACATAGTAAATACGGTCTTTGTTTTTGTATTGAATGGGCAGTAAAAACAGTGGGTTGAGTCTCACATAGTAAATACGGTCTTTGTTTTTGTACTGAATGGGCAGTAAAAACAGTGGGTTGAGTCTTACATAGTAAATACGGTCTTTGTTATTGTACTGAATGGGCAGTAAAAACAGTGGGTTGAGTCTTACATAGTAAATACGGTCTTTGTTTTTGTATTGAATGGGCAGTAAAAACAGTGGGTTGAGTCTTACATAGTAAATACGGTCTTTGTTATTGTATTGAATGGGCAGTAAAAACAGTGGGTTGAGTCTTACATAGTAAGTACTGGCACTTTGCCATCTTGACAGACGTTAGCTTGTTACAATGTGCTTAAAACAGGCATAATAACTACATAACCTGGCGGTAGCGAATGTGACTGATCACACCTCTCCAAAGCACAATGCCTGGGCTGAAATGAAGAAAACATGTGTTACCCATACTGCATGATCCGTCTCTCGGCCTGCCTATTTTAGTCTAAATGAAAGGTAACACAAATACATATGGAACAAGACAAGCTGCAGAAGCTCCCCGATCAGCAAATCAGTGCTCTATCTGCCCACCTATTAGAGTTTCGATCTTAGATCAGTTGCCAACCAAGGCTTAGGGTACATAGTAAACACTTTCTTTTATTGTACAGTTTATTGATTGGAAACCGTAAAGTAAATCAATCATAATAGTAACTACCGTCAGTTATTGTGTGTGTGTGTATATATATATATATATATATATATATATATATATATATATATATGATTGACTTGAGAATGGAGACGCTTAATCCATATCAATCTTACATAGTGAATACAATCTTTTATTGCATTGTTTATTAATTGAACTGGTAGTGAGACGATGGCCGGCTCGTGGCGAAGAAGTTACGGACTCAGTTCGTATTCCCGCATACCTCGTTCGAACCATAGCTGTGTCGATTTTTTTATAAAATGGTATGGGTGCTGGCCGTTCAGAAAGCAATGGCAAGCTGCTGAACGTAAACTTGACCAGGAATCACGAACAGCCAAAATATACTGGGGTTGACTGCTACGTCCGTAAAGGACATTCAACTAACTTTTAAAGCGAGACGATGAACCTAGATCAGTCTTACATAGTAAATACAATCTTTGTTATTATTGTTTTGAATGAATAGGTGGGGGATCAGTGGACTGAATCAATCTTACATAATAAATATAATCTTTGTTATTTATTGAACTATTATTACTGTAGGTATATAACATCAGATGGAAGATGTACAACAGAGATTAAGAGCAGAATAGGGCAGGCAAAGGCCGCATTTCAGAAAATGAAGAGTATCTTGTGCAATAGGTCACTATCACTGAGTGTAAGAAAGAGAGTGGTGAAATGCTTCGT
Source organism: Cepaea hortensis (assembly GCA_963921405.1). Taxonomy (NCBI): domain Eukaryota; kingdom Metazoa; phylum Mollusca; class Gastropoda; order Stylommatophora; family Helicidae; genus Cepaea; species Cepaea hortensis. The sequence goes on from OY992877.1 coordinate 182,225,633, forward strand.
AGAACCAGTTTTGCTGTATGGCAGTGAAATCTTGGAATGTAAATGAACAAAGTAAGAAGAAATTAGAAGCAACATAGATGTGGTTCCTGAGACGAATGTTGAGAATTCCTTGGACTGCCAGACGACTGCCTGAAACAGGCTAATGAAACTAGAACACCATATACAACAATAAGAAAGAGACAAACAGTTTTCTTTGGTCATGTAATGAGAAGAGAGGCACTGGAGAACATCGTGACAACTGGAAAGATCGAGGGGAAGAGAGGCAGAGGCAGACGAAGAGAAATGACGCTGGATGGATTGAGACGGTGGCACGGAGGAATATCAGCAGTAGAGTTGATCCAGAAAACCAAAGACCGAGATCTGTGGAGAGCCATGAACGCCTACGCCAGCTGGCAGGGCACTTGATGATGATGATGATGATGATGAGGTATAGGTGTGTATATTTCAACTTGAAGGACTTATCTCATTGCTTTAGTTTGTGTTGTGATTTCTGCAGAAGGCACCTGGCAAGATGCCGCGAAATATGCCAGGCAATCTAATCTCATCATGTTCCTCTTGTACCTTGCGGTGTCGAGGTGACGTATAAACAGCGGGAGAGTGCCCGCTTATGGGCTCATGTATCGATATTCCCATGGACTCTGTTATTCCCTGCGTCCATTGTTTACGTGGACGGCCTCCTCCCCTGCTTCCCTCTGGTCTGTACATCATTGCTTGTTGTGGTATACTGCTAGTTGGTAACCTACTTGCATGGCCAAAACATTTGACTTGCTGCCTTCTAATAAAGATTGTGCAATTTTTGTATTTGTGTCTACATTATTCAAATATATTGTATTGTTTGAACAGGTACTGGAGACAGTGAACTGATATCAGTCTTATATAGCAAATACAGTCTATGTGAAGCTCCAGTTTCTGTGGAATGCAGAGAAGCAATCACGCGCCTTGATTATCATGCGTCTGATCAGAAAGTTACATGCAACACGGAAGATGGGCTTCGCTGTTTAAATGCAGAGAATGGTGGCAAATGTAAAGATTTTGAAATCAGAGTCTATTGCGCTTGTCCACGTGAGTTACTCATACTTTACTTCATCATTATCATCATGATCATCAACACCAGTGTTAATTCCTTATGGAACACAGAACTATAGCACGTGATATCTATTCATTTCCGTTTGTAGACTGTCTTTTTTTATATGTGCATATGTAATTCCGGTCTCCGGTGTCTGAATATTGAAATTGGATGTAGACAGTCACAATGTTTGGACACGTTATGAGAAGAAATAAACTAGAGAACTTGGTGACAACTGGCAAGATTGAAGGGAAAATAACAAGGGAAAGAAGAGAGAAGTAAATATCGTGATGGATTGACCACAAGGCTTGGTCGGGAAAAGAACACAGAGCTGATTCACAACTCTGGTGATCGTGTAAGATGGCGAAACATGACCGCCCATGCTTACAAGCGTGGCTCATGATGATGATGAGCGTCTTTTTCTGCGCATTTATAATGCATTTATCTTCTATGGAATAGTGTCATAGATACATTGTTGTGTATGTTTCTTTCATCTAGTTTTATTGTATAGTTGACTTTATGTCTTTATACGTGAGAGCAAGAAGAGAATGTACCATCAACGTTTCAAATAAAAAACCAAATTAAAATATTAAATAGACATCATATTATACTGAAATCATTAGATTTCGTATATATCTGATTTCGTACATATTTGATGTTCTCAGAATGGAAGATGTTTCCAGTCAATATTTGATGTTCTCAGAATGGAAGATGTTTCCAGTCAACCATTTATCAGAAGATTAAGCAAAATGGTTCACATATAACTGTGAGGTTTAATTTTATAGCATACTGAGGAAGGTGGGGACAGGCATGCTTCGTGCAGAGTGGCTTGCTTCGCTTCGGAGGTCACGGGTGGCAAGCATCGCCTGGATCTTTTCTCCGGGGCATGAAGGTGTGCTGGGGAATGAACAGACGGACAGATTGGCTGGCTCGGCAAAACTTGGTGGAGTATTGATACATGACAAGGCAGACATAGTTGCGGCCTTGTGGGAGCACGTGTACACCTCGGAGGCGCAATTGGATCATCATGGTCTGGCAAGAATGAGGCAGCGAGGAATGACGAAGGGACCTGGCCGACGCTCAGGGGAAAGGCGAGACGGACATAAAATCAGATTGCGACTGGTACTATTGGTGTTGGAACTCTTAGCTGGCTGCTGAGGATGGGGACGGAGCGTCTATGGGAATGCCCCGAATGCTGTGATGTCGGTTCCTAGATCAATCAATCAATCAATAATTTTATAAATAGTACTTCAAATGGGGGAACTATTAAATTAATAGTTGTGCACCACATAATACAATTGCTTTTTTTAAAGTAAGTATCAGGAAGTCACAGTGTTCAAATATCTTGAAAGTATATTCACAGATGGTTGTATCAGAGACACAAAAATAGAAATGAGAACGGGTGGAAAAGGTACAAAGGAGGACATAAGTAATAGTAATACTCATTCAACCCATACCGAACCTACAGTGGGGTAAAGATAGAAAGATGCGAAACATTGTCTGCTTTAGGGCCAGAGAAGAACAGAATAAAAATAATAAATAGATCACCACTTTATGGTATTCCGCCTCATTGAAACATAAAGTTTATAGATCAGAAGAAACGTAGGATCTTTAGCAGAGAACTGTTTTACATTGTATGTTACAATCAATGGGATGCAGAGCTGGACTGTACCGAAACTAACGAATATTTACAATTAACTAAATAAAACAGACTAAACATAACAGATCGATAACGACAAACTGAAACTTTTAACAATTTAATTACATGACTCAAGAACAATCAACATATAACATTAACATAGAACAGCGAAAGGAACTGCCGTATGAAATTCAATATTACCTATAATGAGTTATGCCCCACATGCAACCAGATACTAGTATCCTGAACCAATAGGAACATAGTAACAAAGGGATCTCAATGTTAAGAATAGAAACATTAACCTAACCATGAACATGAGCTGCCTAGTTCGAGAACAGCATATGTTGGCTGCACTGAGGCACAGGCTGGATCAGTGCAGATGACCACTGTCCGACACTTAAGATCACAGCGGGATGTGCCCCAAATCTACCTTGCCCCCGGGAAGAATACGCTGGGTGCATCCAGCACGGCAGACACATAAGATATCCACAAGCCAGATATGACATGATACAACCAGAATAATTAAGTGGCTCACAAAACAGTCATTATACCAACAACAGGGACACTAACAAATGCATGGGAAGTTCAGGGGCGGCACTGACCAGAGCTGAGGCTCAGGTTTGCTCTGGAAACTATGGCCGAGGACCACTCTTCCTTGACAACGACCTGAGGTCGTTTCAGCATCTCATCATCATCTCATCTCATCATGTTCCTCTTGTACCTTGCGGTGTCGAGATGAAGTATAAACAGCTGGACCATTTGACTTGTTGCCTTCTAATAAAATCTAGTGCAGCTATAACCCCCACTTTAATCCTGATTTCTTCATTTATGATCTTATCTCTTCTTGACACATTGAGTATTCTTCTCAGGAATCTCATTTCTGTTGTTTTGATTTTTTCTTTTCTCTTTTTCTGTTATTGTTCAGGTTTGGCATTGGTAACATAGAGTTGGTAGGAAGATTGTGTTGTAAAGTTGCTTTCATAGTAGTTATTTATACATGTTTGTTCTTTAGTATTGGTGCCATTTGTCCAATGAGTTGGTTTGCCTTATTGCATCTATTTTCGATCTCGTTTTCTGATTTGCCATTTGATGATCTTCCTAGGTACTTGAAACTCTTTACTTGTTTCAAGGGATGTTCGTTTAGGTGAATCGTTGTTTCTTTTTCTTCTTTAGTTATAGTTAATACCTCTGTTTTACTTGTGCTAATTTTCATGTTAGGTTCCCTACACATTTCATTTAGACTATTTATGTGGTCTTGTAATTCAGATTCTGATTTTGCTATTAGTGCTTGATCGTCCACAAACAGGAGTTCTCAAATGGTTAGATTTGCAGATGGTTCTTCTTCTGTGTTCTCGTCATGCGGTGTTCTTGCGGTCTCTGTTTTGGCTGTTTTTTTTAATATGTTGTCTATATATGTTATAAACAAGAGAGGAGACAGGACATAACCTTGTCGTACTCCGGATCTTATGGTGAAGGGTTCTGAGTGTCCTCCAGTTGCTCTCACTATGCATTCACTGTTGTTGTATAAGTTTTACAAAGGTTTGTTAGATGCGTACTCACTCCATATTGTTTAAGGATTTCCCACAGTTTGTTTCTATCTACTCTATCAAATATCTTTTCTTGGTCGGCAAAGGCTAAGTAGAGTGTTTCATTGAATTCGATTGATTTTTCTATAAGTTGTCTAAGAGCAAAAAATGGCATCTGTGCATATTTTGTATTACCTAAATCCAAGTTGTGTTCCGCTTAGCTAAGGTTCTATAATAGTTCGTAATCTGTTCTCAAGAATTTTGCAAAATATTTTCCCAGTATGACTCAACAGTGAAATTCCTCTGTATTGTGTGCAGTCTCTTTTGTTGCCTTTGTTTTTTTTCTAATTGGTATAATTATGACGTTTCCCCGGTCTTATGGTATCTGTTGTTCTACCCAAACGTGGTTGAATCGCCTATGTAGCCATGCTGTTCCTACTTCTCTTGCTTTAATTAGTTCATTTGTTATTTCATCTTGTCCTGGTGATTTGTTCAATGGGCTAATCTGATGGCTTCTATAATTTCTTCTTTCAGTATGTCTGGTTCTAGTTCTTCGGTGGCATCTGTGTCGGTTTCTTGAATTCCTGTGACATCTGATGGGATGTTGAGAAGTTGTTCGACGTACTTTTTCCATCTTATTAGGATTTGTTTTTGTTCACTTATTGGTTCTCCATTTTCGCTGTTAATTTTTTCAGTTGGGTCAAAGGGTTCTCCTCTGGTTCTCATTGCAATTATCTTTTTATAGACGTTTCTAGTTGCCTCATAGTAGTTTTTATTTAGAGTTTCTCCCTACTTCTCCCAGTCCTTTTGTTTTTCTCTCTTTACTATTCTATTCACATGTCTTCTCCCTATTCTATATTCTATGTAATCGCTTTCCTGTTTGCTCTTCGACCACTTTTTATATTTTTCCTTTTTTTTTCTTTTACAGCTTTCTTTACTTCTGCGTTCCACTAACTTGTTATTTTCTTATCCGTGTTTTGCGTTTTTTTTTCTCGTGGTTCTACATGTTATATTTGCAGTATTTAAAATGCTTGATTTGAACATCTCCCATTCTTCTTCCACTGTCTCTCATTTTATAGGTAATTTTACACAGATTTCAGTTAGCTCTTTTTTCAACAATTTTCCCTCACTGCCTGGGGTAGCGGGGTAGGGGTATCCCCTATCAAAGGAGAAGTAAGGCGCCTCCTTCCCTCCGCTAGCCAACGGGACACCCTTGGGCAAGGTGGAGTACCCGTTTAGCCCCCCGATCAGGGTTACGTGAAGCCATGGGTGCAGGTGGTGGATGAAGATGGAGAGCAGCCGACAGATAGTTGTAGGTTATGGTCTCCACCTTCACGACGGTAGGCAGAGGATCTCTTTTTTGAGGAGACAATGGCTACGGTCACTGACCAGTATGGTCACTGCTGGGAAGGAAAGCAATGGCAAACTACCTTCTTTACACATGCCAAGAAAATCATGTTGTGTTCACTTATCGATAATCAGAGAAACGGCGTAAATGGGTGCTCCATAGGAGCAGCCTCGCCCGGTAGGGATAGTCATGCGCACCAGGTGACTCCAGACCGTCAACAGGCTACTAGGTGCAAAAGATTAATATCATTGAAAGTAGGAACTTGGAATGTTAGAACAATGAATGCAGATGGAAAGTTGGAGGACATCAAAAAAGAAATGGAGAGAGAGAAGATTAACATATTAGGAATATCGGAAACGAGATGGAGAGGAGCAGGGATAAGGACAGGAGAGGATTGTAAGATTATTTACTCGGGGGAGAAGAACAGCAAAGAGGTGTAGCCATTATATTAGATAAGCAAACATCAAATTCTGTCAAAGGATATTGGGCTGTGTCAGACAGAGTTCTATTAGTAAAATTAAACGGAAGACCTTTTAAAATAAATGTAATTCAAGTATATGCACCAACAAGTGAAAGCAGTGAAGAAAGTATAGAGAAATTTTATAATGACATAGAGTCTGCTTTGAAGAACTGTAAAAAATCAGAAATAAATATCATAATGGGTGATTTCAACGCAAAAATAGGAAAGCAAAGCGATGGATGCAGTGTAGGCAACCATGGTTTGGGAGAGAGAAATGAAAGAGGTTACAGACTTGTAGAATGGGCAAAAGAACAAGAAATGATTGTAGGAAACACCTGGTTTAAACAACATACTAGAAGATTATGGACATGGAGGAGTCCAGACAGCAGGATTAAAAACCAGATAGATTACATACTGATAAGCAAAAGGTTTCGAAATGCATTAACAGTTGTAAAAACAGTTCCAAATGCAGACTGTTACAGTGATCACAGATTAATTACTGGCACATTGAGGGTAAAGTTAAAGAAAGTCAAGTATACAGCAGGAAACCCTAAATATGACTTGTGCAAATTGAAAACTGACAAAGAAATACAAGATAATTTTAACATAGAAGTAAAGAACAAATTTGATTTATTGTCTGATCTAGAGATCCTATTTCAAGATGTAGATGATCAATGGGAAATGCTGAAGAATTCAATCAGTTGTGCAGCAGAAAAAACTATTCCAAAAGTAAAGAAAGTGGGCCGTAAGACATGGATGACTGAAGAAATTTTACAACTAATGGAAACAAGAAGACAGAACAAAAATAATCCTGCCAAATATGAAGAAATTCACAGAAAAGTCAGAACCTTATGTAAGGAGGCTAAAGAAACATGGCTTGAGAAAAATTGCAGAGAAATTGAAAAACAACACAACAGTAAAAATGCGAAACTAATGCACAAAAGAATTCAGGAGATTACTAATCAAAGAACACGTACATCAGCAGGCTGCCTAAAGACAAAAGATGGAAGAGTCGTAATAGAAAAAGATCAGATCTTACATGTATGGTCAGATTACGTGAAAAACCTTTATGACGATAACAGAGACGAACAGTATGATGTTCAAAATAACAATGAAGGGCCAGCAATTTTGAAGACGGAGGTTCAGAATGCTCTTAATCATATGAAATCTGGCAAGACCCCCGGTCCAGACAGCGTCACAACAGAAATGATTAATGCTTTAGAAGAATATGGAATAGATAAAGTTACCAGTCTGCTTAATACAATATATGATACTGGAAATATACCTCATGAGTTATGTAATTCTGTATTTATTGCAATCCCAAAGAAATCAGGAGCCTTGGAATGTGATCAACATCGAACAATTAGTATAATGAGTCACATCACGAAGATTTTGCTAAGAATTATCATGCAAAGAGTTAGGAGGAAAATACAACCTGAAATAGGAGAAGAACAATGTGGGTTTGTAGTAGGCAAGGGTACAGTAAATGCTGTGTATATACTGAGAACCGTAATCGAACGTTCTATAGAAGTAAACAAAGATCTACACCTTTGCTTTATTGACTACACAAAGGCTTTTGATAAAGTGAGACATGTCAACATGATAAGGATGCTTGAAGATCTACAAATTGATGGGAAAGACCTTAGACTTGTAAAAAACATATATTGGAAACAACAAGCTGCCATAAGAGTTGATAATGAAGTAAGCCAATATCAGCATATTAAGAGAGGTGTGAGACAGGGATGTGTAATGTCTCCAGATCTGTTTTCCCTGTACAGTGAAAATATTTTCAGAAATATTGAAAATATGGAAGGAATCAACATTGGGGGACGATGCATCAATAACATTAGATATGCAGATGATACAGTCTTGATTGCAGACAATGAACAGGATCTGCAAAATTTAGTAGATGCGGTTGTTACACACAGTGAACAACAAGGGTTAGAATTACATTGTAAAAAGACACAGATTATGGTCGTCACTAGGAAGAACGAAATACCACAATGTAATATACAAGTAAATGGGAATATTCTTCAACAAGTGAATAGGTACAATTATCTCGGAACAGTAATAACATCTGATGGGAGATGCCTTGAAGAGATTAGAACAAGGATCGCCATGGCAAAAGTAGCCTTTAGCAAGATGAAAAACATACTGACCAATAAAAAGATGTCAATTGAAACGAGAAAAAGAGTGTTGAGATGCTACATAGAACCTGTACTTTTATATGGATGTGAAACTTGGACAATGAGCAGCCAGGCTGAAAAACATCTGATGGCTGTAGAAATGTGGTTTCTGAGGAAAATGCAAAGAATACCATGGACAGCCAGAAAGACCAATGAACAAGTCCTTCAAGAAACAAATGAAGATCGTACGTAAATTGATTAGAGAAATTAGACGTAGACAGTCAAAATTGTTTGGGCATGTTATGAGAAGAAATGATTTGGAGAACTTGGTGACAACTGGTAAGATCGAGGGGAACAGACCAAGGGGAAGACCTAGAAACAAGTATCTGGATGGCTTGGCCTTGTGGCATGGTCGAGACAGAAACACGGAACTGATCCACGACTCTGTTGATCGAGTGAGATGGTAGAACATGACCGCCCACGCTTACCGGCATGGCACATGATGGATGGATGGCCTCGTCTTTGAGATTTTTTAAGTTTACTGATTCGCATGGCATGTATTTTCCTGGTCTTTGCTTCCTTCTACTGATGATTCATATTGTGGCAACGACTGCTTTGTGGTCTGTGTTTATACTTAAGTTGGGCACTGCCCTTGCATCTAATATATTTCTCTTTATGTTTTTTCTAGTTAATATAAAATCAATTTGGCCTTTAGTATCTAGATCTTTCTATTTATACCAGGTGCATATTTGTGAGCCTTTGTGTTTATAGAATGTATTTGTTATATAGAGGTCTTGTTGGCTGCATAGCTCTATCAGTTTACTTCCGTTATCATTTCATTCATTATGTTGGTCTCCAAATGCCCCAAGATGTTTTTCTATGCCGTTTCAGCTTCTTTATTATATCTGTGGGCTTATGTGCCCCTGGTTTGGTCATGGCTGAGAGGGACCAGTTCAATCCCTCCCCCTTCCTAGAAACAGGCGTGATCGCCTCCTCGACCACAGTTGTGTGGACGAAGAAGACGGGAAACTTGCGTGCCTGGGTTATATACCTACGCCATACAACTTCCCATCATCCAACGCGCGTTTTATCAACGGACTATGGGATATGCTACATTATCATTGTACAGAGCCGCGTTAGGTGGCCACAAAAAGAAAAATTTCAAATTGTAAGTGCTATAGTGTGCCAACTGCTGCCATTGGTACTACATTACAAAATATTTAGAAAAAAATAATAAAGATGGTCAAAAGGACATCTCACATATGACATTGTTTTTAACATTGTATAGATGATTATCATGTGGCGAACACCCATACTATTTTCACAGTCTCAGTTTACAAACCTCTTACAACCCACAACACAATCACTAGAAATGACTGCACGAGACTAAATTCATTGCACAAAACATTTTATTTGAGACAGAAATAGTATGTTGATACATACTATTTGTTACCAATGCCAAAGGTAGATTCTAACCAAGGATTAACTGTCTAGAAGCTGACACCAATGATCATGAGTAATAACTGTATACAGTGTGAACAAATCGGAATCCTTTAGAGCAGTGGCTCTCAACCTGTGGGGAATTCTCCCCCCCCCCCCCAGGGGGGAATTTTAGGGTTTCCAGGGGGGGGGGGAATTAAGATTATTTCTAGATTGCGTTAATACAAGAACTGATTACTTGATTTTGTTTTTCCCTTCATACTTTACGGTTCTGTACGTATCACCCTTCTGAAATTCATTTTATAACGTAAGTAGATCCGCAAATCACGTTTTATGTATATGTCTAGACTTGTTTTAGTATGTGCTATTAAATTTAGCTTCAATTATTACGTATACTGTGTAGGGGCAGGGGGAATTTTTAGGGACGAAATACGAAAGGGAGGGGGGAATGACGTCCTAAAAATGTGGTGAAGGGGGCACGAGCCAAAAAAGGTTGAGAACCACTGCTTTAGAAGATATCTCGCTGCATGAAACGCCAACACATCGTACCATGTGTGTCCCTTTTATGGACAGAAGTGCATTACAAGCAGTATAAATAAACAGTTAAAGAATGTTGATACGTCATTACAATTTGTATAACGAAATAATTTATCATAAAATCTTTTGTATTCATATGAGTGTATTTTTGTGTTTTTGTTTTTATTGTCTATGTCTTCAGCCACTGAAAGTACAAGTGCACCAAGTATGGAGTCAAGTAGCACAACAGCCATACCACCTTCCAGAAATCCAATAGATAATTGTAAAGTATAATTTGCTATCATATAGATTGTAAAGTATAATTTGCTATCATATGGATAGTTTAGTGGTTTGACTTTTGTACAATATCATTGTTAGTTTAATGCCAGGTGTAAGTTTATAATTATTTTAGCAATGTAAATAATTGCTTAATTATTTACCACCACCATCAAATAGTACACAATATTATGTTTTTAGAGCAAGGAAAGAGCCAACCCAAGATGGACTGATAAGGGATATTATACACACTTGAACAGACACTATCGGTTGCTACTTGAATGTCTCAAGAAAGAGACATGCCTTCTCTACAAATGTCAAACAACAGACAAAACAGCTGGCTAGTGCACCGACCTCCACTGATGGACAAAATGTTATACTTGTTTATGTTTCACTAGCTCCTTCCTTATGTACCACAGTTTGGCTGTTCACAAATGCAAGAAACATGCCGTAAACAGAATCAACCAATGCCTTCATCAACTTCACAAAGGCATTTGATTTGGTCAGTTGTTGTGGTCTGTTCAAGGCACTAAAGAAGATTGGCTGTCCACCAACTCTTTTTTCCATTGCGGAAACGTTCCACACAGACAATGAAGGGTATAATCAAGTTTGATGGTGCAGCTTGGTTTAACAATCAGCAAAAAGAAGGCACAGATTATGTCACAAGACGCTCATGGGATACCATCAATCTTTACTGACGACGCCGAACTGGAGATAGAAGACAATTTTACATATTTAGGATCAGAGGTAAATAGCAAATTATCCCTCGATCAGGAAATCAATATCATGACTGGTAAGGCTGCAACAACAATGAACAGGTTAACAAAATAAAATAAAAAGTCTGGAAGAACAGGAAGTTTACTGCTAAAACAAAAGTCCTTGTCTATCACGCCTGTGTCCTTAGTACTTTTCTTTATGTTATTAAGCCTTTTTGAAGAACAATGTAACAAACTATCGTCTGTCAAGATGGCAAGGTGCTATTATAATGTAAATGTATGTAAATTATTTGTGACACCATGTTCTCAATGTATTCTTTTATGTGGAAAAACACTTTCTCCAGTGACATATTAGTTCACTGTGCAGATATTGGTGAATAATTTTGCATTTTTGTTCAGTTCCTAAAATCTATGTTTCCCCATGATCTCTTCCAACCTGTGTTAATCGATTGCATCTTGGCATTCGGGTCATCATTATGTGCCCTATCAAATGGAGTAGGGGTTCGATAACCCTACATATCTCAGTTTTTGTGTTCTGGGTCAATTCTATTGATTATAATCCTCCATGCCACCCTCTTAGGCAATCCAGCATCATCTCTCTCATTCTACCTTTGTCGCTTCTATCGCTTATATTTCCAATTGTCACGGTGTTCTCCAATGTCACTCATCTCATTCTTTCGTCATTCAGGGCGCCATCATTACCATGTGTCTTGCCATCCGGCCTAGGTGTGCATGCATCTCCAGGCAATCCAGCTTAATCTCTCTCATTCTACCTTTGTCGCTTCTATCGCTTATATTTTCAATTGTCACGATGTTTACCAATGTCACTCATCTCATACTTTCGTCATTTAGATCATCATCATTATCATGTGTCTTGCCATCTGGCCTAGGTGTGCATGTATCTCCACAGATCTTGGTCCCTGATGCTCTGCATCAGTTCCACTGATGACATTCCTCCAAGCTTCCATGTCAGTCCATCCAGCATCATTTCTCTTACTCTCCCCCAGCCTCTTCTACTGCTGATGTTTCCAGGTGTCACAGTGTCTCTTGTCTTAGTATACAACCAAACAATACCAATTGTCTGTTCCAAGTCTTATAGTTCAACCATCCCAGGTGCCCGCTTTGGAAATGTTCCTAAGTAAAAGGAAGTAAGTCAGTGATCAAGTCTCTCCTTATGACTTTCTATGCATTACATTATATGTCTTCTAGAAAAGAATCCCCTTTGATCTTGGTTGGCTAAATTAGATTTCTTTTTTCTTTATTTAGACTTGTTCATGCTTTTATTGGATTTTGCAGCCAAAGTTTCTTATGGGATGAGGTATCCAATCCCATGCTAACCTTCTTTAGTTGCCTTTTACAACACACATAGTATGTTGCAGTGTTACTATTCCTTGCTTCCACTGAAGACTCAAACAGGCCCTTTAAACACACAGATGTTTCATACCCCATTTTGCATCAATCTTTTTAGTTGCTATAATATGTTTCAATTTGTCTCTTCTCATATTGTGACCAAAATATGGTGGATGCCTCCTAATATTTGTAATAAGGTTCCGTTGTGACTTAATCTCTTTTAAAGTGTTTAGATTTCTTACTTTATTGGCCATCGTTTGTTTAATACTCTTCTGTAAAACCTCAAGAGATTTTATTGCTCGCTCTCTATCTAGCCAGTGTCACAGTATAGCGAATTGGTGAAATCAGATATAACATAACTCCAGCAGTCTTCTGATGTATGACATTTAATTGTAGTTGCTTCAGGTTTACAGATTCTTATAAATATCGTAGACAAATAACAGAGGTCCAGATATATCAACGATACTTGATGGTGACTTAAACATGACCTCGCTCTAAGACTGCTGGCTCATCACTGCCCCGTTGCTATCTTTCTTCGTCACGCGTGAGCATCCCTAGTTATTTTCATTTTCCCAGGGTGCTCCCGCGTGCACTGAAGTTTAGACCCTTTTTTTCTTGCACGCCGACTTAGATTGCCTTAACAGAGACAGAGACTCTGTTATACCAGGATTGACTGCCATTTGTTAAAATGCTTCAATGTGTCAGATAAGAATGCCACTTCTAACATTCAGTTTCATGTTCTATTCTGTTCTTCAATGTGACAGATAAGAATGTCATTTCTAACATTCAGTTTCATGTTCTATTCTGTTCTTCAATGTGTCAGATAAGAATGTCATTTCTAACATTCAGTTTCATGTTCTATTCTGTTCTTCAATGTGTCAGATAAGAATGTCATTTCTAACATTCAGTTTCATGTTCTATTCTGTTCTTCAATGTGTCAGATAAGAATGTCATTTCTAACATTCAGTTTCATGTTCTATTCTGTTCTTCAATGTGTCAGATAAGAATGTCATTTCTAACATTCAGTTTCATGTTCTATTCTGTTCTTTAATGTGTCAGATAAGAATGTCATTTCTAACATTCAGTTTCATGTTCTATTCTGTTCTTCAATGTGTCAGATAAGAATGTCATTTCTAACAATCAGTTTCATGTTCTATTCTGTTCTTTAATGTGTCAGATAAGAATGTCATTTCTAACATTCAGTTTCATGTTCTATTCTGTTCTTCAATGTGTCAGATAAGAATGTCATTTCTAACATTCAGTTTCATGTTCTATTCTGTTCTTCAATGTGTCAGATAAGAATGTCATTTCTAACATTCAGTTTCATGTTCTATTCTGTTCTTCAATGTGTCAGATAAGAATGCCACTTCTAACATTCAGTTTCATGTTCTATTCTGTTCTTCAATGTGTCAGATAAGAATGTCATTTCTAACATTCAGTTTCATGTTCTATTCTGTTCTTTAATGTGTCAGATAAGAATGCCACTTCTAACATTCAGTTTCATGTTCTATTCTGTTCTTTAATGTGTCAGATAAAAATGCCACTTCTAACATTCAGTTTCATGTTCTATTCTGTTCTTTAATGTGTCAGATAAAAATGCCACTTCTAACATTCAGTTTCATGTTCTATTCTGTTCTTCAATGTGTCAGATAAGAATGTCATTTCTAACATTCAGTTTCATGTTCTATTCTGTTCTTTAATGTGTCAGATAAGAATGCCACTTCTAACATTCAGTTTCATGTTCTATTCTGTTCTTTAATGTGTCAGATAAAAATGCCACTTCTAACATTCAGTTTCATGTTCTATTCTGTTCTTTAATGTGTCAGATAAAAATGCCACTTCTAACATTCAGTTTCATGTTCTATTCTGTTCTTCAATGTGTCAGATAAGAATGTCATTTCTAACATTCAGTTTCATGTTCTATTCTGTTCTTCAATGTGTCAGATAAGAATGCCATTTCTAACATTCAGTTTCATGTTCTATTCTGTTCTTCAATGTGTCAGATAAGAATGTCATTTCTAACATTCAGTTTCATGTTCTATTCTCTTCTTTATATCTATCATTCGTCAGCCATTTTTTGTGCTCACTCGTTTTGAACTCGAGTGTAGTCCACACACGCTAATTCTAGTAGATCTGGGCTTACTTTTGCATGTGGATTAGCTTTCCCTATTTCCATTGTCCCTCGCTATCAGGCTAACCCACTCCGATTTCATAGGTACTTGAAATTTACGTCCCCAAATCAAGGACGAGAAGTCAACATTTTAGTGCAATTGACCGGTACGGGCTAAACCCTCTCCTCAGCATCAGCACACCGGATGTTTGAGAATGAGCGCTCTTATCCATTCTCCCATGCTGATCTCCTCATCTGCCATTTGTGTCTTCCAAGTACTGATATATTTCTTAATTTACCTCAATCAGTACCACTGCCTTTACGTCTACCTATAGGCAAGATCCATGTCTTTGATGTTTCATTTATCTCTTTACTATTCAAAGTGAGATCATTTGTTGTTCATTTCTTACGACCGCTGCCGAAGATTATGTATTTAAATTTCCTTTGAGGCAGAACGTTTTAATGTTTAGTGAGTGGTCTCGAGGTATGGTGTCCGCCTCGAGTGCTGGAGGTCCCGGGTTCAGGCCCTGGTGAGGACCGGGATTTATTTAAAAACTCCACCTAGACTTCCAGTAATAAAATTTCCCCTGGTCTCTGGGTAGTGAGATCGGACGCCCGTGTGTATTGTTGCGCACGTAAACAATCCCTTGACAGTTGGAAACCGAAAAAGAGTAGCCTAACGGCGCTGCCCGGGCAAAATTTCAAGTTAAAAATCTACCTAAGTGTTTTAGGATCCTCGCCGATGCAACGGAGTTCGTGCATTGAGCTGAGTTTCTCCAGACTTTAGGAGGAAAACGGAGCACTTATGGGTTGCACCCGTGTGCCGTGATGTTGATCCAACGACTAAACGACTAAACTAATGTTTAAACTGTCCTGGACTCTCATGTCGACCCAGCCTACAATGACTACCAGGAAATGTTTCAGGAAGTACAAGTGACAGGCATGATATTAACCACATGACCCATCAAGTGCTGATTGGTCTATACTAAACCTCAAGGCATGGAGAATGATACCTTTACTTCTGCAACCACTCAAGCAGCCCCTTTCTGTAGTCCCCTTGGAATGTTTGCTTTCAAGTCAGTGTCATCAACATAACATAATTTCTTAATATTATGCTCACCAACTCTGTTCATTAACCCAACATGTGTATTTATTTCTCCATACAGTTTGTAATTGGACAGAGTGGATGAGTATCTATTCACCTGATGAAAATGGAGATACGGAAACCCTGTTGGACCTCAGGAGACACTATAAATTTTGCGACACCACAGATATTCGTGTCATGCAATGTAGAGACATCTTGACCCAAAAAACTCCAGAGGAACTTAAGCAGATGGATGTCGTATGTGACTTGAACAGTGGTCTCGTTTGCCTCAACTCCAAGCAGCTCCTTGGTCAATGTGCTAATTATGAAGTTAGGTTTTACTGTGATCCCACTTCTGATAGGTGTAAACCTGAAATCATAACTAGTAATCCCCTGTCAACTTCAACACCTGCTGGATCACCTGTCTTTACCACTGGTACAACAGAATCAGCAGCACCTGGTATAACTTCAGTCTTAACCACTGGTACAACAGCATCAGCAGCACCTGGTAGAACTTCAGTCTTGACCACTGGTGCAACAGAAGCATCAGCACCTGGTGGAACTTCAGTCTTGACCACTGGTAAAACAGAATCAGCAGCACCTGGTGGAACTTCAGTCTTGACCACTGGTACAACAGAATCAGCAGCACCTGGTGGAACTTCAGGCTTGACCACTGGTACAACAGAATCAGCAGCACCTGGTAGAACTTCAGTCTTGACCACTGGTACAACAGAATCAACAGCACCTGGTGGAACTTCAGTCTTGACCACTGGTACAACAGAAGCATCAGCACCTGGTGGAACTTCAGTCTTGACCACTGGTACAACAGAAGCACCAGCACCTGGTGGAACTTCAGTCTTGACCACTGGTACAAGAGAATCAGCAGCACCTGGTGGAACTTTAGTCTTGACCACTGGTACAAGAGAATCAACAGCACCTGGTGGAACTTCAGTCTTGACCACTGGTACAACAGAATCAACAGCACCTGGTAGAACTTCAGTCTTGACCACTGGTACAAAAGAATCAACAGCACCAGGTGGAGCTTCTATCTTTGCCACTGGTACAAAAGAATCAACAACACCTGGTGGAGCTTCTATCTTTGCCACTGGTAAAACAAAGACTGTAGTAACTACGACACAGAGCAGAAGCAGTACAACACTATCAGAAGCCTCTTCGACTATTCATGAAAGTAAAGAAGTGTTTTAATTCTCAATTAATAGATTTAGATGTATAGCTATAGAAGTAAAAACAGACCTGTATCTATACTTCATTAACTACACACATGTATTTGACAATGTTAAACATAATGAAATAATTAAGTCGCCAAAACAACTAAACATAATGTCAAAGATCTGCAAATATTTAAAAAACATATATTGTTAGCTAAAGCAGCAATATGAATCAACAACCATTTAGGAACATTTCAGTGCATAAAGAAGACAATGATGGCTACTGTCTTCCGATCTATTTTCATTGAACAGTGAGTGTACAAAGAGATGTATATAAAATATGGCAGATGATAATGGTTGGGATGCATAATATAAATAACTTACATTATACTGATTACACCATCTTGATAGCTACAAGTCAAATGGAACTACAGGAAATGATAGATACTGTGGTTGCAGAAAGTGAAAAAATGGACCTCATTTTGAATAATAAAAAAAAAATGTTTGAATAATAGGAAGACAGAAGTAAGGGTAGTAAGAAACAGATCATACCTTCATGTACAATTAAAGTACATTGTGTTTGTTTGAGACAAGTGAAAACATTAAAATATCTAGGCACTCGGATATCAAATGCAAGATATATCACAGAAGTAACAAACGGAATAGGACAAGCAAAACGTGCATTTTATAAAATGAAGAATATTTTGTGCAATTAAATCTGTGTCATTAAAGATTAGAGAAACATAAATGTGTGCATGATATATAGTACCAGTTTTAACGAAAGGTTGTGAATCCTGGACAGTTTGAAAATAATCAAACAAAAAATGCCAACTGGCTTCAGGGATGTAGTTTTACAGTAGAATGCTGGAATTTTCTTGGACAGCCAGAATGAGTAATGTAAATGTTTCCAAGAGGCTGCGACACAAAGATCACTTATCACAAACATCAGACGGAGGCAGTCAACATTTTTTGGCCCCACAATGAGAAACAGGCATTAGAACATAATGTGACAGATGGAAATATTTGTAGAAAGAGAGATAGAGAAAGTGATAAAAATGCCTTGAAAATCTTGTGTCATGCAATGTAAGGTTGTCAGCACATGAATTTATACATGCCATAGGGGATTATAACATATATATTTTATTGTTTACTTACTTTGAATTCAAGCGTAACCCATACATGTGTTACTACTTTTAGTGCATTGGAATAATTTTGTGTGAATTAAATTGTGCCTATTACCAGCATCCCTTGCCACTATGCAAACCCACTCTGACTTCTGAGGTACTTGTAATTTACATCCCCAAGTCAAGGATGAGAAGTCAACATTTTAGTCCAACTTACTGCTGTAGGGGTTGAACCCGCTACCTCAGCATCAATGCACCGGATATTACAAAATGAGTGCTCTTATCCATGTGGTCATATGTATATTGCTGGATTGACAGACATACATCACCATACTGGACTTTCATTTGTATATGTATATTTCTAGACTGACAGACATACATCACCATACTGGACCTTCATTTGTATATGTATATTTCTAGACTGACAGACATACATCACCATACTGGACCTTCATTTGTATATGTATATTTCTAGACTGACAGACATGCATCACCATACTGGACCTTCACTTGCCAATGAATTTCTATAGGTTTCATCATTCACTGATCAAAAAACCGATAACAGAACTCTGCTCCGTGTTGGTTCATGTTAAAAATGGGACTTCCATCTTTAAACTGTACTTATGATGTCACCGGTATGCACGGTGATGTCACGTGCTTAACACTCTTGACATCCTTAGCAACAATATTGACAGGTTACAAGACAATCACATGGTTATTATAATGTATATCACACTTTTACAGTGTTCATGTGAATTCCCCTCATATATCACAGCACAATGTTGAAAATTCCTTGGACAGCCAAAAACAATAATCTACATGTTTTGAAAGAGACATACGATGCAAATACAACTTATTACAATCATTAGAAAGAGGCAGTCGTCATTGGTGGGCTATGTCATGAGAAGAGGAAAAACTGGAACATGTGACAACCAGAAAGAATTGTAGAAAGAGAGATTGAGGAAGACTGTGAGAAAGGATTCTTGACAGCCTTTTGTCATGGCTTGAAAAGGTGTCAGCACATAAAGTGATACATGATCTTGTGGATTGTAAGACATGGCGAGACCTCATTGTCCATCACAAGAGAGTTGAGAAGCATCATTTCAGAATACATTTGGCAATACCTATTTCACTGATAACCCAACAAAAAGATGCTGCTCTCACAATTTTCTGAGCTTGAAAGTCTGGCATGACCACATTGTGGTAGCTCATAATGTTATATAAAGCATGCCAACCTTCCGGAAAATAACAAAGAAAGAATGGTGCTCTGCCTGGAATACACTTCCCTAACTCACTTTGGAAGGCCCTCGAACCTGGAAAGAAACAGCTCATTATGCCATCTGTAAACATTATAAAATAATACACATTAACGCAGCTTTACAGAACACAATTACGGAAAACATAGGACGTTGTATCAACTATTCTTCATCAGCAAACAAATAGATACACAAAACTCAACACCGCGAAGACACTACATTCACTACATTAAGAAATAAGAACATAATATAATACATAATAAGTACAACTCATGTCAGAATTCAAGACTGTGATACAGTATTATAGCCTGCGATTCTGAGATAATTTACACATTTTTTTCATTTTCTTTTTATTGTTCTTAATTTTTTATTTTTCCATTCTTCTCATCCTACTCGTATGCTTTAATGAAATTAATATATTGTCTTCCCCGTGTTTATATGTTGAGTTTTGTGTATGTAATTTTTTTCTGATAAAGTCTGGTCATCACAACGTAACATATTTTCCGTAACTGTGTTCTGTAAAGCTGCATTGTTTTGTGTTATTTTATATTGTTTACTTAGCTTTACCGCAGTTCTACTAATTTTATTCATACTTCAATGATGCCATCTGAGCTGTTAGTACAATAGTAAAGAATCGAGATGTCTTTGTAGGGATGTCATCAGACTCCTGGGTCTACAGGCTGCATCCTACTGGCCGTGAACGGCGCAGCCCATGATGAATAAACAAAACGGTAAAGGTAGTCCTATAGTAGAAACTGTTATATGGGTGTGAAGTGTTGGGCCTTCACAAATTCTAGGTCATGGCAATGAGGTGGGGTGGTCATTTCCCTTTCTTATCCTTCCTTCCCACACAACTCCCAGAACATTCTGAACATTGGTGCTCATTTTATGACGCTGGATATAGTCCAGAGCTGTTCTGGTTGGGAAAATTAATCCTGCTTGTACTTGGAATTTAAGTTAGACTACTGTTTTGGCAAGCAAGCGTACTAATCTCTATGCCACTGTGATAAATGGTAGCCCAGTAAAACAAATGCTATCAGTTTACACAGGCATTTTAGCAGGCGAACAGTAATTTAATTAATATTGAATTCACATTTCACTCTACTTATGTTTATATTCCATTTGCAGCTTGTCGTGATGAGTTATCATTGCTTGTAGAGGACGCACGTAGTGCCTCATCATCAATTTCACGAAACAGTAATCCTGATAATTCAAGATTTGTCTCTAAGACCAATAAACCATATATTGGAGCTTGGATTCCTGAGGTACTTATTGAAACATCTCATTATTGATTATTTTGATATAATTTTCATGTTTCTGGCTTTAGTCTAATTAAAGAAAAAGCTCAGACGCTCAATTTGAGTAGTAACAGTTCAATGTAGCTTTTGAAGTTTCTGGAAAGAAAGTAAATTTCTGAAAAGAATGCTAGATAGATGAAGTTTCACATTAAAAATGTAAACATTGTGCTTTGAGTAGAGTTGAGTCAAGGACCAACATCACAGTACTCATTGTACTGTTGAGTAGAGTTGAGTCAAGAACCAACACCACATCACTCATTGTGCTGTTGAGTAGAGTTGAGTCAAGAACCAACATTACATCACTCATTGTGCTGTTGAGTAGAGTTCAGTCAAAATTACAATTATTTAATAATGTGGAAAAGTAAAGTAAAATGGTGACACAAGGCAGCATTGACATACATGGAGAACAGAACATACTGTTTTTCAGCCTGATATCATGATTTAAAGTTGTTATCAAATGCATTAATTAACACGCAAAACAATGTAAAGAAACAAGAAATAAACAGTAGGTTGGACAATTTGTTGCTTGGCATATTTCGCTACTTCTTATCAGGTGCATACTGCAGAGTTATGTATCACATAAAGTGAATAGATGAATTATATTTTATCTGAAATTTTTAACAAACATAGTCACCGATACTGTTGTACACACACATAGATTTGGAATGTAAAGAGGAATAATAAATGTTCCACACTCCAACAGTACGGTGATTATGTATATCAAGTATTTCAGCCAAAATATAATTCATCTATTCACTTTATATAATATGTGACTCTGTAGTATATACCTCACGAGATGCAGTGAAGCAAGCCAGGTCACAAATTGTGCATCCTATTGTTTATTGAAGGGTAGCGGGGTAGGGGTATACCCTATCAAAGGAGAAGTAAGGTGCCTCCTTCCTTCCGCTAGCCTACGGGACATCCTTCGGCAAGGTGGAGTACCCGTTTAGCCCCCCCCCCCCCCCAACAGGGTAACGTGAAGCCATGTGAGCAGGTGGTGGATTGGACTTGGGAGCAGGCGACAGATAGTTGTTGGTTATGGTTTCAAGTCAGTGACGGTGAGCAGAGGTCTCTCAGTAGAGACAATGGCTACGGTCATCCGATCAGTATGGTCACTGCCAGGAAGGAAGAATGGTAGACTTCCCTCCTTATTGATTCCCGGGCAGAGGAGGTTCGTCAGCCTTGGTTGGTATCTCTTCTAAGAGAGGGAACTCTAAATCTCAAACCTCCGCTGTCTTGCGGGTATACCCATATGGGAAAGGCTTCGGGAGTAAACCCTGAGGACAAATCCGGAGATGGAGTCCCTAAGGCAGTTACATGTTGTAAACAACATAGTTCTGGCAACTCCTGCGACGGCACCGATGCCAAGTTGCATTGGCTACTGCCTTTCCCTTGGTCAACATCGGCGACGTGGAGAGGGGGAACCTGCTACTGGGCAACAGCTGGTTCTCCGATTTCCATTGCCCAGGCTTGTGCCCTGAAGAGGTCACTTCAGCACCGCGGAAAGCGGTGACACAACACTAGAAGCAGCATTTGCGGGTTATAAGTCTTAATGCTCGATTGGCGTAGAGCAAGGCGCCAGGGGCTACTTCCGACGGCGGGAGAGATCATCGTATCTCACTAGACAGCTACCGCCCGTCTAAGCTGGGCAGCCCCCAATCAATAAGGTGTTGTCCCGCCACGGTTCATCTGCTCCTGAGGGTGTGTGGAGCTTAGGGGAAAATCCTGACACATGGACCGCAATCTATACACCTAGCAACAAGAACAAAACAAAACAACCAGCCCTAAGGCTGGGAACATGGAACGTAAGAACCATGACCCCTGGCATCTCAGACGATCTAAACGAGATTGTGGATGCCCGCAAAACTGCAGTGATAAACAACGAACTACTAAGACTGGGGATAGACATTGTCGCCCTGCAAGAGACCAGACTCCAAGAATCTGGAAGCATCAAGGACAGGGACTTCACTTTCTACTGGCATGGCAAGCCGTGCGGAGAGACCAGGGAGCATGGAGTTGGCTTCGCTATCAGAAACAAGCTGCTTAATTCCATCATACCACCAAGTGATGGCACTGAAAGAATATTGAAGCTCCAACTCCAGACAGAGGCAGGCCCAGTTAGTATTATAAGCGTTTACGCCCCAACACTAACTGTAGCATCAGAATCTAAAGACAAGTTCTATGACGACCTTAGCAAAGAAGTCAGTGAAACACCAGAGAAACAACATCTTTTTATCCTGGGGGATTTCAATGCCAGGGTTGGCTCCGACCACGAATCTTGGCCTTCATGTCTAGGACAGTTTGGCGTTGGGAAGATCAATGACAATGGACAACATCTCTTGGAATTCTGCAGCCACCATAATCTGTGCGTGACCAACACCTTCTTTGACACGAAACCTCAACACAAGGTGTCATGGAGGCACCCCAGATCAAAGAACTGGCACCAACTCGACCTGGTGCTCACTAAACGCAGCAACCTCCGCAATGTACGTCTGACTCGCAGCTATCATGGTGCTGACTGCGACACCGACCATTCACTCGTCTCCAGCAAGGTGAAGATAAAGCCCAAGAGAATCTACAAAAGATTTTTGCCAGAGTAATCCTTAAAAGATTACACATTCTTGCTGAAAGAATCTACCCCGAATCGCAGTGCGGATTTAGACCCAACAGGTCCACCATCGATATGATTTTCTCACTCCGCAGCTCCAAGAGAAGTGCAGAGAACAGAGGAAGCCATTATATTTTGCCTTCATCGACCTCACAAAGGCATTTGACCTCGTGAGCAGAAGCGGCCCTTTTAAGGTCCTTGAAAAGGTTGGATGTCCACCCATCCTTCTTAGTCTCGTGAAATCATTCCACGAAAACATGCAGGGGACCATTTTATTTGACGGCTCAACATCCCAGTCATTCAGCATCAGCAGCGGAGTAAAGCAGGGCTGCGTGCTTGCTCCTACACTCTTTGGTATCTTCTTCGCTGTTCTCTTAAGGCAAG
The DNA here is from genome assembly GCA_963921405.1 of Cepaea hortensis. Taxonomy (NCBI): domain Eukaryota; kingdom Metazoa; phylum Mollusca; class Gastropoda; order Stylommatophora; family Helicidae; genus Cepaea; species Cepaea hortensis. Next base: position 182,249,129 of record OY992877.1, read on the forward strand.
CATTTGGGACTGCCACTGAAGGCATATACCTCCACACAAGATCTGATGGCAAACTTTTTAACCCATCAAGACTCAAGGCAAAGACCAAAATAAGATCAAGATGCGTAAGAGAACTACTTTTTGCAGATGATGCAGCACTGACTACTCATACAGCAGAAGATCTCCAAAGGCTCATAGATCGTTTTGCAGCCGCCTGCAAAGACTTTGGGCTCACCATTAGCCTAAATAAAACACAGGTGATGGAACAAGATGCTGGTGCACCTCCGTCAATCAAAATCTCTAATTACGAATTGAAGGTCGTCCACGATTTTGTGTATTTGGGATCGACAATATCAGATAATCTTTCATTAGAGACAGAAATCGACAGACGCATTGGAAAGGTAGCCACAACATTTTCCAGGCTAGCTAAAAGAGTTTGGGAGAATAATAGACTAACAGAGCGTACAAAAGCTCAAGTATATAAAGCTTGTGTTGTTAGCACACTACTCTACGGGTCTGAATCCTGGACCCTGTACTCAAGACAGGAAAGGAAGTTGAATTCCTTCCACATGAGATGTCTGAGACGTATCCTGGGCATAACATGGAAAGACCACATAACAAACAAACAGGTGCTTGAAAGAGCAGATATTACCACAGTGCACACCCTCCTCAAGCAGAGACGCCTCCGGTGGTTGGGCCACGTATCTCGAATGGAGGACGAACGTATTCCCAAAGATCTTCTTTACGGAGAACTAGCCACAGGAAAGAGGCCAACCGGAAGACCCCAAATGCGATACAGGGATGTGTGTAAACAATATATGAAAACCATTGGAATAGATCCAGACACGTGGGAGAGAGTTGCAACAGACAGATGCTCCTGGAGAAGAGATGTACGAAACGGACTGGTCCTCTTTGAGCGCAATCAGATCCAAAAAACTGAGGAGAGACGGCACAGGCTCAAAGAGCAGTCACTTACTACGGGAATTGCCTCGTCTTACAGATGCGGAAACTGTGACAGGGAATATCATTCTTGAATTGGACTATACAGTCACCAGCGGTGCTGCCAGGCACCTCCCAAGCGGCACAACTCTGTAGTCCTTCAGGACTGAAAGAGGCCTACTAATACTATTGTTTATTGCTAGTTTGTTTAATGAACGTTCCGAGAAAATAAAGATATCTTCGTTTAAAAGTCATATCTACTTGCCGTAGTTTGAAGCAGTGACTGTTATTTACAAGCTTTGTTTATCTTCTCAGTTATTTCACATTTCTGTTACCCTATTTCATTGATAATCGAATGCCAAATAATAAGAGCTATTATTATCTTTCAGAAAAACAGCAACAATCAGTGGATTAAAGTTGAGTTTCCAGCTCCAGTGGAAGTTGTAGGCATAACTACTCAAGGTCTATCAGGTCCGCGTCACTGGGTGAAAACCTATAAAGCTTTCTACTCACTTGATAGAATTACATTCAACCCTTTGCTTGTAAAAGATGGGAATTCAGATGTAAGTTTCTTCTTTTGTTCTATTAAAACAAAGAAGCCACAAACAGTAGTTTACACGATGTGTTGCCTGGCATATTTCGCTGTTTTTCTGCAGGTGCATCATGCATATGTCATGTTTACACGATGTATTGCCTGGCATATTTCGCTGTATTTCTACAGGTGCATCATGCATATGTCATGTTTACACGATGTATTGCCTGGCATATTTCGCTGTATTTCTACAGGTGCATCATGCATATGTCATGTTTACACGATGTATTGCCTGGCATATTTCGCTGTATTTCTACAGGTGCATCATGCATATGTCATGTTTACACGATGTATTGCCTGGCATATTTCGCTGTATTTCTACAGGTGCATCATGCATATGTCATATGAAGTTAACAGATGAACAATCTTTTGGCTGAAATTCATAACAAACGTGTGACGTAGTCACTGATGCCTTTTGAATTTGGAATTGATACAGTGTTTTAATTTGTTCCTTTTTTGTTAAATTTAGCTAAACAAACATTCCTGCTGCTTCAGCTGCATGAACAGTTTGCAGGCATATATATTTATAAATACTCTACAAACACTCTTTACATATGTGTCTTCTTCTTCTTCAGCTTTCCGAGCCATTGAGGTTCTTTGCTGCAAATACAATCCGTCTCCATTCGTCTCTCTGGTGGACCTTCTCTTGCCAGTCGTTGATTCCAAGTGCTTGTAGGTCTGTACATGTATTATCTCTCCACCGTCTTCTTGGTCTACCTCGGGGTCTATGGTCATTTATTTCCTGAGTGTAAGCGAGTTTTGTTTCCCTTTTATCTTCCATTCTTTCTATATCCCCCAGCCATTGTAGTCTATTAGCCTTCATGATACCAGTGATTAGCGGGGACTTAAACAGATCATAAATGTCTTTGTTACTTCTTCTTTTTCACTCTCCACTTTGTGTATCCCTAATGGGTCCAAAGATGCGTCTTAAAATTTTGTTCTCAAAGGTTTGTAACAAGGCTTCGTCTCCTTTCGTTGTACTCCAGGTTTCAGAGCCATACAGTACAACTGGTTTGATCAGTGTTTTGTATATTGTGATTTTGGTGTTACGAGATAGCGCCTTTGATTTTAATAGATGTTGTAGTGCATAGTATATCTTATTTCCAGAGTTGATTCTAGTTTGTATTTCTTCCCTTATGATGTTGAAGATTGTACCCAGGTATTTGTATGTTTCCGTTCTTTTAATGGTCATATTATCTATTTGTATGTGGCCAGAGTTTTTAGCCATTCCGTCTCTTGAAATTACCATATATTCTGTCTTATCTTGGTTGATAACCAGCCCCATCTGTTGGGCTTTTTCCTTTAAGTGTGTCAATATTTCCAATGTCTTTTGTTCACTTTGCCCTATAATATCTATATCATCTGCATAACCAAGCAGCTTGGATGTTCCTCCAATATCACATTCCTCCTTTATCTTCCTTACAACTTTCTCTAGAGCCAAATTGAAGAGTAGCGGCGATAGTGCATCACCCTGTTTCAAGCCAGATGTTATTTGGAAGGGGTCTGATTTCCTGCCTTTATATGTTACTATACTATAAGTATCTTCCATGCATAGTCTGGACATGTTGATTAACTGCCTTGGTATTCCAAATTCCTGCATAGCATTCCATAGACTATTCCTATGGACACTATTATAAGCCTTTTTAAAATCCACAAAAATGTTATGGAGATCTCTTTTATATTCCCAATATTTCTCGGCTATTTGTCGTAAGATAAATATCTGATCTATTGTTGATCTGTTTTGTCTAAAACCCGCCTGGTAGTCACCTAATATGTCTTCTGAATATGCTTTTAGTCTATTTAGTAATACTGCGGATAGTATCTTATAGCTTGTGGACAGTAGTGATATTCCTCTATAATTTCCACATTGGAACTTGTCTCCTTTCTTAAAGATAGGTATCAATAATGACTCTTTCCAGTCATGGGGTAATTCTTCTGTCCTCAAGGTTTTTATTATTAGTTCGTATAGCTTTAGATGTAATGCATGGCCACCTGCCTTTATAAATTCAGCAGCAATTCCATCAGTCCCAGTTGCCTTATTGTTTTTAAGTCGTGTGATTACATATAGGATTTCTTCAAATGTAGGCTCTTCAATTTGTAGTTCGCATGTTAGAACCTCTTCCTGTGGGAAAATGTTACTTGGAGCTTCACAATTTAATAATTCAATAAAATATTCTTTCCATGTGTTGCATATTTCCTCATTGGCATTTATCATATTCCCATTTTTGTCTTTTAAACCATATGTGTTTTGTTGGTGCCCTCGTTTCATTGACTTCAGTTCTTTAAAAAATTTTCTGGATTCATTTTTCTGGTGATTAGTTTCCATATCTTTGATTATATTACTCATATATTCTCGCTTCTGCTGTCTGACTATTTTTGTAGCCTCTTTACATTACATATGTGTCACGTAGCTTAATATATCAATGTCAATCTTTTTATACATTTTGTTGTCCTGATTGCCTATTGTTGGTCTTTTATACACGTTCTTACATTTATTATTGCTTATTGATTATAATGTAAAGTCACTTGACCAAACCAGATCATTTATTTAGATGCCACTCTATTGCTTCCATATTTTCCCTTTGTTCTGTCGTTTTCTGTGTCACTCCAAAGCAACAAAGCATAGACTGCTGACTAATGTATACATTCTTGCTTTAATATTTCTGTTTTACAGTGGTGTTGTTTGTTTGTTTGTTTGTTTGCTTGTTTGTTTGTTTGTTTGTTTGTTTTTTGCACTCGCTTGCTTTGAACTCAAGCGTGGTCCATAACACTACTTATAGTGGTACTGGGCTGAATTTTGAGTGTGGATTAGCTTTCACTATTACCAGTGTCCCTCACCATCAGGCGAACTCACTTCGGCTTCAGGTTAGTGGTAAGTTAAGGACGAAAAATCAACATTTTAGTCCAACTGTCCGGTGCAGGGGTTTAACCCTTTACCTCGGCATCAGCATACCGGATGTTTAAGAGCACGTGTTCTTAACCATTCAGCATAGCTAACCTCCGCAAACAGTTTTAAGGTTATCAGTTGTATATTTGTTTTTGGCTTTTTTTAAAAATACCAATAAAATATATTATATTTTAACAGGAAATCAATTTCCAAGCACAGGGTAATTTGGGACACGATGTATTAAGTGCCACCTCATATCAGTAAACAATTTTCAACAAACCTCACTCATATTATTTATTATTAATTACACATTCGTATCCCATTCATTGCCTCAAGTTTTTCTTAGCAATTTATTTGTTTTTATGCCCGTTAGTGTTTGCTGTTGTTTTAGTGGGTTTTTGATTTGTCTTTCCATGATATCATCTGTGAGAGCAAGTTTTATTGTTAATAATAGCTCTAGTTTTTCTTGGACGTATTTTAATTCTGAAAATAAAATTATCTAATTTAGTATTGCAATATTTTTGTGGGCGACAACATATAATTATATTATATATTGTGTTACAAATTTTTATTATGTTATATTATATTAATTTTATATATACCCGATCCTACTGTGTAGCAGTGATTCATGGAACATGAGCAAATAAATTAGAAAGAGCTTTGAGGCAATGAAGATGTTATTTCCAAGATAAAGGTTGTGATACCTTGGACTGCCAGAATAGCTAACAACGATTGCCTGGAATAGGCTAGAAAAGTAAAGCATTATATAAGAAGGTAAAAGTTTTCTTTGTTGATGTCAGATCTCAGTCAGATATGACTGAGCCACCATATAACAGTACTACCTGCTTTCTGTTAGTGCTGAATGTTGGGCGGCACACACCAAATATAACACTCCACATTATGCCAACGGTTTCGGGCGGAGGATAACAATTGGGAGTGTACAAGCTTTATCCTAATGCAAGGAAATACAACCTAACGAATAAATGTTATGGGGAAAGGGAGGGGGGTGAACCATGCCCTACGCTTTTGTTGGCAACTGGTCTAGAATCAAACCTCCAACAGTTGGACAGTTAGAGCATTGCTTTGCTGATCTAGCAGCTTTTTCCAGATGTATTGATGTTACTTTTTCTCCGGAGTAAACTAGGCAGGCCAAAAGTGAAATCATGCTGCATAGACAGCATATGGTCTCTACAATTCAGCCCAGGTTTTTGCTATGGAGAGGTATAACTTCATTTCTGTTTCCCGCCATGGATTGTAGTAATTATGCCTTTTTTTAAGCGTAATGTAACAAACTATTGTCTGTCAAGACGGCAGGGTGCCAGTTAGTGAGTTTTCTGTTGTCATATTAGAAAATAAGCATTGGAAAACACCATGACATATGGAAAGATCATCATTAGAAGAGGAAGGTAGACAGAGTGAAATAATACTAGATGGACTGGGATGGTGGCATGGAAATATATCATTACTAGAATTAATCGAAAAAATCAACAATCAAGATCAGTGGCGATGCTTGAACACATACACCAATTTATAGGGTACACGATGATGGTCGGTAGTCTCCGTGGCGAAGTGGCCAAGCCGTTTGACTCGGGCTCCGCAGGTTGTGGGTTCGATTCCGAGCCGCTTCCTTCGATTCACGAGTGAATTTGTTTTCTCGGAAACTCCTGTGGGTCGTCGCTGGAGCTACAGAGTTAGTGCTTTGTGTTGCGGAAAGTGACCGAGCCATAGGGGATAAACACCCGGTGCAATGAAATCGACCCTGTCGACTGTTAAGCGACATTTTATGATGATGGTATGATTTTATTATTAACCAATCCGGCAACACATTGCATGCTGTCAGTTAATTACAGTAGAAATTAAACAACAAGTACATGTTTCAAATATTTTATTGCCAGGTCCTCACTGGAAACTCTGAGTTAGATGACATACACACACAGTATGTACAGCGCACAGAGGTGCGTGTGGTCAAGATTCAACCTGAGACGTGGAACAATAAAATTGCTCTGAAGTTTGAGCTAATTGGATGTCTCAAAACAGACATCTCAGCTCAAACTACTGAACCACCGCCATCCAGATGCTTTCCAAGTAAGATTGTTTAACATAATATGCATTGATAAAATGATTTATTTTCAAAACTATTATTTACTGCCAATATAGTACCTTGCGGTTTATGGCAGAGGGGTCTTGAGCCTGAGGAATTAAGGCCGCCTGGACTGTGCAGTCGCCGCGAACTATGTAGGTTAGAGTTTTGTTTTTATTTTATACCCCCGACAGAAAAAAAATCTACACCTTATTGAGGGTTCCATCTCGGGTCTCCAGAAGGATAATCCGGCATTCTAGCCACTCGGCTAACCGCTCCTCTGATTTATTGTATTAGTCTAGTTTTGTATTATTAATGCCTTCTTCTGAGGAGCGGTTGGCCGAGTGGCTAGAACGCCGTACTCTCCTTCGGGAGACACAGGTTGGAACCCACGGTAAGGTGTGCGTTTTTTTTTCTGTCGGGGCAAAAAGAAAATCCTAACCTGCACAGTTCGCGGCAACTGCACTAGCCGGGCGGCCTTAATTCCTCAGACTCAAAGACCCCTCTGCCATACACAGCAAGGTACTATTTTTTATTTTTTTTTGCATATCCTTTACAGGACATCGCTGTCAACACCAGCATCTTTCAGCTGTATGTCGATTTCTTGGCAAGATTACACTTAGTAGTTTGCCATTGCTTTCTGAGCGGCCGGCTCACATACCCCGTAAGTTACAGATGCGATTCGAACCACTGCTGATTCTTACCGTCATCACGTTAACCAACGAGAGTATACGAGATTACGGAGAAAAGTCATAACCTCTAAGCCACGAAGCCGGCTGCAAGGTATTATATTGGCAGTAAATGACAGTGACAGTTTTAATGTCTTCTTCTTTCACCCTGTATGCCCCATTGCGGCATAGGCCTCAACCAGCCCGCTCCTGGCTCTCCAATCCTTAGCTATCCGATGCAGCTCTGCCCATGTCCTCCACGCATGATTGATTTCTGTCTCTACTTCTCTTCTCCACGTATGTTTAGGTGTTTCTATTTTTTTTTTTTTTTTTTTTGGCTTGCGGATTACAGACAAAGGTTTCACTAGTTATATTGTTCTCAGGATTTCACAGTGTAGGTCTAATCAAGCGCCAGCATCTTTTCTTCACTTCTTGATTCATGTGTATGTGATTGGTTTTGACGGTGAACTCCGCATTGGTGATTCTTTCATACCATTTTAGTGTGCAGGCACCAATTAGTGAATTGTTGTACTTTATTCAGTCAATCAGGTGCCGTATTCATAATGAAAGTTGGCTGCAATTGATGTCCAACACTGCCTGTGTCGTTTTCGTATCTGAATGTAACATGCACAATTGATGAACGAAGGATGAGTGATTGGAAGGGCTGAATGTAAGACGGGACAGCGTGCCCAATTTGTTACCCTTTGAAAATAAAGTCCGTTCGTTCGTTCGTTCGTTCTAGATGTTAATACTGATTTCATGCCGTTGAAAGCATTTTTAGCCATTCCTATTCTCTTTTTTATTTATATATTTGTTATTAGTAATTGTTTTAGTAATTTTCCATGTTTCTTATCCATATGTAGTGCTGATTTAATGTTAGAATTAAATTCTTTAAATCGTGTGCTAATTTTAATTCCTTTTAACTTTCACAAATTCCCTAGAGCTATTTAAGCTCCTCTTGCTTTTTGCATTCTTATTTTGGTGTCCGACTTGCAGATTCTCATCCTTTCTCCTAGGGAATTTTTTAGAGTTGGCAATTGGAATGTTAGAACTATGTATGAAATGGGAAAGACATTAATGTAATTGGTTTTAGTTACTCTTTATTGTTCACCTCATCTCATTTTATTCATCGTGTACCTTATGGTGTCGAAGTGAAGCTTAAACAGCAGAAGAGTGCCCCTTTATGGGCTTCAGATATCGAGATTCCTTTGGACTCTGTTATTCCCTGTGTGGATTTTTTAAATGACAGGCTTCTTATTTATTCACTGTGTCCATATGTTCCATGACAAGCGTCTTCTTTCGCTTCCATTTGGTCTGTACATCATTGCTTGTTATGGGAAACTGCTAGATGGCAGATATGTGTTTTAGCATGCTTTCTTAGTATCTGTTGATATGTGTTTGTTCTTTAGTATATATATATATATATATATATATATATATATATATATATATATATATATATATATATATATATATATATATTAGGGACGTTCATTTGTAACCCGTTCCAATGGCTTTATTACAAAAGCATGAAAGAAACATTAACAGGTGTTGTAGAATTAAACAAAGCATTCATTTTGAATTAATTATGCACCATGGGTTGGGCAGAATAAGTCGTCGTACGCATCCAGACAAGCATCCCATTGCTTAGGTAGGTGGCGAATAATCCGCAAAAAGGATTGTGGTTGCTCACTGAACCAAATGTTTACCGTGTTCATTACGTCTGCATCTGTGTGAAATCGTTGCTCCTTGAGATCTTTTTTAGACGTCCGAGCAAATGAAAATCACATGGTGACAAATCAGAACAATAGCCTGGATGTTGCAGAATTTCCCACTTCTTCCTTGCTAATGTTTCCTACACAATCTTTGCTACATACGGACGAGCATTATCGTGCAAAACATCACATCGCGCGAAAGCATGCCGGGTCGTATATTCTTGATGGCTTTTTGCAGCTTGTCTAGTGTTTTCAAGTAGTGGGTAGTGTTGATATTGATACCAGGTTCTTTAAAGTCGGCCAACATTAGCCCTTCATGGTAAATAAAAATGCGCTCAGCATAGCCTTACCAGCGGAAACCTGTAACTTGAATTGTTTGGCTTTTGGTGATACAGCATGCTGCCATTGCATGCTCTCTCTTTTGCTGCTCGGCTCAAAGTGATGACACCCTGATTCATCGCCTGCCACTATGCGGAAGAGAAATGCATCACCCTCCACTATGTAACGCAGCAAGTGGTTCAAACACCATCCCATGCGACCCTCTTGTTGGTGGTCGGTCAACATCCGTGGTACCCACTGTGAACACACCTTCCGATATTGCAGTTTCTAATGAAAGACCTTTTGAATTGTCCCAATTGACATATCAAATTCTTTCGCTAACGAACGTATGCTTCGACAACGGTTCATCTGTACTGCTGTATCAATTTTGGCGATGGTTTTTTTTCTGTTGCAACAATATATGCATGACCCGGTCGTCGAAGATCTGTCGTGAACTGACGTCCTTTCCGAAACATTCGTGCCCAGTCTGTCACTGTTGTCTTCGACACACATTTGTTACCGTACGCTGCCTGCTTTCTTCGATGAATGTCCACTGGTCGATATCCTTCAAATGAAAGAAACTGAATCACCGCTCTTTGAGCTTCTGTGGACGGAATTTGGATCAACCCGGCCATTTTCTCAATGGTCAGAAACAGAACCTATGCATCATGGAACGTTAAGCACGTGCTCTTTTATTAATTGGTCAGTACTTATCACATAACCTTGACATGATCATGTTCGACGTAGGCAATTACGCGCGGTGCGGCACGAACGGTTTTTAAATGAATATATATATATATATATATATATATATATATATATATATATATATATATATATATATATATATATATATATATATATATATGCCTGTAGAAAGATCGACTCTGGGGTTATTACTCGGTGTGCCTGACCCGGTCGTAAACAGTCTGTCACAGAAGTCATGCCATTTTGAAATTGACTATTCCACTCATACACTTGCTGGATTGACAGGCATGCATCATCCTGCTGGACCTTCATTCGTTGATGGATTTCTATATGTTTCACCCCTTCACAGATCAAAACATCAATAATATATGGCTGCTCTCTTTGGTGCATGTCAAAAGTCAGTCGACCATCTTTAAACTGTCCATATGACATCCCTGTGTTCATCGGCACTATGATGCCACGTGCGTATAACCCTTGACATTCTTAACAACAATATTGAAAGGTTACGAGACTATGGCATGGTTATTGTAATTTCTCTCACACTTTAAGGTTTCAATTTGAAGCTCTCTCGTATATATATATATATATATATATATATATATATATATATATATATATATATATTTGTGTGTGTGTGTGTGTGTGTGTGTGTGTGTGTGTGTGAGTCAGGTCTTAGTCAGATATGACTGAGCTACCGTATGACAGTAGACGGCACTACCTGCTTTCTGTCAGCGCCGAATGTTGGGCGGCGCTTACCAAACCCGACACCCCACATTGTGCCAACGGCTTCGGGCGGAAGAGCGCAATTGGGAGGGTACTAGCCTTATCCTGAAGCGAGGAAATGCAACCCAAAGACAAAATAAGTCATGGCAGGGAAGACCAGGCCCTAAGCCTTGGTTGGCAGCTGGTCTAGGATCGAAGCTCCGACAGGCGGACAGTTAGAGCATTGCTTTGCTGATCCGGCAGCTTCTGCAGCTTGTCTTGTTCCAGATTATAGGTGTCAACTTTCCTCTGGAGTGAACTAGGCAGGCCGAGAGAGGGATCATGCTGCATGGGCAACACATGGTTTCTTTATTTTAGCCCAGGCTTTGTGCTATGGAGAGGCAATAACTCCATCCCTGATCTTAACCAGTCTCGGAATCAAAGCGAGAGGCAACTGTTACGGGTTATAAGTCCTTGTCAGTTGGCGTAGACATGGGGCGCCACGCGTTGCCTCTGAAGGTGGGAGAAACCTACAGGTGTCACTGATCAGCTACCGCCCGCCTCAAGCCGGGCAGCCCCCAGCCAATTGGGTGCTGATCCGCCACAGCCTGCCTGCTTCAATGGGTGCTTGGGGCTAGGACAAAATCTGAATCGCAGGCTGTAAAACCAATGCACAAGGTACTAATAAAAAGAATAGAAACCTCGAGCTACGGCTTGCAACCTGGAACGTGAGAACCATGTGTCCAGGATTTTCCACTGACTTGACAAATATTGACGATGTGAGAAAAACGGCTGTGATTGATGCTGAACTCAATCGTCTTAACATTGATATTGCTGGCCTGCAGGAGACTCGCCTCGCTGAGGAAGGGTCACTCAGGGAAAACAATTACACCTTTTTTTGGAAGGGAAGAGGGCAGGCAGAATAAAGGCAACATGGTGTGGGCTTTGCAGTGAAGAATTCGCTACTGGGAATGATTGATATCCCAGCTGGAGGTAATGAAAGATTATTATCACTGCGCTTGGCAACCTCTTGTGGATTTGCCACCATTCTCACTGCATATGCACCGACACTCGCTTCCTCTGATGATGTGAAGGATACGTTCTATGAGCAGCTAGACTGCGATCAAGGCAGTTCCAAAATCCGACTACATTTATATGCTCGGTGATTTCAATGCTCGTATGGGCAAGGACTCGAGTTCATGGCCAGTGTGCCTTGGAAAATAGACATCGGTCACATGAATGATAATGGGCAAAGGCTGCTGAAGCATTGCACTAGAAATGACCTATGTATTACAAACTCCTTTTTTAAAACAAAAGAGATGCATAAGGTCACATGGAAACATCCAAGATCCAGCCATTGGCATCAGCTGGACTTCATTATCACAAGGAGACAACATCTGAACCATACATCATTAACTCGAAGTTACCACAGTGCTGACTGTGATACAGATCATTCTTTGGTTGTTGCAAGGGGTAGACTGAGACCAAAGAGAATCTACACTGAAAAACACAAATCTAGCCCCAGGATTAATATTACTAACACTCACGATCCTGGAAAGTGCTTTGAATTTCAACAGCAACTTGAAGACGCTTTCAATGATACATCAGAAAATTGTATAGTAAATGATAAATGGAGTAAACTTAAGGAAACTATTTATAAAACAGCGGTAGGAGTTTACGGCACTGTGGATCATAAGAGGCAGTACTGGTTTGCGGCAAACAGCCAGATACTGCTGCCCTTGATTGGTAAAAAGAAGATAGCTCTCTTAAGAAACAAGGAAAGACCAACGCGTAACACTCTGAGTGAGCTGAAGCAAGCGAGGAAGGATGTACAAAAGGCTGCCAGGCAGTGTGCGAATGACTATTGGATCAAGTTATGTGAGTCCATTCAAATCGCAAGTGATAAGGGAAACATCAGAAGCATGTATGAAGGGATAAAGAAAGCCTGTGGTCCAATGATCAAAAGAAGTGCATCGCTGAAAACCTTGACTGGAGAAATCATCACTGATAAGAAACAGCAGATGGATAGATGGGTCGAGCACTATTTAGAGCTTTACTCAAGTGAGACCAAGCTAGCGGATGATGCCCTCAACGCCATAGAAGCCCTGCCAACCCTTGACCACCTGGAAACACACTTCCCACTATAGCAGAAGTTAGGTGTGCTATAAATGAGCTTGCATCTGGCAAGGCTCCAGGTAAGGATGGGATTCCAATAGAGGTAATCAGGAGTGGGCAAGACACACTCGCTCTACAGATCCACCAGCTAATAGAGCTATGCTGGCGAGAAGGACAAGTCCCACAGGACTTCAAAGATTCAAAAATCATAACGCTGTACAAGAACAAGGGAGATCGGAGCGACTGTAACAACTATAGGGGTATCTCACTTCTGTGTATTGTTGGGGAAGTATTTGCCAGAATTGTCCTTCACAGACTTCAAGTCCTGGGAGATCAAGTCTACCCCAAATCACAGTGCGGCTTCCGTCAGAACCGGTTTACCATTGATATGATATTCTCATTGCGAGAGATGCAAGAAAATGCCGGGAACAAAATCAGCCACTGTTTATTGCCTTCATCGACCTCACAAAGGCATTCGATTTGGTCAGTCGTGAGGGTCTGTTCAAAGCACTAAAAAAGATTGGCTGCCTACCAACTCTTCTGTCCACTGTGGAATCGTTCCACACAGGCATGAAGGGTATAATCAAGTTTGATGGCTACCAGTGCCAAACCTGGACAATGACAGAAAAAGAGAAAAGAAAAATCACAACAACAGAAATGAGGTTCCTGAGAAGAATACTCAACGTATCAAGAAGAGATAAGATCAGAAATGAAGAAATCAGGACTAAAGTGGGGGTTAAAGCTGCTCTAGATTTTATTAGAAAGCAGCAGGTCAAATGGTTTGGCCATGCAAGTAGGCTACCAGTCAACAGCATGCCACAACAAGCAATGATGTACAGACCAGATGGAAACAGAGGAAGAGGCCGACCACGTAAACGTTGGACGGAGGGAATAACAGAATCCATGGGAATGTCGATATACGAAGCCCATAACCGGGCACTCTCACGAAGTTTATACTTCACCTCAACACCGCAAGGTACAAGAGGAACATGATGAGATGAGATGAGATGAGATGGCTCAACTTCAGAAGAGTTTGAAATCAAGAGTGGAGTTAAGCAAGGTTGTGTACTACCCCCCACCCTCTTTGGGATATACTTTTCACTTCTACTGAAATATGCCTTTCGTGATCAGGATGACGGTATATACATTCACTCACGCTGAGATGGTGGCTTCTATAATGCTCTGAGATTGAAGGCCAAGACCAAAATTAACAGGGTACTAATCAGAGAGTTGCTTTTTGCGGATGATGCTGCGATTACGACCCACTCTGAGGACGAATTACAACATCTACTATCATCATTTTCCAATGCTTGTTCTGAATTTGGTTTAACAATTAACAAAAAGAAGACACAGATTATGTCACAAGGTGCACATGATGTACCATCAATCTTTATTGACGACTCCGAACTGGAGATAGTAGACCATTTTACATATCTAGGATCAGAGGTAAATAGCAAATTATCCCTCGATCAGGAAATCAACATCAGGATTGGCAAGGCAGCAACAACAATGAATATGTTAGCAAAAAGAGTCTGGGAGAACAGGAAGCTTACTGCCAATACAAAAGTCCTCGTCTACCAAGCCTGTGTCCTAAGTACTCTTCTTTATGGCAATGAAACCTGGACAACTTACTCACGCCAAGAGAAACATTTAAACAGCTTTCATATGCGGTGTCTGCGAAGAATACTTGGTATTAAGTGGCAAGACAAAATCACAAATACTGAAGTATTGGAAAGATCAGGTTGTGAGACGGTGTATTCCATGCTCAGTCTTCGTAGACTTAGATGGATAGGACACGATAGGAGGATGGATGATGGTAGAATATCAAAGGACATCTTTTTGGGTGAATTACAGACGGGTAGGAGATCTCAGGGTCGGCCTCTACTACGATACAAAGATGTGTGTAAGCGGGACATGATTGATACAGGCATTGATAATGCACATTGGGAGCACGTCGCCGCTGAACGTGATGCATGGAGGGCAACTATCAGAAATGGAATAAAGACAAAGGAGAAAAAGATTGCAGATAAAGCACACACAGAGCGTGAGAGACCCAAGATGGTGCAAAATGGTGGAAGTGACCATGTTTTCACATGCACCTACTGTGGGCAAACATTTGCAGCAAGAATTGGCCTCACCAGCCACACTCGCCACCGCCATGGGTCGTAGTTATTAAGCCTTTTTGAAGCACAATGTACCAAACTATCGTCTGTCAAGACGGAAAGGTGCCAATGATGATGATGATGATATATATATATATATACTAGCTGACCCGGCCCAGCTTCGCCCAGGCCCTGGAGGGGATCTATCTATCTATCAGTCTATCTGTCTGTCTGCTTGTTTGTCTGTCTGTCTGTCTGTCTGCTTGTTTGTCTGTCTGTCTGGCTGACCCGGCTCGGCTTCACCCAGTCCCTGGTGGGGAGCATCTCATTTAATTCGTATAAGTAGTCATACAAGCTCTCCCGTTCCCGACTATCTGTCTGTCTGTCTATCTGTCTGTCTGTCTGACCCGGCCCGGCTTCACCCAGTCCCTGGTGGGGAGCATCTCATTTAATTCATATACGTAGTCATATAAGCTCTCCCGTTCCCGACTATCTGTTTGTCTGTCTATCTGTCTGTCTGTCTGTCCCGGCCCGGCTTCACCCAGTCCCTGGTGGGGAGCATCTCATTTAATTCATATACGTAGTCAAATAAGCCCTCCCGTTCCCGACTGTCTGTCTGTCTATCTGTCTGTCTGTCTGACCCGGCCCGGCTTCACCCAGTCGCTGTTGGGGAGCATGTAATTTAATTCATATAAGTAGTCAAATAAGCTTCCGTTCCCGACTATCTGTCTGTCTGTCTATCTATCTGACCCGGCGTGGTTTCGCCCAGCTCCTGTCGCACAGTAACTTAAAAGAATGTCCTTCCACACGCCATTCATTATTTTTAATGAAAACTGTTTTTAATCACCGACATGACAGTTGATAAGTTCTTTAAGCAGAAAAAGATGGGTTACAATGTTATGCATTATGCATTATTTTTATGAAAACTTTGAAAATGCCTTAAAGATTATATCATTATATATTATAACTCATATGCCTGAAAATAACTATAGACAAAGAGTTTAACAATAGTGCAAGTAAGTCCAACAATATGACTATAAAGTATATAGAAATGTTATTAAAAGTTATGCCCCTTGAAATAACTTTTCTAGAGTGAAGTCCCCCTGCTATATAGAAATTATATAATGAAAAATGAAAAAGTAAATGTTATTAAATAAGTAGAAGATTTTACACTAAGAAACTATTACAGTCGGTTGCACAGGAATGAAAGGAAGACGTGTAGAAAATTTCATCTCAATCGGATGTACCGTTATCGAACGCATCCAATACACACATACACACAAAGCCACATACACTCTGTTTTATATATATATATATATATACGTTGTGGAACGTAATGAGCACGGCAAGGCACGTAGAGCGCCTTGGTCATCCACTGCACCTGTATTCGTCTCCAATCGTCTAGACTTGTCTTGCCACTGGACTCAGATGGACTCAGGCGAGAGAGTGAGGTCGACGAATTGCGCAACTCTTCCTCACTTTAATCCAAGTCATCGCGCAAGTCATTCTTCATCCAACGTCACAGATCACCTTCAAGCCCTGTGGCGATGGGCGAGCGGCAAAGCGGCAGGCGTGGGTACGCTGGCAGCCGTAGTCGCAGACCTGCACACAGGCGGCTCAGGCCATATGGTCGTCTTCTACTGACCGGAGCAGCAGTGGGATTCGGCAGCCCCCTGAGCGACTGAGCAGCCCTCTATAGGAACACACTGCTCACCTCCATAGCATGAGGAAGGGGCTAGAAAAGGTGCCCTAAACATTGTCTGCTTCATCACTACCTAACCAGCTAGCCGCGGTTGGTGGGTACCCTAACTGCGGTCGACATACAAAGAAAGATAAAACAAGCAAAGCTAAAAGAGTAAACCATATTCCCTTAACAATTGGAACTTGGAATGTACGCACCCTACTTGACAGAGACGGCGCGTCGGGTCCAGAGAGACGAACAGCACTGATTGGGAGAGAGCTGGGCAGGTACAACATCGACATTGCAGCCTTGAGCGAGACACGACTTGCAGAAGAAGGCCAAATCTGTGAAATTGGTGCCGGCTACACATTTTTCTGGAGTGGAAGGAAAAGCGAGGAAAGACGCCAATCCGGTGTGGGATTTGCCATTAAGTCGGCCCTGGTCAGCAAATTAGCTGGATTTCCAAAGGCTATAAACGACAGGCTCATGACCATGAAGTTGCCTCTGCTGAATGGAAGGAAGCACGCAACCATTGTGAGTGTCTACGCACCAACTATGACCAACGAAGATGATGTCAAGAACAAGTTCTATGAGGACCTGCACAATGTATTAACATCTGTTCCCAAAGGAGACAAACTGATACTCCTTGGGGATTTCAATGCCAGAGTAGGCACGGACACCACCTCTTGGAGTGGCATTATTGGAAAGCATGGAGTCGGAAATTGTAACAGCAATGGACTCCGCCTCCTTCAGACATGTGCCGAACATGATCTCCTGATTACGAACACAATTTTCCGTCTCCCCATGAGAAATAGGACATCGTGGATGCACCCTCGCTCGAAACATAAGCACCTCATTGACTATGTCATCGTCAGGAGGAGTGACAGACAAGACGTTCGAGTGACAAAATCCATGTGTGGTGCCGAATGTTGGACAGACCATCGTCTCATTGTCTCGAAAATGAACATCCACATCAGGCCACCACGGCGTCCTCAAGGGGCGAAAATGCAAACAAAGCTAAATGTCACCCGCCTAAACAGCAAGAAAATGCAGCAGTCGTTTGAAAATATGCTGGAAGACCGCCTCAAGCCCAATGCTGAAGCTAAACAGGATACAGAAACAGAATGGAGAGCCCTAAAGGACACAATTTACAACACTGCTATGGAAATCCTGGGTCCAGCCCCCCGAAAGCATAAAGACTGGTTTGATGAAAATTCCGAAGACATCAACCAATTGCTGGCCGAGAAACATCTTCTCCTCAAGGCACATTTGAATGACCCAAAGTCAACATCAAAAAAAGATGCTTTCAAGAACATTCAGAGAGTAGTGAAGCAGAAACTTCGGCACATGCGGGACTCCTGGCTGAGCAGCAAAGCTGATGAAATTCAGGGCTTTGCTGACAGACACGATATGAAAAACTTCTACGACTCACTGAAAGCGGTCTATGGTCCTTCATCACCAGGCATAGTTCCTCTCCTCAGTGCAGATGGCGGAACATTGTTCACCGATAAGAAAGAAATCCTCCAACGCTGGGCAGAGCATTTCAGCAAAATCTTAAATGCAACTGCCTTCTTCGATGATGAAACCATCAACTGCCTTCCTCAAGTTCCCACCAATGAGACTCTTGATGACCTGCCAACCATAGTGGAAATAAACAAAGCCATCCAGCAACTCTCCAGCGACAAGGCACCTGGTCGTGACTCCATCCCAGCAGAGATATACAAGGCAGGTGGGCCGGTCCTAACAGTGCAGCTTCACCAAGTCTTCACAAACATATGGATGAAAGAGACCATGCCACAAGATTTTAAGGACGCGTCAATAGTCCACCTTTACAAACGTAAAGGAAACCGCCAATCCTGTGACAACCACCGAGGCATCTCCTTGCTTTCAATTGCAGGGAAGATAATCGCCAGAATTCTTCTCAATCGCCTCACAGCCCATCTCAATCAAGGTCTTCTTCCTGAGAGTCAATGTGGCTTCAGAAAAGAACGTGGAACTGTTGACATGATTTTCGCTGCAAGGCAGCTGCAAGAGAAATGTCAGGAACAGAACTGCGAAATGTTCTCCACTTTCATTGACCTTACCAAGGCTTTTGATACAGTCAGCAGAGAAGGACTGTGGAAGATTATGGCAAAATATGGCTGTCCACGAAAGTTTGTCCAAATAGTGCGGCTATTTCATGACGGCATGCAGGCAAGAGTACAGGAAAATGGTGAACTGTCTGAACCCTTTCCTGTCACCAATGGAGTGAAGCAAGGATGTGTCCTGGCACCAACACTGTTCAGCCTCATGTTTTCAGCCATGTTGATGAATGCCTTCGAGAACGACGACATTGGAATAGACATCAACTACCGTATGGATGGAAAGTTATTCAATCTCAAAAGGCTGAAAGCTAAAACCAAAATTAACAGCGGCACCGTCAGAGAGCTCCTGTTTGCTGATGATTGCGCTCTATACGCCAACTCAGAGGCGGACATGCAACATAATGTTTCAGCTTTCTCACATGCCTGTGCCAACTTTGGGCTCAATATCAACTTGGAGAAGACTGTAGTTATGTACCAGCCAGCTCCAGGGAATAATCACACTGTGCCGAATATCAAAGTGAATGATCATAGACTAAGTGTTGTGGACAAATTCACCTATCTTGGCAGCACCGTGTCACAAGCTGCCACAATCGATGACGAAGTGAATGCAAGAATCTCCAAGGCCAGTGCAGCCTTTGGCAGACTGTACAATAATGTATGGGACAGAACTGGAATAAGCCTGCAAACAAAGCTAAAAGTCTACAAAGCAGTTGTATTATCCACACTGCTATATGCTTGTGAAACCTGGACTGTTTATCAGCGACACGCTAGGAAATTAAACCACTTCCACACAGTCTGCCTAAGGAAGCTACTGAAGATTAAATGGCAAGACAAGATTCCAGACACTGAAGTCCTATAAAGAGCATCCATGCCCAGTATCCACACTCTACTGATGAAGAATCAGATTCGCTGGGCTGGTCACTTGACTCGCATGCCAGATCACAGGCTCCCTAAACGAATTTTCTACAGCGAACTGCGTTGTGGTAAACGCTCCCAAGGTGGCCAGAGGAAACGTTTTAAAGAAACTCTGAAAATTTCACTGAATGCTTTTGGAATTCATCATGACACCTGGGAGGCTGCAGCCAGAGACCGAAATTCGTGGCGTGCATCATTGCGCAAAGGTGCAGTCATATGTGAGGCAACCAGGACTGCAAGAGCTGTGAAGAATAGGCAGGACAGAAAAACCACTGCAAGAAATCCTCCTCCAGAGACGTCAAGCATTCTTTGCCCACATTGTTAAAGAACATTTCGAGCCAAAATAGGCCTTATCAGCCATCTTTGAACCCACGGCTCCACACCTTCAACCCCACTGGATGAAATGAATTGTCATCATCATTCTTGATGGGCTTAAAGGGCGATCGCGCACTCAATCCACAGTAAACAATGTATGAGAATTCCATGAAAATAAGTTAGAGTGAGTAACTCAGCTGGCTGTTTAGGTTGGTTTGGGTGTGTATTCTCAGAAATAAACTATATATCAACTACAACCGTGAGTTGCGTTAAATACATTAATCTCAGCATCTGCCAGACTACCCTGTGAGTGAGCCATGTTGTTGCGATTACAGTCTGTCGCCCACGTCATATCCGCATAAGCTACACAGTGACTATGAGTTAGTACGTCAATATTTAACTTCCTTTGATATAGCTAACGTTAATATAAATCAATGATAAAATAACATACAAATGGTGTTAGGGTGGTTACAGTATTACAAAAAAATGGAAAAATCGCTATTGTTTGTTATCATCAAGCTTTCATGCCATTAGAAGTGTTTTATTCCTCGTATATGTCTTTGATCTTCCTACTTTTCATTTCTCAGTGGAGTTCTACATAAAAGTATTTGGCTACATGAATTGGACACCTCTTAGGGTATTTTATCTATAATTAAAGCTCTTGTATTTATATCTCTTAACATTGTTTTCTTAGCCTGTAGATGTATTTTATTTTGTGCTGTTTACTTTATTTCAAAATGTCAAAAGTGTTAACATTTCCTGAATAACATTGCTTTGCAGATCACTGTCTGGAGAATGTGGACCTTCAGGATGACATGCTTAGTGCCAGCACATTCCATGAAAAGCATCCACCTAGCCATGCTAGGTTAGACGATCGCAACTATTGGATGCCAGTGGATACTGACCTTACTCCATACATTCAGGTTATTTTTCCTTTAGCCTGAAAAACAAAAGCAAAAGACTGTATTCTAAGAATATCTTTCTTTAGATTATTTTAGAGTTGTTTTTATGATAGTAGAGCTAGGGTTGTAAAGAATTGAAAAAAAAATGCAGTTAGGAGTATAAAATACTAAAATACTAGACTATCTTATGCATATAAATCAACAAACAAAAAACAAATGTACCCAAAGTAAGTTTTGCTCTGTGTTTTCTTAAATGTTGTCTATAATTGCTTTCTGCCATTTGACATGATTGGTTAGAAGAAACAAAAAAGTCTTCGCTTATAGAATATCTAGAAGTCGAACAGCTCATTATGAACATGAACTTTTGAGGTAAGTGAGCTTATTTGTGTAAGCATACATTTAAATAAATAGCATCAGCATCTTCTTGTTGTAATTCTATGTTTTAAAAAAGTATTTGTTATAATTAACCATTATGTCCATTGAAAGTGTTTAATACGAGGGGCTTCAAATGAAAAGCTTAAAAGTCTGATAGAAATTACAATATCCGTGCCATTGTCTTGTAACCTGTCAATATTGTTGTTAAGTTGTCGAGAGTCTTAAGCACGTAGCATTTACGGTGCAGACAAACATGGTGACATCATAATGAAAGTTTACAGACCCACTTTTAACATACACAAAAGAGGAGCAGAATTCTGTTATCCTTTTTTTTTTTAAATCAGTGAAGGGGTGAAACCTATAGAATTCATCGGCCACTGAAGGTCCAGTATGGTGATGCATGCCTGTCAGTCCAGCAAGCGCATGAGTGGAGTAGAAAGTGTCAATATGGCAAGACTCCTGTGGCAGACTGTTCAAGACAAGTCAGTCGCATCGAGTAGTGACACCAGAATCGATTGCAGCCGTTGAAGGCCTTGTACAGGAAAACCGCTAATTGAATGTGAGTGACATGGCTGCACATCTTGACATCAGTCAAGGTTCAGCACACAACGTTATTCATGATGTGCTACAGAAACACAAAGTGTCTGCAAGGTGGGTGCCATAGCAGCTTACACCAAAATTGAAACAATGACGCAGTGACACTTGTCAACAACGTTTGCAGAGCTTTGAAGCAGAAGGTGATGGCGTCTTATCAAGAATTATTACTGGATATGATACTTGGGTTCACTAATACGAACCAGAAACGAGGATAGCGAGAACGGAATGGCGCCATCCTTCCTCACAGAAATCAAAGAAGTTTCGCACGCAACCATCTGCATAGACGGTTATGCTGACTCTCTTATGGGATGAACGAGGTTTGATTTGATTTGATTTAATTTTATTTTCATAGGATCACAAATTGGGCACGCAGGCCCGCCTTACTTTCGGCCCTTCCAATCAAACATCTTTCGTTCATCAATATTGTATGATACATTCACATAGGAAAACAATATTGTTAAATGAATGTTGTAAACATAAACAATCCATATTACCATTATATGAGACACAACCCCCACACATTCCCCACCCTCCACACGTTCCCTCACCCACACAAACCCCAGCTACACATATATTCCCCCACCACCAACCATCCCTCACCCACCCAGCCATCCCCCACCCACACATATCCCTCCACCCATGTACATCTCCCCACTCCACACATTCCCCCCACCCACACCCACCCACCCGCAAACACATCTTCTAGCCACCCACCCACCCACACACACCCACACCCCCAACCACCCAGCCAAACATGCATCCCCCAACCACACATCCCCAACCCATACACACACACACACACGTCCCTCACAGACACACACATTCCGCACCGACCCAGAACCCCCCCCCCCCACCCAACCACACACACATCCCTCCCCCACACACCCATCCCCCACCCTTCACACATCCTCATGCACACACATCCCTTACCCACATACACATCTCCCCATCCACCCACACAACCTCCACCCACCCACACACATCTCCCAACCACACACACCCCCACAACCCACACATACATCCCCCACCCATCCCCACTGATACACACCCCCACGCACACACATATCCCCCACCCATACACACATCCACCACCCACACACCACTCCACAACCCATACACACATCCCCACACTCCCTACACACACCCCACCACCCAAACCCACATCCCCCACCCACACACACCTCACCCACACACATCCCCCACCCACACATTCCCCACCCACTAACACATCCCTCACCATAAACATATTTCTCTCACCCAACCACAGATCTCCACACCCACCCACAAATCCACCACCAACACAGCGTCCCCCCACCCCACACACATACCCCACCCACAAGCATCTCCCCACCCATACATCCACCACCCATCCACACATCCCCGTCCCACACACGTATGCTCCCACCCACACATATCCTCCATCCACAAAGATCTTCAAACCCACACACCCCCACCCATATACACATCCCCACCCACACATCCATCCCTCAACCCACACACACATCCCCCAACCCACACACATATACCCCACACCTCCTCACACGCCCCACCACAAAATTCCCACCACACGCACACATCCCCCACACACACATCCTCTACACACACATCCTCACATCTAGACACATACATAATGTCTCACATATTCACTGAAACTAATATGACAAACTTCTACACTTTACACGTACACATATACACTGACGATTATCGTGAGCATTCTCAAAAATATTCAATACACAATGGAGAAAAAATTATACATATACATTGTTTAACGTAAACAATCAGTTAATTCCTAAAATTGATGGGATAAGCAGTGCACACGTTGTCGTCAGTACATGTTAGAAAATCAAATCTCTCTATCTTTCTTTC
Organism: Cepaea hortensis; assembly: GCA_963921405.1. Taxonomy (NCBI): domain Eukaryota; kingdom Metazoa; phylum Mollusca; class Gastropoda; order Stylommatophora; family Helicidae; genus Cepaea; species Cepaea hortensis. Next base: position 182,272,669 of record OY992877.1, read on the forward strand.
TTATTGTTTCTTTTGCACATACAGACTCTCTCATTCTCTCTCTCTCTCTCTTTCTGTCTCTCTCTCTCTCCACACTGACTCACTCTCACTCTCTCACGCTCACTCTTTCTTGCTCACACACACACACACACGCGCACACACTCACTCACTCTCCCACTTACTTTCTCTCTCACACACAGATACACACATTCACTCTCTCACTCAATCTCTCACTGGTGAATTCTCTCTCTCTCTCTCTCTCTCTCTCTCTCTCTCTCACACACACACACACACACTTACACTCACTGACACACACACTCTCTCTCACTCACCCATTCACTCCCTAAATCGCACTCACTTACTCATTCTCTCACTCTCTCACCCAGACAAGCACACACACACACACACACACATACACTCACTCACTCTCTCCCTCAGACTCTCTCTCACTCTCTCTCTCCCACCCACTCTCTAACTCATCCTCTCACTCACCCACTCCCTCTCTCTTGCACATTCACTATCTCTCTCACTCATTCATTCACTCACTCACTCACACACTCTCACTCACTCAGACACACACATACACACACATACTCACTAATTCTCTCTCACTCACTCACTCTCTCTCCCTCACTCGCTCTCTCTCTCTCTCTCTCTCTCTCTCTCTCTCTCTCTCTCTCTCTCTCTCTCTCTCTCTCTCTCTCTCTCTCACACACACTCTCTTTTTAGTGCACTAATTCCAAGATTGAAAACTGTTACCAGTGAAACATACAGATCTTCTCAGGAATCATCTTCAACCCACAATCAAACCCAAACGAAGTAGACTTCTAAGTTATTGACGTCCTTTCACAACATGACAATGCTCGACCCCATACTGCCCCTGTAACGGTTGAAACCATTAAAGACCTCCATTTTCGGTGTGTACCACATCCCCTGTACTTGCCAGACCTAGCCCAAAGTGATTTCCACCTAAAGTGATTTCGTTTTGACAACTCAAAGAGTCATTGGGAGGAAAGACTTTTTGGTCTGATGAAGAGGTACAGCATGTAGTACTTTACACATGCGACTTTCTGCAGGAATCCAAGCACTTTATCGGCGTTGGGGGTCTTCCATTGATCACAGTGGTGACTACATTGAAAAATGATACATTTGTTCTTTAATTTTTCAGAATGTATTCATACCACACACACAAAACATTTAAGGTCGCTTACAAAAGTCCCTTTTCTTTCGACTGGGTCGACTTCATTGCACCGAGTTTTATCCCATATAGCTCAGTCTCTTTCCACAGCGCGGAAAGCATCGCACAAAGCACGAACTCCGTAGCTCTAGCGAAGACCCACAGGAGTCTCCGAAAAATTTAACTCGTAAACCGAAGGACGCGGCCCGGAATCGAACCCACAACCTCCTTCCGAGTCAAACGGCTTGACCACTTCGCCACTGAGACATTTAAGGTGTTCATTTTAAGCCCCCTTATATGTTCAATTGTTTAAGTGATCATTGAGAAACTAATTCTAAACCAAGATATAAACCACTGTTTGTGAGCCATTTCCTTGTCTGTTTCCTCCATGTCTAATACAGTATTTCCTTTCTGCATTCCAGATCAATTTTAAGAATGTGTTATTGATATCTGGAATAATGACACGAGGCTTTCCTAATTACTCATTGTTTGTGAAGACTTACTACATTAAATACAGCCTTGATGGAACCAACTGGCAGACATACAGAGAAGTGGAGGGACAGGATAAGGTAATATATTTGTGTGCTTTTAGTAGATATTCATTTCCTCTGCGCTAATCTAAATGCAATATACATGTCCAGGATATTACAAGTAGTATAAACTCCACCATAGAGTATGCACAACAGGAGGCTCTATTAATTTTTCTGCCTTATTACCTTTTTTACACTGGGGGGGGGGGGGGGGCAGCCTCACCCTGGTTGTGACTCCCTGGTGCCTTACTCTTGTGCATTAAAACCCTGTATGCCTATTTTGTCTTGATTGCAGACAATGAACAGGACCTGCAAAATTTAGTTGATACAGTTGTTGCACACAGTGAACAACTGAACAACTAGGGTTAGAATTTAATTGTAAGAAGACACAGATTATGGTCGTCACTGGAAAAAAGGAAATACCACAATCTAATATACAAGTAAATTGGCATATTCTTAAACAAGTGAATCGGTACAGTTATCTCGGAACAGTCATAACATCTGATGGGAGATGCCTTGAAGAAATTAGAACAAGAATTGCCATTGCGAAGAACTGCCTTTCGGAAGATGAAAAACATGCTGACCAACACAAAAGATAACAATTGAAACGAAAAAAAGAGTGTTGAAGTGCTACATAGAACCTGAACTTTTGTATTGATGTTAAGAGTGGACAATGAGCAGACAAGCTGAAAAATATCTGATGGCTTTGGAAATGTTGAAATATAATAATAAGATGAAGAAAGGAACTGCTGTGAAAAATGTGATTGCATACAGCAGAATCAGCTAGAAATCAGCATGAACACTTCAATGAAGCATACTTTAAATTGTATATGTAGGTCTAAATTAGCTCGCTCCAAGGCGAAGCGGTTACAGACGCAGTTAGAAATCCCCCATACCTTCGTTCGAAACACAGTTGCGAGAGATTTGGCAGCAGACCACCTTGCTTAGATTTTTTTTTTTTACGAAATGGTATGAGTTCCGGTCGAGTAATGGCAAACTACTGAACATAAACTTGCCAATAGATCACAACAGCAAAAAATGTTGGTGTTGACTGCGACATCCTGTAAAGGATATGCAACTAATTAACTAACTAAGGTGTAAATAATAGTGACATTAAAGCTTAAATTGGAGAATAAACGGTGAGTAATTAAATTAGTGAGAAAAATAAAAGAAATGTACAGCTATTGCAATTATCATTGTATCATCCCTGTATCTGTTTTGCCATTTCATGATTTAATTATCTATGTATTAGAAAGACACATGTTATATTTGTTGCTTTATTATGAAATTATTCATTTTGACAGATATTCTCTGGCAACAGTGATACTGCAGCGTTTGTAAGAAAATTGTTTCAAAGTTTGGTTCCTGCACAATATCTGCGTATTTATCCTAAGACATGGAGTGGGTTTGCTTTGCAATTGAAAATTTATGGATGCCCACAAACTTCGCCTGTTCAACCATATGTTAGTTACACAGGTAACTATTAAATATAGATTAGTTCTATTCATGCTAGATGAGTAATTATATAAGATGAGTCCTATATATATATATATATATATATATATATATATATATATATATATATATATATATATATATATATATATATATATATATATATATATCTTACTTTTCGTTGATGAATCTATGCTCCATTAGGAATTGAAAAGAAGAAGAAGAAGAAGAAGAAGAAGAAGAAGAAGAAGAAGAAGAAGAAGAAGAAGAAGAAGAAGAAGAAGAAGAAGAAGAAGAAGAAGAAGAAGAAGAAGAAGCAGCAGCAGCAGCAGCAGCAGCAGCAGCAGCAGCAGCAGCAGCAGAAGAAGAAGAAGAAGAAGAAGAAGAAGAAGAAGAAGAAGAAGAAGAAGAAGAAGAAGAAGAAGAAGAAGAAGAAGAAGAAGAAGAAGAAGAAGAAGAAGAAGAAGAAGAACAAGAAGAAGAAGAAGAAGAAGAAGAAGCAGAAGAAGAAGAAGAAGAAGAAGAAGAAGAAGAAGAAGAAGAAGAAGAAGAAGAAGAAGAAGAAGAAGAAGAAGAAGAAGAAGAAGAAGAAGAAGAAGAAGAAGAAGAAGAAGAAGAAGAAGAAGAAGAAGAAGAAGAAGCAGCAGCAGCAGCAGCAGCAGCAGCAGCAGCAGCAGAAGAAGAAGAAGAAGAAGAAGAAGAAGAAGAAGAAGAAGAAGAAGAAGAAGAAGAAGAAGAAGAAGAAGAAGAAGAAGAAGAAGAAGAAGCAGAAGCAGAAGCAGAAGCAGGAGCAGGAGCAGGAGGAGCAGGAAGAGGAGGAGGAGGAGAAGATATATATATATACAAGCCTTGTATCAGGAGCCTTCTTTGGGCACGTGAAGTGTTAGGCAGGCCTATCACATTTTAGGCCTGGGTGAACAGAGAAATGGGGGTTGGGGTGGGGGTGGAGGAGGAGCTGTCTTTCCCTCCTGTAGTAAATTATCAAAGCTAGCATATTTTTGTGTGTGTGCACGTTCGCTTTTAACTCAATCGTAGTCCATACACACTATTTCAAGTAGTGCTGGACTGAATTTACGCGTGGATTAGCTTTCCCTATTAACAGTGCCCCTTGCCATCAGGCGAATCCATTCCGACTTCAGAGGTACTTGTAATTTACCTCCCATGTCAAGGACGATAGACCAACATTTTAGTCCAACTTTCCGGTGAAGGGGTTGAACCACTTACATTGGCATCAGCACACCGGGTGTATATGAACACGCGTTCTTACCCATTCGACCATGCTGACCTCCGGAAAGTTAGCATTGAACCCTCGGCCTTGTCACAGCATGTCATTGTCAGCGTAGCTTCCTAACCATTACACTAATTACCCTGCTTAACACTAATTACTGGGTTAACAATTCTTGTAGATGTGTCTATCTACTGAGTAAATAAATTGTATAGATGAATATTAATTACTGGACAAGTAAGTCTTGCAGATTCATCCATGTGTTATCAAGACACATAAGGAAAGAAAATTTAGCTACAAAATCCACACAATCAGGGACAAGAATACAAAAGGTGTAGTGTGAGTTTGTTGAGGGTCTATGCTCAGTTGGTAATTAAAAGGAATAAGAATTGTTGTAGATGAGTGCTACTGACAGAGTAAATAATTCTTGCAGATGAATACGAATTACTTTGTATGTATTTCTTGTAGATGTGTGCTGTCTACTTTGTCTGTAATTCTCGTAGGCGTATACTGTCTACTTTGTAAGTAATTCTTGTAGCTGAGTACTAATGACTGGGTAAGTAATTCTTGCAGATTAATACTAATTACTTTGTAAGTATTTCTTGTAGATGTGTGTTGTCTATTTTGTCTGTAATTCTCATAGATGTATACTATCTACTTTGTAAGTACTTCTTGTTGATGTGAGCTATTGACTGGGTAAGTAATTCTTGCAGATAAATACTGATTACTTTGTGTGCATTTTTGTATATGTGATGTCTACTTTGTAAATGATTATTGTAGATGTGTACTACCTATTTTGTAAGCAATTCTCATAGGTGTGTACTATCTGCATTGTAAGTAATTTCTGTAGATGTATGCTAATTATTTTGGTAAGTAATTTTTATAGATGTCTACTCTTTATTTGGGAAGTAATTCTAGGTACTGACTGCTATAAATTTGAGTAAGTAATTCTTGCAGTAAGGTCCTGTGAAAAGGGTCATGTAAAATACCATGCTGCATGTTACAAGTTATTATGTCCCCCAACAACACCTGTGCTGTTTGTTATCAGAACAATAAGAGGAAGCAAAGAATATGAACACTGCAAACTAACCTTGCATGTTATTCCCTCCATTATTTACGGTTCTGTTATTACATTTAGCTTCCATTTTTACGTATACTGTGTAAGGGGTGGGGTGGGAGTTTATAGAGAGGAAATACGAGAAAGGGGGGGGGGGAGTGACATTCTCAACATATGGTGAAGGGGTGCATGGGCCGAAAAAGGTTGAGAACCACTGTTGTAAGATGTGACTAGTGTGGTTCCCGCACGTGCATTACTGGGACCCCAAGGGGAAACAAACAGTATTAACACACTGTAGCCTGTCATACATGACGTGAGAGAAAGAAAAAGGGGTGGGGGGGGGAGGTTGGGCATGTGGCTAGCTTCCCAATTCCGTAGAAAAATTATTACAGTCACTAATAATAACTAGGCCAGCAACAGTTAGTAGATGAATTGAGTAACAAAGGGCTGGAGCAGCAGGAGCGAATGATATGTAGAAGTCCTTGGCTAACGGGAATGAAAACGTAAAGTATGGATAATGCTGGAAATCCTAAAAGAAAGGAAGATTTAAATAATAGCAAAACTAGAACTACGGATGCTAGAGCTCAGGAAAAATATGCAGAAGCTGATAAAAAGGTTAAGAAGTGGACAAAGGTAGATAAAATACAATATATAGATGAGCTACCAGGAGAGACAGAAGATGCAACAAGAAAGACAACCTCAGGGGCCTTTATAGTACCACAAGGAAGATGGCAGGGAAATATAATCAACCAAATGAACTGATTAAACAAAATAGAAATAGGAAAGTTTTCACTAACATTAAACATCAATTGAACAGATGGGCTGACTACTTTGAGGAACTCGTGAATAGACCAGTATCAGATGACCTCAAGATCTCCAGTCTGCAGAAGTGTAGGTGGATGTGAAAAACCATTTACAGAAGTGATTGGTAAAGTTATTAAACTTCTTATGGGTAGGAAAGCTGCTGGCCCTGACGGCATTCCAGAAGAAGCTGCTAAAACTGGCATAAATACATCAACTGAATTACTGCACAAAATGTTTAGTAGAATCTGGGAAACTGAAAAAATACCAACAGACTGGAGAGAAGGATGAAGGATAAGTGGTGAAGCTGCCAAAGAAAGGGAACCTAACAGAGTGTCAAAATTATATGTGAATAATGTTACTGTCATACTGGAGAAACTAAGAGATGCTATTGACAAATAACTAGAGGATGAACAGCAGACTTTTGAACAAATAGATCATGTCTGACCACTCAGTAACACCACACATAATAAAGGAAAAGAACTCACCACACTATATCGGATTTTTGTACTGTAAAAAGGTCTTGATAGCATGGGAATCTTTTTTGGAAATTAATAAGGTATTATGGGATCCCACAAAAATAATTAATTTAATAAATACAATTTATAGAGTGATTAGGTGCGGAGTCCATGAATGAAAACTAACAGCGACATTCGAAATAAGGGACTGAAGTGAGGATGCCTTTTGTCACCTTTACTATTCTTACTGACTATAAACTTGATTTAAATACAACAACAAGCACTGCCAGAAATGGAATTTAGCGGACTTGATAAAGCAACTAGATGATCCGAACTTTGCTGATATCATTGCCCATCTGTCACACTTATGAAATCAGATGCAAGATAAACTAAACGTATTGATCGGGAGGTCACAACAATTAGGTTTAAAAATTCATAGGGGAAACTAAGATAATGCAAATATTAAAGCAAATGCTAACCCAATCTCACGTGTTGAAACCTCACTTCAACAGGTGGAATTACATGCCTATTTACTTAGCAAGGTAGAGAAAAATGGTGGAACAGATAATTGTATCAAAATAAGAATCAAATGGCAAGCGGGGGTTTAATTGCACAAGGACATTTGTCGAAGTCAAAATAAATTACACTTTGCATCAAGCTTAGAGTATACAATTTTTACACTAAAGAAATAGTACTGTAAGGTTCAGAAACACAGAAGTGATTCAAATGATTTGTAATAAACTACAGAAATCATTAATTTGTGACTGCACAACATATATTTTTTGCGCTCGCTCGCTTTGAACTCAAGCGTAGTCCATACATACTATTTGTAGTAGTGACCGACTGAATTTTGCGTATGGGTTAGCTTTCCCTGTTAAAAGTGTCCCTTTTCCATCAGGAAAACCCACTCCGACTTCGGGTCAACATTTTAGTCCGGCTGTCCGTTGTAGGGGTTGAACCACTAACCTCGATACCTCGATATCAGCATACCGGATGTTTAAGAACACGCGTTCTTATCCATTCGGCCATGTGGACCTGCGCAAAAAATATAAAGATTAAAATGGTAAAACAGAATCACCAATATGGAGGGTATGGAAAGAACTAGACACCGTGAGAATCAAGAGGTGAAGAAATTATGCTTGTACAGGATAGGTCTAGCCTCAGAATAGTATAACTAAAAGTTATCTGAAATTCATAGGCCCACATGAAAAGAGGACGACCTGAAAACACATAGAGAAGAGACACATAGACAGAAATTCATAGGGCCACATGAAAAGAGAAAGACTTGAAAACACATAGAGAAGAGACACATAGTCAGAAATTAATAATATGGGGAAGGCATGAATGAAACTGCATGGGATAGCTAGATATAGGAAGGCTTTGAGTAGCTAGCTGGCTTAGGATCTGTGTCCTAATGGATGATAAAAGGCAACAGAAAAAGACAACACCTAGTTTCATGTGTTTTTGTTGCGCTCCAACGCTGACTTTGTCCATGCCATTCTGCCAACTAATTCCAATATTACGACATCTACCATTCTTTGCTTAAGGTTAAACAAAAACTCACAGAGATGAGTCGTGTATAAATTACTTAACTAAATAATCTACTAAGTGAGTCACCAGATATTTTTTTGGGATAAAATCACCAGCCCTGCCACAATCCATTTGTTGTTTGCTAATTATTTATTAAACACATAATTGCCACAAAACTTGTTTGACTTGAGCTATTAGATAATGTTTAAAAAAAACTACAATAAGACAATTATACTTCTGCTAAAATTCCATGTTTCCATAAAGGTTGAAATATACTTTCATAATCTACCACAGCTCCAAGTTTATTTACTACCACTACAACTCCTGCTGAAACAAACAGTATATACAATTCTGATGGTGTATCTAAACATGCAAGTAAGTGTCTTGAAGTGATTGTGAAATGGAATATCATATTCTAGTTGTTAGTTACAAATAAACTTGCTGCTTCATATTCTTTTACACACAAGTTAATTAACTCACAGACAGCTATACTATTGTCCTCTAGTCTGCACCGCCAGTTGGGGCATTTGTCCACGATAAGATAGATGTGGGTAGGGCCTTTTTCGATCATGTGTAATGTCTATTGCGTGGAAGAACATGTGTAATGTCTATTGTGTGGAAGAACATGTGTAATGTCTATTATGTGGAAGAACATGTATAATGTCTATTGTGTGGAAGAACATGTGTAATGTCTATTGTGTGGAAGAACATGTGTAATGTCTATTGTATGGAAGAACATGTGTAATATCTATTGTTTGGAAGAACATGTGAAATGTCTATTGTGTGGAAGAACATGTGTAATGTCTATTGTGAGGAAGAAAATGTGTAATGTCTATTGTGTGGAAGAACATGTGTAATGTCTTTTGTGTGGAAGAACATGTGTAATGTCTATTGTGTGGAAGAACATGTGTAATGTATATTGTGTGGAAGAACATGTGAAATGTCTATTGTGTGGAAGAACATGTGCAATGTCTATTGCGTGGAAGAACATGTGCAATATCTATTGCGTGGAAGAACATGTGAAATGTCTATTGTGTGGAAGAACATGTGTAATGTGTTTTAATTCCTCTACTTATATCTCAGTACTTTAAATGATGCATACAAGACGCTCTCCAGATCTTTTTTCCCTATACAGTAAAACTATTTTCATAAATATAAAAGATATAAATGGAATCATCACTGGAGGACGAAACAGCAATAACATTAGATACGCAGATTACACAGTATTGAATGCAGTCAATGAGAAGAATCTGCACCAATTAGTAGATGCGGTTATTACACACAGTGACCAACTGGGGTTAGAATTAAATTGTAAAAAGACAGATTATGGCCGTCACTAGGAAGAAAGAAATACCAAAATATAATATACAAGTAAATGAAAATATTCTTCAACAAGTGAATCGGTACAATTATCTCGGAACAGTAATAACATCTGATGGGAGATGCCTTGAAGAGATTAGAACAAGAATCGCCATGGTGAAAGTAGCCTTTAGCAAGATGAAAAACATACTGACCAATAAAAGAATATCAATTGAAACGTGAAAAAGAGTGTTGAGGTGCCACATAGAGCCTGTACTTTTGTATGGATGTGAAACTTGGACTAGAGCTGTCAAGCTAAAAAACATCTGATGGCTGTAGAAATGTGGTTTCTGAAGAGAATGCAAAGAATACCATGGACAGACAGAAAAACCAATGACCAAGTACAACAGGAAACAAATGAAAATCGTAAATTTATTAGAGAAATTAGACGTAGACAGTCAAATTGTTTAGGACATGTTATGAGAAATGAATTGCAGAACTTTGTGACAACTGGCAATATCGAAGGGAACAGACCAAGGGGAAGCCAGAGAAGTAAATACCTGGATGGCTTGGCCACATGGCATGGTCGAGACAGGAACAGTGAGCTGATCCACGACTCTGGTGATAGAGTGAAATGGCGAGTCATGACAGCCCAGGCTTTCCGGCATGGCACCTGATGGATGGATACAAGACGCGCTAGATAGCATAACAATTGAACGCTATAGTTACCGACCGGGATTCAAATATTTATGTTGTCTAGTACGTACTCGTTTCTTCTACTTCATCGTCAAACAATAAATGTGTGTTTATTTATTAGCTATCTTACAGGGCTCAATGTTTTCCCCAATTAATATCTAGATCAAGTAACAAAACATAATTTACTCTTATCTTGAAGAATTGATACATGCACATTTGTACAAATGAAACTGCTATTAAAACCATCAAGAAACCACACATAATCTACATATAGAACAAAGATGGTTCAGCGGACAAAATCTTTAAACCAGTGTTTCCCAACGTGGGGCCCACGCCCCACAGGGGGGCAATTTGAGTGTTAAGGGGGGCAATTCGAAAATGGAAGAAATCGGCTGAATATAACAAAACGGGGAGACTTGAGACTGAAGTTAACTAAATTGGAACCTGACATAAGATCTCTTTGCAGCAAGCATCAAGCGCAAGGATCTCACTAAATTTAAATAATAAATAATTACTAATAATTAAAATAATATAGAAAAATCTTTCATTAAAATTATTTTGTACTTGAATTTCAGTTCTCCATTATATGTTTTGAAAATTTACTTACTGTGTTTGCTCAATAATTACCTAGTGATTTCTTCCTAAAACCTATCATTCAAGTTTCTTTAGTGAACATTTCAATTTTTGAATATTAAAAATAATGTATATGTTGGGGGTGGGGCGGGGGAGGGGGCGTGGGGCGGGGGAGGGGGGCAATATGAATTTTAGAAAGGCTTAAGTGGGGCATGGCACAAAAAAGGTTGGGAAACACTGCTTTAAACTATCTTATATGTGGAGAGGTATGAATTATGAAGCTAAAATAGCTGCATTGCAGACTTCCATTTACCGACTCACAAAGTTACTTTCAGAGACACATTATCTGTTTATTTGGCTCTAAAATGCAATGAACATTGTAGGTCTGGATTATTAAAATATCTTAAACTTAATTAGATCTTCACAGCTCGCAACATCATGGTATTCATGCAGGGGAATCTTGCTCATTCAAACACACATGGTAATAAGACAGCAATCTAACAAAGAATAGATTGAGATTAATTGATCCAGTAGTATTTGTTTTATGCTGTGGCCGAAATTATTTATCAAACCCAAAAATCAGCATCCATATAATTTATATTTGCTGTATTATGATACCTAAATATGAGTAAAATATAATGTATTATATACTAAATTAATGGCAAATAAATGGTGGTGTTTTGTTCACTGTTTTGGAATATTTTATGTTCAGCTAGTGTTTCTTTTAGAAACATGTGCAAGCTTCAAAATAATTTGGAGGTCTTGAAACAATCTGTGCAGTTGGCCAGCTCCGTGTCGTCAGGAGTACGGAGGCAATTCGTAATCACGCATACCCGCGTTCGAAAAAGCTGTGGATGATTTGGCAGTAGACCGCCTTACGTTGTTTTTTTTAATGAAATGGTATAAGTGCCGGTCGTGTACGTCCTGTAAAGGATAAGCACCTAAATTTTTAAAAAGAAATATGGCATACACGCAAGAGAGAGAGTAACAACTGATCAATAATAACACATTAATTTCAGTGTAGTTTTTACTAAAATCATGTATTTGTTGCTACTCTTTTTGAGTACTTTTATGACGTGTTTTCACAGCTACTCCCGATTTGTGAATATTTTAACAAGTTAACTCAATTCAATCGTGATGCTGTGTATATCATTGTGTTCGTTCTAAACTGGATTTACATACTACTCAACAGTTCAAGTCTATGTGACTGTTTATTTAATGAAATGAGTGTTTCTTTATTTTATGTGGCCGTAAGAGCACCAATTTATGAATGTTACCAATTATCAATTCACGACAACGTGAGAATTTGCCATGCGTGACTAACAAGTGATAAACACCACGCACCTTCTACAGAAAGGCCTGCGCGTATATTTACTCCATCATTGTGTTCGTTTTAAAGCTGGATTTACATACAACTCAAAAATGTCAAGTTTATGTGAATGTGTATTTAGTTAAGTGAGGATTTCTTTGTGATTCGTGACAGTAAGATCACCCATTTTTGAATTTTACCAATTATCGATTCACGACAACGTGAGAATTAACCATGCATGGCTAGCAAGTTAAACGTCACGCACGACCTACAGAAAAGTCTGCAATATTATTTTATTCCTTGCCTTATCGAGCTGCCTATATTGCCAAAATGTCCTCCAACTTGCGGTCATCAACTGTGTCCAAGCGGCACAATGTAAACAAAAACAAGACGGGACAAATGTTGACGAGCACGCCAGCTCAGCGAATGAATCGATCATCTTCATCGCCAACCTCAATTGTGTTGTCTAGTGAACAATCAGACACTGAATTCCAGCTGGACTTACAACAGAATTCACCAGCTCAATCTGAACAAACCAGTACATCACATTCAAGCACTCTTTCTTCGGCCGAACCACAGAGCCACAATGATTGTCGTGAACTAATTCAGGCTTTGGAGATGAGGTTAAAAGATTTTATTACCAGCAACACCACTAATATTATTGCTGTGCTTAAAAACGAAAACCTTCTTCTTCGAGACGAAATCCGCCTCCTTAGACAAGAGAAGGAAACTTTCAAAACATCCATACATGCTTTAAAAGTAAAAGGTGCACAGTCATTTAATAAAAGTGCACAGACAGAAACTATCCTTGGTGCTGTAGATGCGTGTGTTACCAGTGAATGTTCGTCGCATAATGACATACAGACAGTCTCTACAATCAACAAAACTACTTCTAAACTTGTAGAACGCACACCATCCATCCACCCCATTGATGTGCATATCAGCAACAGGTTCCAGGCCTTAAGTGTAGACTCTCCAGCAGCAGACCAGGAATCACAAAGTTTAATCGTTACCACTACTGGGCATCAAAAACCAACGCAAGCAAGCTATAATAAACAAGAACCCAAGAAAGACCACAGTGGTCAGTGACAACAACAACCCAAGCGGACACGCCAGCAGCGTGAAATAACAATAGATGACAGTGCAACTCATGTTATCATTGGAGACTCCCCGCTGAAGGGAATCTATAGTGATCGCATGTCATCTACTGACAGCGAGTCAACTTCAATCTTCCCTCTACCAGGCGCTGTCATTGATAGGCTTACCGCTACACTGCTAAAATTCCAAGTGAATGAGAGAATTAAAAAAGCGACAGTCCATATTGGTGTCAATGACATAATGGATAATAACATCATAAGCACCTCACAACTATCTACGCTGGAGGTACTGTTACGTAATAAATGTCCTAACTCATCTATGTTCATTTCATCCATCATTCCACCATGTTATGGATTCCAGCGTCGGACTGCCGATGCTGCCAATCTAATCTTGTATAAATTTTGTAAAGACAATGCTATTAGTTTCATTAATAACACCCCGTACTTTACTTCGTTGTCCGGGGCTCCTAAGAAAAAAACTATATAGGGATCAAATACATTGTTCTAAGCTAGGAAGTAGTATACTAGCGAAGAACATAAAATATCCCGAACGTGCACAACAACCAGCACCAGTTACAGGAGTAAACCGAACTTCATCCCCGGCGACAGCCTCCTCTAAGTGTTCAGAAAACGCTCCTTCTCTTCCTGCACCACCATTGCCTATACCCCAGGAATACAATGCCGTGGATAGCAACCCATGCTCCAATCCCAGTGTTGCTAACAGTGATGTTTTGTTTCCTCCCTTGCCCTTAAAGCAGCCTCCCCCTATTATGTCAAAGGGAACACCGTTAAACAATGTTGCTGTGCCCCCGATGTATGCTTCTAATGTAGGCACTTCCAGTAACTCTCACAGCAGTGGTCCCTCGTTGGATGGTAATCTACACTCCTCTCAGTGGAACCGCTAACTTCAACAGCTAATGCAATACAATCCTGCAGCCCTGCATCAAGCTTTCATGATGTCACTCCAGCACAGACATTTCCCTACCCCATCTAATAGTCTTAACTACTACTAAATAAAGTTTCAAAAACTCTGAAATTTTCTACCGCAAGCAACATGATCCTTTCACCGTGCAATGTTCGCCAATCACAATCAGTGGCTCCACAAAGATGGCCTACGTATAGGCCATCTCAACATCTATCATTTGCTTAATAAATTACATGAGTTTTCGGTAATACTGTGCAAACAATTCCATGTGTTTGGAATCACAGAAAGTCGTCTCAATGACAAAATAACCGACTCTGAAATCACTCTTAAGGGGTTTAAAGTAATTCGAAGAGACGCAAATCAAAAATTAGAGACAGGGATTGCTGTATACATTTCCAATTCTCTCAATTGCTCCCGTAGAAGTGATCTCAAGTCAGTATAGATAGAATGTGTTTGGTTAGAGGAGAAGCCAGCCAGTCAGCAACCATTTCTCGTTGGATACCTATATTGGAATCCGTGTGCTGGGTACAGTTGGTATGACTGTTTCACTACAATGATGGATAGAGTGTTTGCAGAAGATAGAGAAGTCATGATATTAGGTGACTTTAACATAGATATTACTAAATCCAACTAGACATGGGACGATATCATTCTATCTTACGATTTCAAACAACTAATAAACCGTCCCACAAGGGTTACAGGCACCTCCTCAACTATAATTGATCATATATATGTTACTTGTCCAGTTAATATTATCGAATGTTCTGTTCCTGTTAGTGCAGTTAGTGGCCATTACCCAGTATGTTGTACGTAGTCGAAAACTGGGTTCAAATCTCCTAAAAATAAAAATTTAATCATAACATTTAGAAATCTAAAAGCTCTCAACCAAAGTTTATTTTTAGACGACTTAAAAAATGCAGCCCTTGAACATGTTTACCAACTTCCTGATCCGGATGATGCACTAGCTCACTGGACAAAGACAGTCTACAGTGTGTTTGATAAGCATGTGCCAGTTAAAGAAGTTCGAGTGAAGAATCAACATAAATCTCCATGGGTGACTCGTGAAGTTCTCGAAATCATGAGAGAACGAGATACAGCGCACAAAAATAAAGATTTTTATCAATTACCGCAGACTAAGAAATAAAGTTAAATATGAAATTCGTAGGATAAAGAAAGATCATTTTAAAAATTTGATTGTAGATAAATCAAATAACACAAATATATGGAAGGCTATTAACTCGCTAACCAACCAACAAGAAACACTCTTCAGAGTCAGCAATACCGAGCACTATAACATGCGAGGATTTCAGTTGCTTCTTTCAATCAGAAATAGAGAATCTAAAGCCCTCAATACCAGACTCAACTTGTAATTTAAGCTCACTGTCATCATTCTGTGAAGAGAACTGCTCTAGAAATATTCCCCCTGAAATTCCCTTGATGTCTGTTGCAGAAGTGTATAAATATCTCTCGAATCTCAAAGCAACAAATTCAGAAGGCCTAGATGGTATCAGTAATAAAATTTTTCGCTGTGCTGCACCAATTATTAGTGAGTCCTTGACGTTCATATATAATCAGTGCCTGTCCAAAAACTACTTTCCATCTGCCTTTAAAATTGCTAAAGTTTATCCTCTACTTAAAAATGGCTCAACTGATAATAGCGTCTTGGGTAATTATAGACCTATTTCCTTACTATCGTCGCTATCAAAGCCATTAGAAAAACACATACATAAAATAACATTACACCATTTAATTAACAACGATCTAATAATTGACAGTCATTCTGGGTTTCTACCTAAATATTCTTGCCATAGTGCCCTAACAAAAATGACCGATAACTGGCATCTTTGTATCAAAAATGGCAACATTTGTGGAGCAGTATCTGTAGACTTTATAAAGGCTTTTGATATGGTAGGTCATGATATTTTAATTAGAAAATTCAAACAAATGAAAACTAGCACAGGTATGGTGAACCTAATTACGTCATTTTTATCCGACAGACAACAAGTAGTGTCCTTCAATAACTGTCTATCAAAACCCACATAACTTAATATTGGTGTGCCTCAGGGCTCAATACCAGGTCCGCTGCTTTTTGCAGTGTATATTAACGATCTTCCTTTATACCTCAATACTTCGTGTGACCTATTTGCGGGCGACTGCACTATATACACTAGTCAAGAGAACCTTAGTGACTTAGAGAGCTCTTTGCAAAACGAACTTGATAACCTTAGTAGATGGAGCCATGAAAACCGCATGATTATTAACATCGACAAAACCAAATCCATGCTAATAACGACCAGACAAAAACTACAGACCCTAGCCATAACTAGGGCACCGCTCGATCTCCAAGTGGACACGTTACCTATAGTTAATGTAAATGAACACAAAACATTAGGTCTTTTAATTGACAGACATCTAAACTGGAGCTCTCATGTTCACGTCCTCACAAAGAGAATAGCACAAAAAGTTTACCAACTTACTAAAATTCAGCACTTCTTGGATGAAAGCACACGAAAAATATTCTATGCTATATCCAATCACCTCTCGACTATTGTTCCGCAGTCTGGGATGGGTGCCCTAAATCTAATATGAAACGACTGTGTTCACTTCAAAACCGCGCTATACGTCTGGTTTCTGGCATAAAGCACGTTGAAAGTAATAAATTATATAGTCATCTAAGACTTCTACCACTTCGAAAGCGATTCCTTTTTAACAAAGCCAAATTAGTGAATAAAATTATATCTGAAAATACCCCAGAGTATCTTCTACCGTTAATTCAATCTAATGCAATGAACAGCAAGCGCTTAAATTTATTACAGGTTCCTATGCCTAGATTGGACTTATACAAAACATGTCTCGCGTATTCTGGTGCTCACTTGTGGAATAGCCTTCCACCAGATCTGAAAACGCCAATGGGTCCCTACACATTCAACCGAAAACTCTTTCAATACTTACTTCATACCGACAATATGCCTCCATAGGTCACCTACTGGTATCATTTTTTCACTATCATTTTACACTGTGTGAGTGAGAGAGTGGGTGAGAGAGTGAATGAGAAAGAATGTGAGTGAGAGAGTATGAGACAGAATAAGTAGAGAGTGTGCATGCGCGTGAGCCTGCGAGGGTGAAAGAGTACGTGAATGTCTGTGTACACGTATGTGTGAGAGATTGAGTGAGAGAATTAGTTTGAGAGAGAGGTTGTGTTGTGTGTATACCTGTCTGTGTGAGAGAGTAAGAAAGTCAGTGAGTGAGTGAGTGTGAGTTAGAGAGCCGCCGGGTGAGTGAGTGAGTAAGCGAGAATGATTTAGTGAGTGAGAGGGAGAATTTGTGAGTATGTGTGTATGTGCGTGTGTGAGTGAATGTGAGAGCGAGTGAGTGTGCAAGAGAGTGACAGTGGGTGAGTGAGAGAGTGCATGAGAAGTTAATGAGTGAGAGAGAGAGAGTGTGTGTGGGTGAGTGTGTGTGTGTGTGTGTCTGTGTACTTGTCTGTGCGAGTAAGAGAGTGAGTTAGTGTGGTTTAAATAGTAAATGAGTGAATGAGAGGGTGAGATTATGTGAGGCAGCGTGTATGTGTGAGTAAGTGTGTGGGTGGATGGGTTGGTGTATACGTGTGTCCATATGTGTATATGCGTGTGTTTATGTGTGTGTATATGGGTATATGTGTGTGCACGTTTGAATGTGCGTGTGGGTGTGTATGTGTGTGTGTAAATGTGTGTTTGTATATGTGCTTGTGTGTTTAAGTATGTTTATATGTGTGTTTATGTTGCGTACATGTGTGCACGTGTTTATATGTATGTGCGTGTGTATATGTGTGTATGTATGTATACACACAATATACACACGCAAATATACACATATCCCCACGCACACATACACACATCCACACCCATATACAATACTTACACACACACACACACACACACACACACACACACAAATACACACTCCCCCGCATACACTGCATGCATGCACACATACACACAAATATGCACATACATACACGAACATATATATATATATATATATATATATATATATGTTCGTGTATGTATGTGCATATTTGTGTGTATGTGTGCATGCATGCAGTGTATGCGGGGGAGTGTGTATTTGTGTGTGTGTGTGTGTGTGTGTGTGTGTGTAAGTATTGTATATGGGTGTGGATGTGTGTATGTGTGCGTGGGGATATGTGTATATTTGCGTGTGTATATTGTGTGTATGCTCGTCTGTGTATGTGTATATGCTTTCGTGTGTATGCCTGGGAATGTGTATTTGATAGCGAGAGGGTGTGTGTCTGTCTGTGTGTGAGTAAGAGTGAAAGAGAGTGTGATATTGAGTAAATGAAAGATGGAGAGAGTGACTTAATGGGTGAAATAGTGATTGCGAGTGAGAGAGAGAGATGGAGAGAGAGAGAGGGGGGGGGGAGTGAGCGAACGAGAGAGAGACGGTGTAAGAATGGACTTGGTTAATGTGTGTATGTGTACGCACATTGTTTGTGAGTGTCTATGGATGTGTGTTGGTGAGAAGAGAGAGAGAGAGAGAGAGAGAGAGAGAGAGAGAGAGAGAGAGATTTAAGCGCACGCATATCATGTAACATGCTATTCCATATATGTTGTGTATTCTCATGTTCATATTATCATTTTGAATGTCAATTGATGTTGTAATTTATAACATGAACACATGTACATCACTGTAGAGTGGGTGAGATAATTAGGGAGTATGATTGAGAGAGAGAGAGAGATTGAGAGAGAGAGAGAGAGAGAGAGAGAGAGAGAGAGAGAGAGAGAGAGAGAGACAGACAGACAGAGACACAGAGAGAGACAGAGAGAGAGAGAGTTAATGAGTGTGAGTATGTGTGTGTCTGTGTAATAAAGAGAGAGAGAGAGAGAGAGAGAGAGAGAGAGAGAGAGAGAGCGAGCGAGCGAGAGAGAGTTGAGTGCACGCATATCCTGTAACATGGCATTCCATATTTTGTATTTTCATCTTCACATTATCATGTTGTATGTATGACACTTGATTTTATCATGTTTTCTATGTATTCTCATCTTTCATATTACACGAGGTATCATATGTATGCCACTTGATTTTATCATGTATAATATAATCGCATGCACACTACTGTAGAGTGAGTGAGAGAGTTAGTGAGTGTGAGTGAGTAAGGGAGTGTGAGTGTGTATATCTGTATGTGTGTGTATATATATATATATATATATATATATATATATATATATATATATATATATGTGTGTGTGTGTGTGTGTGTGTGTGTGTGTGTGTGTGAGAGAGAGAGAGAGAGAGAGAGAGAGAGAGAGAGAGAGAGAGAGAGAGAGAGAGAGAGAGAGAGAGAGAGAGAGTTGAATTGCATCACTAATGTTTAAGTTACAAGATGTATATGTACAAGTTTTCTCAATTTTCTTTACAATTTTGCGACAATGCTCACGACAATCGTCACTGTATGTGTGTGTAAAGTGTGGGAGTTTGATCATAATAGTAGGTTGGGGGAGGGGGGATGTGTGTGTGTGTGGGTGGATTCATGATGTGTGTGGGTGGGCTCAGGATGTGTGGGTTGGTGGGGTGAGATTGTGTGGTTGGGTGGGGATTTGTGTGTGGTACGTGCGGGATGTATGGGTTGGCGGGGAGATGTTTGTAAGGGTGGGGATGCGTGTTTGGCTTGGTGGTTGTGGGTGAGTGGGTGGAGGAGGATATGTTGATGGATGATTGATAGTGGGTTATGGGATGGGTGGTGGATATATGTGGGTGTGGGTATATGTGGTGGGTCGGAGATGTGTGCAGGTGGGGTGGTTGTGGGTTTGGGGATGTGTGTGTGGGTGAGGGATGTGTACGGGTGTGGGGTGTATCCCAAGGTGGATGGGTGGGGAGTGTGTGTGTGGGTGAGAGATGTGTGGGTAAATGTGTGTGGGGGATGTGTGTGGGTTGGGGGAGAAGTGTGTGATGGGTGTGGGTGATGGATTTGGGGATGTGTGTATGGGTAGGGGATATGTCTGGCTGGGTGGGGTGTGTGTGGCTGGATGGGGGATGTATGTGTAGGTAGTGAGGGTGATTGTAGTTGGGGGATGTGTGGATGGGTAGGAGATGTGTGGGGATTTGTTTGTTTGTGGGTGAGGGATGTGTCTTTGGGATGTGTGTGGGTGTGGTGTTGTGTGGGAGGGGAGCTGGGTGTGGATAAAAGATGTATGTGTGGGTGGGTGGGGGTGATTGGGTGTGCGGGTGGGTGAAGGATGTGTGTGAGGGTGGGGATGTGTGTTTAGATGGGTGGTTGGGGTGTGTGAGTGTGGGTGGGTAGATAGGAGATGTATGTTTTGATGAGTGGGTGAGGGGTGTGTGGGTGTTAGTGGTTGAAAGATAAGTAAGTGTGTCTAGGGATGTGTGAGGGGATGAGTGTATGGGTTGGGGATGTGTGTGTGGGTTGTGTGTGCGTGGATGGGAGGTGTGTGTTTGTGAATGGGGGATGTGTTGGTGGGTGGGGATGTGTGTGAGGGATGTGTGTATGGGCGGGGAGATTGTGCGTGGGTGGGGATGTTTGTGTATATGGGTAGGAGTGTGTGGTTAAGGGATGTGTGGCTGGGGGATGGGTGGGTGGAGGATGTGTGGTTGGGTAGAGGATGCGTGGGTGGGTGATTGTATATGAGTAAGGGTGTGTGGTTAAGGGATGTTTGGTTTGGGGATGGGTGGGTAGAGGATGTGTGGGTGGGTAGAGGATATGTGGGTGGGTGAGTGTGTGTAGCTTAGGAGATGGTGGGGGGTGTTTGTAGGGGTGGGCACGGGATCTGTGAGTGGGCTGGGGGAGATGGGAGATTATGTGGCTGGGTGCAGAATTTGTGTGTGGGTAGGTGCGGAATATGTGAGTTGACGGGGAGATGTGTGTGTGTGTGTGTGTGTGTGGGGAATGTGTGGCTGAGGAATGTGTGTTTGGCTGGGTGATTGGAGTTGTGTGGGTGGAGGAGGATATGTGGGTGAGTGATTGTTAGTGGGTAATGGGACGGGTAGAGGATATGTGAGTGGGTGGGGAGATGTGTGTAGGTGGGTGGATGTGTGTGGGTGGGGGATGTGTAGTTTGGGGAATGTATGTGTGCTTGGGGTGTGGGTGGATGGGGTGAGATGTGTGTGTGGGTGGGGAGATGTGTAGGTGTAGGGATGTGATGGATGGGTAGGGGCATGTATGTGTGTGTGGGTTATGTGTGTGTGTGGTTAGGTGGTGGAGTTGGAGTGAATGGGAGATGTGTGGGTGGGTGGTTGATGTGTCTCATAACATAGTAATATGCATTGTTTATGTTTACAAAATTCATGTGACAATGTTTTTTTCCTATGCGCTGTTGATGAAAGAAAGATGAGTGATTGGATGGGCCGAATGTAAGACGGGCCTGCGTGCCTAATTTGTTACCCTTTGAAAATAAAGTCTGTTCGTTCGTTCGAGTTTGTTTACTACTAACACATAGC
Organism: Cepaea hortensis; assembly: GCA_963921405.1. Lineage (NCBI taxonomy): Eukaryota > Metazoa > Mollusca > Gastropoda > Stylommatophora > Helicidae > Cepaea > Cepaea hortensis. The sequence goes on from OY992877.1 coordinate 182,294,232, forward strand.
AGCAGGTAATGCCCCATTACATCATCTCATCAGGTTCCTCTTCTACTTTGCGGTGCCGAGGTGAAGCATAAACAGCTGAAGAATGCCATTGTGTTGTCTTCATATATCGAGGTTCCCATGGTCTCTGTAATTCCCTCTATCCATCGTTTACGTGGCTGGCTTCTTCCTCTGCTTCCGTCTGGTCTGTACATCATTGCTTACTGGGGTATACTGTTAGTTGGTAATCCAGCCTAGTTATATATTTTTTTTTGTTCGCATATCCTTTACAGGACATCGCTGTCAACGTCAGCATCTTTCAGCTGATTGTTGATTTCTTGGCAAGATTACGCTTTCTGAGGTACCTGCTCACATACCCCATAAGTTAACGACGCGGAGAGCTCCGCTACCGGTTCTCGCTCAACGTCACGTTACTCAGAGAGTATAAGGAATCATGGAGAAAGTCGTGTAGCCTAGACCAGGGAGACCGGCTAATCTAGTTATATGGCCAAATCATTTAACCTGCTGTTTTCTGATAAAATCTAGTGCAGCTATAACCTCCACTTTAGTCCTGATTTCGTCATTTCTGATCTTACCTCTTCTTGATACATTGAGTATTCTTCTCAGGAATCGCATTTCTGTTGTGATTTTTCTTTTTTCTATTTCTGTCATTATCCAGGTTTGGCATTGGTAACATAGAGTTGATAGGAAGATTGTGTTGTAAAGTGCTTTCTTGGTAGTTATTGATACGTGTTCGTTCTTTAGAATTTGTGCCATTTGTCCAGTGAGTTGGTTTGCCTTATTGCATCTATTTTCGAAATCGTCTACTGATTTGCCATTTGATAATATTATACTTCGTAGGTACTTGAAGCTCTTTACTTGATTCAGAGGGTGTTCTTCTAAATGAATGTTTATTGTGCTTTTTTATTTGGTTATGGTCATTACCTCTGTTTTACTTGTGCTAATTTTCATGTTATGTTATTTTGTAATTTTGATTCCGACTGTGATATTAATGCTTGATCGTCCATAAATAAGAGTTCTTTAATTTGCCATTGGTTCTTCTTCTGTGTTCTGTTCTTCGTGCGGTGCTGTTACAGTCTCTCTTTGGCTGCTTTCTTTACATATGCTGTCTATATAGGTTATGAACAAGAGGGGGGGGGGGGGGGGGGCAGGACATAACCTTGTCGTTCTCCGGATCTTATAGTGAAGGGTTCTGAGTATCCTCCATTTGTTCTTACTGTGCATTCACTGTACGTTTATAAGCTTCTACATAAATTTGTTATATGTGTATTCACCCCATATCTTATAAGGAGTTCCCATAGCTTGTTTCTATCTACTCTATCAAATGTCTTTTCTTGATTTACAATGACTAAGTAGAGTATCTCATTACATTCAATTGATTTTTCGATTAGTTGTCTAAGAGCAAAGATGACATCTGTGCATCTTTTTTTTCTCCTAAATCCAAGTTGTGTTTCGCTTAGCTGGGGTTTTGTTATAGGTCGTATTCTTTTCTCTAGAATTTTGCAGAATATCCCCCCCCCCCCCACCCTCTCCTTGTATGATTCCAAAGGGAAATGACTCTGTATTGCGTACAGTCTCTGTTTTTGTTTCCAAATTGGAATAATTATGGCGCTTCCCCAGTCTTATGGTGTCTGTTGCTCCAAACGTTGTTATCCAAACATGGTTAAATAGTCTATGTAGCCAAGCTGTTCCTACTTCTCTTGCTGCTTTAATTAGTTCATTTGGTATTTCGTCTTGTTCGGTGAATTTTTTTTCTATTTTCCAAAAACGAGATTTTGCATCCCCCCCCCCCCCTGATAGCTAAGATGTACGAATTTCAGCTAGCTGTTTATTGTAGATGGCTTTATTCACTGTGACTTAATGACTTAATATATAATATTAATTTGTATTTCTGTATTTAGGCTGCACAGAATGGGACAAGTGGCTCGATATAAATCATCCCAATTTTACTCACGGAGATGAGATTGAACCCATTCAAGATTTGATTGATATGTCCCCCACCTGTAAAAAACCCAGTTACATTGAATGCATCCCAGAACCCTTTGTCCTGCCAGGACCAAATGCTTCAATATCGTGCAACACATATGAGGGTTTAAAATGTTTAGTTAGTGATGGAAATGAACCAATGTGTAGAAACTACAAGGTCAGGCTTGGCTGTCCCAAGACAACACCAGACTGCCGTGAGTTGAATTCTTTAAAACATGTAAAGTAGAATAGTGCAGTATTTTAGTTATTTTAATGCAGAGAAATATCTCCATATCATTCAGTCCATGGTCATTCTTACTGTGGTGTTCCAACTCTAGCTTCAGGTGTTCAGCTGTATATAAAAGTGTGTAGAGTGAAAAGAACAAATGACCGTCTTCAATTCGGAAACACCGATGAGGCAGTCCCACAAGACGAACATGAAAACCATAAACTGAGTAGAGTAGAGATGTAGACAGCCAAGAGAGATTTATTTTTTCTCATGTTATGAGAAGAAATAAACTAGAGAACTTGGTAACAACTGGCAATATTGTAGGGAACAGAACAAAGGAAAGGCAAAGAAATAAATATCTGGATAGCTTGGCCATATGGCATGCCGAGAGAAGAACACAGAGTTGATCCACAACTCTGGGGATCGTGTGAGTATGCAAAACATGACCGCCCAAGCTTATCGGCATGGCACATGATGATGATGATACCTTTTAAAGAGCAGTCATCAGTCTATATGTGATGTGGTCAATACTCCACCTACTGCATTTACACCCCAGTCTATATGTGATGTGGTCAATACCCCACCTACTGAATTTACACCCCAGTCTATATATGATGTGGTCAATACCCAACCTACTGCCATTATATCCCAGTCTATATGTGATGTGTTCAATACCCTACCTACTGCCTCTACATCAGTCTATATGTCATGTGGTCAATACCACACCTACTGCCTTTACAGAAGTCTATATGTGATGTGGTCAATACCCTACCTACTGCCTTTACATCAGTCTATAACTGATGTGGTCTTTACCCCACCTACTGCCTTTACAATAGTCTGTATGTGATGTGGTCAATACCTCGCCTACTGCCCTTACATCCCAGTATGTATGTGATGTGGTCAATACCCCACCTACTGCCTTTACACCAGTCTGTACGTGATGTGGTCAATACCCCACCTACTGCCCTTTCATCCCTGTCTATATGTGATGTGGCCAATACCCCACCTACTGCCTTTACACCAGTCTGTACGTGATATGGTCAATACCCCACCTACTGCCTTTACACCCCAGTCTATATGTGTTGTGGTCATTACCCCACTTACTGCCTTTACTCCAGTCTATGTGGGATGTGGTCAATACCTCACCTACTGCCTTTACACCAGTGTCTATGCGATGTGGTCAATATCTCACCTACTGCCTTTACACCAGTTTATATGTGATGTATTCAATACCCCACCTAGTGCCTTTACACCAGTCTATATGTGATGTTGTCAATACCCCACTTACTGCCTTTACACCAGTCATTATGTGATGTATTCAATACCCCACTTACTGCCTTTACACCAGTCTATATGTTATGTGGTCAATACCACACCTACTGCCTTTACATCTCAGGATAATTCATGGTACCTGGTCGACCTGGAAGTCCAGGACAATTTTATTTTAAAACCGTCTCTTCTGGATTTGAACACATGACAACCAAACTGGCAGGCGGGCATGCTACCCGCTGCTCTATTGTGACTGCTTTGAGATTTATATATTTTGTTATTTGTCTATGTTGTATTTGGAAAGCAGAGACTTTATTCTATTTATTGTATATAATACGTTCACTACAATTCAAATGTTGATGTATGAAGTAGTAATTATTGACAAACTAATAGTGTTACTATCCGCATCACAGAATGGTATAGAAAAACTAATAACCTCAACACAAAAGAATAGTGAACATCACAACTTATATTTTAAGACAGCAAAAACAAGCATAATGCATACAGATAAAACTAATATGGAGAAAGAAAGTATGTTAATGAAGAACAAAATTGTTGGTGGTGGAACATTTTGAATATAGTGAGTCATTAATTACCAACAATGGTGACACAATGAAAGAAATTAAAATACGAATATCTAATGCTCTTCACAAACTAAAACAACTGAATAAATTGTGGCGAGGGAAAGATAGAACTTTAAAGAAAAGAAAATTTAAGAGCATGCATCTTTCTCATTGCAACATACGCCTGTGAGACCTGGACACTTACTAAATAAGCTGAACAGTGCATAGATGTTGTAGACCGGCTTTAAGAATATCTTGCATACAGAAAATAACAATTCCACCCATATAACAAGATCTGAATATTGAAGAAGGCTGGCTACTAAAGACGATAAAACACAGAAAATTGAAATATTTTGGTCACTTAAAACGTCATGAAAGTTTGGAGATAACAATAATGGAGGGGTATTTGATTGATTGATTGATTGATTTAGGAACCAACATCACAGCATTCGGGACATTCCCATAAACGCTCCGTCCCCATCCTCAGCAACCAGCGAAGAGTTCCAACACTAATAGTTCCAGTAGCAGTCTGATTATATATCCGTCTCGCCTTTCCTCTGAGCGTCGAGCAAAATTAGCAGGGTTCTAATCAGAGAGTTGCTTTTTGCGGGTGATGCTGCGATTACGACCCACTCTGAGGAAGAATTACAACATCTACTATCTGCATTCTCCAATGCTTGTTCTGAATTTGGTTTAACAATTAACAAAAAGAAGACACAGATTATGTCTTAAGGTTCACATGGGGTACCATCAATCTTTATTGACGATGCTGAACTGGAGATAGCAGACCATTTTACATATCTAGGATCAGAGGTAAATAGCAAATTATCCCTCGATCAGGAAATCAACATCAGGATTGGCAAGTCAGCAACAACAATGAACATGTTAGCAAAAAGAGTCTGGGACAACAGGAAGCTTACTGCCAAAACAAAAGTCCTCGTCTACCAAGCCTGTGTCCTTAGTACTCTTTTTTATGGCAGTGAAACCTGGACAACTGACTCACGCCAAGAGAAACGTTTAAACAGCTTTCATATGCGGTGTCTGCGAAGAATACTTGGTATTAAGTGGCAAGACAAAATCACAAATACTGAAGTATTGGAAAGATCAGGTTGTGTGACGGTGTATTCCATGCTCAGTCTTCGTAGACTTAGATGGATAGGACACGTTAGGAGGATGAATGATGGTAGAATACCAAAGGACATCTTTTTTGGTGAATTACAGACGGGTAGGAGATCTCAGAGTCGGCCTCTACTACGATACAAAGATGTGTGTAAGCGGGACATGATTGATACAGGCATTGATAATGCACATTGGGAGCATGTCGCCACTGAACGTGTTGCATGGAAGGCAACTATCAGAAATGGAATAAAGACAAAGGAGAAAATGATTGCAGATAAAGCACACACAGAGCGTGAGAGACGTAAGATGGTGCAAAATGGTGGAAATGACCATGTTTTCACATGCACCTACTGTGGGCAAATATTTGCAGCAAGAATTGGCCTTACCAGCCACTTTCGCCACCGCCATGGATCGTAGTTATTAAGCTTTTTTGAAGCACAATGTACCAAACTATCGTCTGTCAAGACGGAAAGGTGCCAATGTTGTTAATAAATGGTGTTGACATTAACTGTTACTGGTTGTTATTAAAGATGACAAGAAAAAGAAACAATAATAATACAATAATCAAATCATAATTCAATACAAACCAACTGTGTGGATCACATAATATTAGCTGTTCCTTTAAAAAAAAAAAAAACCACTGTAATTTTCCTTCTAAAAGGATAACAAATACATAATTCTTAAACATGCAAGATGGAAAATATTCTGACTAGTATCAATTCATAAGTTAGTAGGATAAGGTGAGGCTATACATGCCTTTTTCAGGGATTGAATAAAAATTGTTTAAAGGACAAGGTAATCGATTCCATTGCACCGGGTTGTATACAGACTGTGTCCGCAGGGCGTCCTGCCAACAGTATCACACAAAGCCCGAACTCCATAGCTGTAGCGATTGCTCCCAGGAGTCTTCTAGAAAATTGCACTTGTGAACCGAACGATGCTGCCGGGAATCCAACCCACAACCTTTGAAGCGGGAAGCATATGGTTTAACCACTTTACAAAAGACACTCTTTTAAGCATTGAAAACAACCACAAATAATATTTACTTGCATTGCAAATTTTAGCTGCATCTCCTCAGGTGCATATTGTGAAAAAAAAATGAATCATACTTTGGCTGATATATATATATATATATATATATATATATATATATATATATATATATATATATATATATATATATATATATCTGTCTCTCTCTCTCTCTCTCTCTCTCTCTCTCTCTCTCTCCTCTCTCTCTCTCTCTCTCTCTCTCTCTCTCTCTCTCTGTCTCCTCCTGTCTTTCCTACCCTCCAAATTTCCTATTGTCAGGACGTACTCCAGCTTTTTCTCTTCTCAAGATTTGCCCAAAGAATGTGGAATTATTCTGTTGACATGAATAACCAGTTTTCTTTGTGTTGACTTCTTTGAAGATATCTTCATTAAGCTTTTTTTTTTATCTGCCCGTGGAGATCTCATCATTCTTCTATAAATCCACATCACTGTAGCTGATATACTCCTCACCTGTCTACAATGATGTTCTCATCATTCTTCTATAAATCCACATCACTGTAGCTGATATACTCCTCACCTGTCTACAATGATGTTCTCATCATTCTTCTATAAATCCACATCACTGTAGCTGATATACTCCTCACCTGTCTACAATGATGTTCTCATCATTCTTCTATAAATCCACATCACTGTAGCTGATATACTCCTCACCTGTCTACAATGATGTTCTCATCATTCTTCTATAAATCCACATCACTGTAGCTGATATACTCCTCACCTGTCTACAATGATGTTCTCATCATTCTTCTATAAAACCACATCACTGTAGCTGATATACTCCTCATCTGTCTACAATGATGTTCTCATCATTCTTCTATAAATCCACATCACTGTAGCTGATATACTCCTCACCTGTCTACAATGATGTTCTCATCATTCTTCTATAAATCCACATCACTGTAGCTGATATACTCCTCACCTGTCTACAATGATGTTCTCATCATTCTTCTATAAATCCACATCACTGTAGCTGATATATTCCTCACCTGTCTACAATGATGTTCTCATCATTCTTCTATAAATCCACATCACTGTAGCTGATATACTCCTCACCTGTCTACAATGATGTTCTCATCATTCTTCTATAAATCCACATCACTGTAGCTGATATACTCCTCACCTGTCTACAATGATGTTCTCATCATTCTTCTATAAAACCACATCACTGTAGCTTATATACTCCTCATCTGTCTACAATGATGTTCTCATCATTCTTCTATAAATCCACATCACTGTAGCTGATATACTCCTCACCTGTCTGCAATGATTAGTTACATATCCTTTACAAGACGTCGCGGTCAACCCTAACATTTCTACCTGTTTGTGATTTCTTAGCCAGTTTACTATTGTTTGCGCTGGCTCGCTTTCACCTCAAGCCAAGTCCATACACACGACTTCTAGTAGTGTTGGACGGAATTGTACGTATGAATTCGCTTTCTCTATTACCAGTGTCCCTCGCCATCAGGCCAACGCACTCAACTTCAGAGGTACTTGTAATATTTGTCCCCAAGTCCAGGTCGAGAGATAAGCATTTTAGTTCAACTTCCAGTGTAGGGGTTGAACCCCTTACCTCGACATCAGCACACCGAATGTCTAAGAACACGCGTTATTATCAGTTCGGTCATCAGTTATCAGTTATCAGTTGGGGTATCTTCATTGCACTCCGGGCAGGTCCATAGGTGCTCAGATCCTCTCCTCCCCCCCCCCCCCCATATGCATCAGCGTCCGGTGGCTAATAGTGAAAGTTCTGTGTTGGTTGACGAGGCACCTCGTTTTCCCGATGTACCTCTCGCGTATGGCCGTGCCGATTCTTACTCCTAAGTCTTTCATCCTGGACAGCGATGTGGATTCGCTGACGTCAAAGTCCTCTGTTCTCGCTATATCTTTAAGGACGTTAATAACATCGGCACGATCCATGTACTGGCCATATACAGGGGGTGCAGAGCCAGCCAGTTTATCAGCTCATTCATTTCCCTCGACTCCCGCATGTCCCGGGACAAAGATGAAGGTGACTTTACGGACAACAGACTTCCGCAGCGACTCAGTCCACTGTCTACGTACAGATCCAGCTTCGACCTTCTGAATCATGCTCATTGAATCACTTAGTACACACACGTTGGTATAATGCTGTGATTCCATCCATACGAAAGCCTGTGTAACTGCCATCACCTCCATCGTCATGCTGCTCGTGGTCACAGAATGGGCACCACTGGATTCTTGAACGGTTCGGCCTTCTGAACGGACTGTAAATGCCCACGCACTTCTCTGCTGCTTTACAACAGATCCAACTGTATATATGAGCACTTCGGGGCTATCTGAGTGTTCATAGATGAGCGCATTGACCTCTGCATTGACAGCGGTAGGGTTCTGCTCTCTGCACCGTCTGTCGAGTGTGATAATGCAGGAGAAAGTGCACTTAAAAGCTGGAGGCACCGGCACCCATTCCTTGCCAGGGTTGATACTGGTAAGACTGCAGACATGTCTGACGACATCTTCCGCCCGACCCATCCACGATTTGCCCTTCTTTAGCATGTCACCCTTTTCTCTGAATATAGCGTCATGCAGAGGATGCTGCTCATCAGCACTTATTTTTAAGTATGCACGAGCTCTCCAGATCTTGATCCTGTGTTCCATTGTCGGGAGGTATCTCAGTGCTACACAGCTGGTGTCTCGCGTGCAGCCCAAAATGATGCGCCTGGCTTTGCTTTGTACCTTTTCAAGTCTTCCAATCTGTGTAGGGCTGACAGTGGGGATAGCCAGGGCATACTCGATGCGTGAAAGCACCAGTCCTTGGAACAGAAGTATTAGCAGTGTTATGCTCGATATTGGCAGTCGCCATGACTCTCATTGCTGACAAACCTTTTCGTGCTTTCGTTATGACATAATCGACATGATCTCTGAAGGACAGGCTACGATCAAGCCTCACGCCAAGATATGTCATTGACTGGGTTCTACTCAAACTGCTCCCATCCATTCTTACTGCCGGCAGGTCTGTGTTCACAATATGGTTGTTTAGGGAGAACCATGTACCCGATGCCTATGCACGGTTGACAAGGGCAACGGCAACAGCACACCATGAGGAAATTCGATCTAGTTCGCCCTGCACATCATTGGCAACCGCCTGTCTGTCTCGACTCTGTCGATACACGAGAATGTCGTCAGCAAATGACAGAGTTCTACCCCTCCCGTCCAACTGTGGTTCAGTGATCGGCTCCGTATACGCGTTGAATAGTACTTGTGACAGTGGTGAACCCTGCGGCAATCCTGGACATATCGTTATCGGCTCAGAAGACCAACTCCCGCATCTTAGCACCACCTTCCTTTGGAGCAGAACTGCAGCTATCCATCGTACAAGTTGAGGGTGCACTTTCAGTCTGAGGAGGGTTTGTATCAAGTGCTCGAAAGATACTCTATCGTATGCGTCCTCTAAGTCTATGGCGGCCGCACATGTCTCTTCTCTGACCTGAAATCCTTCGTAAACATCTTGAGCAAAGACTGCCGCATTCAGCCATGACTCTTTGTTACGTCTGTATCCTCCAAGTGTGGGCGGGAAGCAGCCAAGTTGTTCCAAGTCACAAGCAAGTCTGTGTGCTACAATTTTCTCCAATAGCTTGCCAGCAGTGTTCTGCATCGTAATGATTCTGTAGCCGCTTATCTTAGAATGGTCTTTGTTCGGTTTTGGCAGCGGCAGCAAGTAGCTGTGTAGCCATTCCTCTTTGATCTGACCTCTCTGGATACTGGTGTTGAATTCTCTGGCCAGTTCTTCCATGTCATCATCTGACATCACCAGTAGGTCACCATATCGGATGCCGTCTGGGCCTGGGGCGGTGTTAGGTGACTTCTTGAGCATCGCACGTATTGTCTCTGCTGTGATTATGCATTCTTCGTTTTTCCCGACCCCCTCGCCCAACTGAGAGAGTGTCGTTGTGGACCTCGTCTTTCTGGTCAGTCTGCTCTATGTAGCGTGCAAGAAGGGCCTTACCTTTATCCGCATCCGACTTTTTCTATGTGAGGTCTGTGCCTTCAAAGTTTGGAATACCCATACGTTGTGCAGCACCTTTCATGCTCTTATGGAGGCGCCAGAATGTCGTAAGAGATCGCTCGGAGCACACCTTCTTGCAGAACTCGTCCCATTTCTCGGCCTTGGTCTGTTTGGCGCAGGATTTGAATAAAGTCATCGTTCTATTGATCTCAGTCTTCAGGTTCGCCAACTCAACCTGTGGAATGTTAGTCTTTCTGGCTTTTTGCTAGTCTTTGATAGCCTGCCTCTTTCCCAGCCATGCCTTCTCGACCTCTCCATTCCACCATGGTGGCTGCAACCATCTTTCTTGTCTCCTACGGGAGACAGTTAGTTTTCTTCTTCTGATCTTTCTTATGGCGTCTTGACCAATGTTGTCGTACCGGAAGGCATTTGTCTTGTTTCCTTGACTCCTGACCCTGTCTTTCTCGATCAGGATGATACAAGGGTAGTGGTCACTGTCGTGGTATCCCATTCACAATTACATGCTGCACTGGCGTCATTATTCTTAATGCCTGCACTTGCAAGGCATCACTGTTCCAGGCGGACATATCGATCTCAGAGACCAGTATGTTGTCGCGGACCAGAATGGCCTGTCCCAGGTGCCGCCTGTTAAAGAATCCCTGAAACCCCGCGACATTCACTATAACGTCGCCGAGCTGTGTTTCTTGTAAGACTACAATATCGTTTCCGTAGAGTAGTTTTTCAAGAATGGGTCGGCGTTGACTAAATGATGCACAGTTCCAGTACAGTACTCGAACGCGTCCGATGCCCAATCTGTAACATTTTAATCGCCTCCTGCGTTCGCCTGCCCTCTTTACACGCTGTGTCCTTACCGGTCGTCTGGTTGTCATATTAGGCTTAACTATCGCCACCGGCCGCCGATGATACGCCGAAGGGAGTCCGGCGCGCGTGCACGAACTCCGTTGCACGGTCCGAACTCCATTTCACCTAGTCATGCTGACCTCAAGTTTACATTCAGTAGTTTGCCATTGCTTTCTGAACGATGGGCATCCATACCTTTGTATGAAATACCAATGCGAGGCAGTCTGCTGACAAATCATCCACATCCTTGTTTCCAACGCAGTATGCGGGATTACAAATTGCGTCCGTAAACCCCCTCTCCAAAATGTCGGCGATGATTAAATGACTATTTCACAATATGCTGTCCTAGTATGTCTTCATACAATTAATATAAATGAAGTTATTTATCAGTATATTTTTTTTTCATATCATATTTACAATACATCACTGTCAATACCATCATTTTACTGCTGTTGTTGACGTCTTAGCAAGTTTACGTTCAGTAGTTTGCAATGGCTTTCTGAACGACCGGCTCCCATACCAGCACGTTAAAACCCAGTGCAATTTATCAATATAAATGAACTAATGAAGTATAATGAAACAGACAGGTTTAAAATGTGTGCTTTGTCTAAACTACGGTCAGTGCAGAATAAGTCCAGTACATAAATGTCATGTACATATGTATAAATCCATGAAGGTTTATTAATAAATTATTCATCTCTGAGGACAATAAATCCTAGTTATAAATGGTTACTATTGCAGTACGCAAGGTAAAGAAAGCTTCTGTACCACTCTGCTTCAATGAGGTTGACAGTAGTACCTGTCCCGCAACCTGCCAGCGTGGATTATATTGTAATGGTACCGCGTGTGTACCAAGAGAATCGTGTCCATGCTTTATTAATGGCAAAATTAAGAAGGTAAGTGTAGATATATAATTTCTTCTTGGTGTACATCATCTTGGTGATGATGACATCATCATCATGTGCTCTGCTAGCTAGCATAGGCATTTATGCATTTATGCATTTTTACAGGTCTTAGTTTTTGATGTTTCTTATAAACTCTACTGAGGATATTTCTCCATGCCGCCATCTCAGTTCATCCAGCATCATTTCCCTCAGTCTGCCTCTTCACCCACGTAACTTTCCAGTCCACATGATGTTTTCCAATGCCTCTCTTCTCATTATAAAACTACAGAATGCAGTTTGTCACTTTCTAATAGTTGTATTCTGATAGTTGTTCTACTTTCATTAGTTTTACCAAGGCAGCTGTTGTTAGTTACCCTGGTAGTTCAAGGTATTAGCCTCAGGAGCCACATCTCTGTTACCCCCAAGCCCCTCCTAAAATATTTGGTCCTGTTCCATGATTCACGTCCATACCGCAAAACAGACAGGTTCTATATAATATTTAAATACTCTCTTTCTAACTTTCAATGATAGTGACTTAAAGCATGAGTTAAAAGTTAGCTGCATATCCTTTACAATACGTCGCAGTCAACCCCATCATATTTTGGCTGTTTGAAATTTCTTGGCAAGTTTACGTTCAGTAGTTTGCCATTGCTTTCTGAATAACCCGAACCCATACCATTGTATGAAACCAGCACAAGACAGTCTGCTTCCCCCCCCCCCCCCCAAAAAAAAATGTCGCTTAAAAGTCGACAGGATCGACTTCATTGCACCGGGTTTTATCCCATATCGCTCGGTCTCTTTCTGCAGCGCAGAAAGCGTCTCACAAAGCACGAACTTTGTAGCTCTATCGACGACCCACAGGAGTCTCCGAAACAATTTCACTCGTAAACCGAAGGACGAGGCCCGGAATCAAACCTACAACATTCGGAGCCCGAGTCAAACGGCTTGACCACTTCACCACGGAGACTCCAGTCTGCTTCCAAATCGCCCACAGCTGTGATTCGAACGCAGTACGCGGGGTTACGAATCGCATCCGCAACCCCCTTTGCCACAGAGCCGATATAAGATACTTGTCATTTTGTACAATGCAGCTTTCAGACACACTTTGACTACTGCTCTACGATCTGGGACGGTTGTTCTAATTCAAACACCAAGCGACTTTACTCACTCCAGAAACGGGCCATGAGTCTAATTTATAGCAAACATTTAACTGACAATCCTAGCCTGTATAAACGCCTTCAGTTACTACCACTCCGTAAACGCCTGCTTTTCAATAAAGCTAAACTAATTCACAAAATCCTGCATCGGAGTGCCCCAAATTACCTTTGGCCATTGTTTAAATATAATGCTAGACACAGTAAACGTTTAAATATATTACACATTCCAAGCCTAGGATTGACTTATACAAAACAAGCTTAACGTACTCTGCAGCTCAGCTGTGGAACAATCTTCCACAAGAAATCAAAGACATCACCAATCCCTATTCATATAATCGCAAATTACTCGAACACTATCTCAGTACGGATTATCTTCCCCCTTAATAATAGAGATAATAATAATAATAACAAAACCCTAGTATAACAGCCAGTCCCCTTCTGGTAGGCCAGTATATTCCACATGGCTAATAACAAGTGTCAGACCATTATCTAATTTTACTGTGTCGTGTAGTTTTGATGTTTGCATTTTGCCAATGCCTTTATAATGCATATCTTTTTTATTGTTGCTGTTCTCTGTTAGCCTTGAATGATGTGTGAATGAAATAATGTATGAAAGAGAGTGATAGAAGGGCAGAATGTTAGACGGGCCTGCGTGCCCAATTCTTAACCCTTTGAAAATAAAGTTTGTTCGTTCGTTCGTTCTCTTGATAGGCCGATATTGCTTCTAGCAAATCCTGTGGAGTACCCATTCAGGTTTAAGACATTCTGAATGGGTACTCCACAGGATTTATAAAGCGCCACTGCCAACAGCCCAAACCTAAACCAGACGTAACTACAGTCCCTAAACTCAAGGTATTCATCCAGCTAACCATTCGAGGGGATGCCGTAATGCAACGTCTACAAGACCGGCTTACTACATCAGTAGGCCGAACATTCTGTGCTGCAACTCCAGTCATTATATATAAACCCGTACCGATTCCTACACCAGCAGTCAAAGAGCCTGTTCCTCTGTACGCCACAAACAATTGTATTTACCAATTCACATGTAGATGCCAGGCCTTCTACATTGGTAGAACAGAGAGACAGCTTAACAAATGAATGTCAGAACACATACCTCAATGGGTCAACACGATACAACACACGGGAGATGCTAGCCTCGTGGGGCCGACACACCGGAAGCTCCCGGCGTCTTCAATTGGTAGGCACATTATCAAAAGCGGCCATGTAGTTGACAGAGACACTGCCTTTCGCGTGTTGTTTAACACACAAAATACTCACTTGTTAAAATTTGCAGAAGCAATTATGATCAATCAACGCAAGCCAGAATTGTGCAAACAGAAAGACATGTTAGTCAGCTTAAAATTACCGTGGTAGATAAGTGACATTACTGTGCGAATATGTGTATATTTCAACTTGAAGGATTTATCTAGTTAATTCACGTAAGTTGTGTGATTTCTGCAGTATGTACCTGACGAGATGCAGCGAAATATTCCAGGCAATAAATCGTGCAATCTATTGTTTGTGTCTTCGTTATTCAAACAAGAGATTCGAGAGAAATTGCAACATACAGGATGCCACGGAGCTGAATCTTACTGGCTCGCTTTCTCAGCCTCGATGACAGATTCAGCAGGATCATTCATCTGACAGACTTGGTAGAATCATTTATACGAGATCAACAATGAACAGCATGTCGTCCTTGACACATCGCAATGTTTATTGTGGAAGATTATCACAGCACTGACGATCACCAGTTCCCGTAAACGTGGGATAACATGTGATGAATATATTTACACTTGCTGACTACTGTTCAGTTACTTTACCAGAAGACAATCGTTCATCTGCCTAATACTGGCTACCACAATGTCTGACTAGCTTAAGGTCACAACTTACGCTTGGCTGCCCTTGACGCCTGGCGGTTCGCATTGCTGGGTCGTCTTCAAATCAGCTCACTGCCCTAAGCGTTGACTGGCTACACTTGGCCGCACAACTGGACGAACACTTTCACTGTTGTTCAAGAATCATTGCACTAACCGTGCTTATCTTCGTTCATCACTTCAACACAAGCTTACGTCCTTCTTTCACATCGACCCTAGCTTGACTGACTGTGGCTGTCCCCGATTCACGAGAACTACCCTACTTGGGTCATGTGATAAACAACTTCTTTGAATAACCTCCCTTCGTCATTCATCATTATCATGTGTTCCGCACGGACTATCCTTGTTCTATCCGTGCGTGTTAACTCATTGTGATCGCGTGAATTGCTCTCACTACGGCAATTCTTCTTCTATGTTAAACGGCACATGGCACAGGATAGAATGACATACTACATGAGGTCATGGAGGCACCTATCACAAACAGTGAACTGGAGCTAGCTATGTCAAAACTGAAAATGAGAAAGTCACCAGGAGCTGATGGTATCTCCAATGAAATTATCAGGAACCTAGGAACAGAAGCCAAAGCAAAGCTATTGCAGATCTTCAATAACACCTGGAACTTAGGCAGTGTTCCACAAGCCTGGAGAGAAGCAATCATGATACCCCTCCTAAAATCAAGGAAAGATAGTTCCATTGCCTCCAACTACAGACCAATTAGCCTCACCAGCTGTCTGTGCAAAATATTGGAGCGCGTCATCAATCACAGACTACAGTGGTACATTGAAAGTGAAAACATCCTTGTGCCACAACAGGCTGGCTTTAGGCAGTGCTGCTCTACGGAAGATCAGACAACCTACCTCTCTCAAGAAATTGAGGATGCATTCCAAGAGAAGAAGCTGGTGTTTGCGGCATAGATAGATCTGAAGAAAGCCTTTGACAAAGTCAGGAAAGAAGGTCTGTTGCGGAAACTGAGAAACTGTAAAGTCAATGGCAGAATGTATAAAAGGGTGAAAGCATACTTGCACAACAGAAGAGCCCGAGTCCAGATAGACGGACTCAAGAGAAAGAAAGTACTACTGCGTCACGGTGTTCCCGAGGGTGGAGTCTTGTCCACCACACTTTTTCTAGTCTTCATCAATGATCTCGTTGTTAATCTACCGCATGGAATTAAAGCGGCAATGTACTCTGATGACCTGGTTTTGTGGAGCACAAATGAACATGCATCAGTGGCCACCATATCGCTACAAATATCTGTAGATACATTTGTTGCATGAGCGGACAGATGGTGTTAGCATAAACACTGACAACGGCAGCACCACTCTATTTACCCTCTCTCCGAAACAAAAAGCAGGGATCATCCAGAACAATGGAACACCCCTAAGAGAAGATGAAGAACCAACATACCTTGGAGTAACATTTGATGCCAGGCTGACATGGAAAAAAACACGTTAAAAAGTAGTAGCAAAAGCCAGAAGGAAAATAGCCATCCTAAGAAAGCTAAGTGAAACCACATGGGGAGCCATTGAGATAATACTTAGCAAAGTTTATCAACAGAGCGTACGACCACACCTGGAATACGGGTCAACTGCGTGGTGTTCAGCATCAAAAACCACACTACAAGAGCTGGACAGGGTGCAGAATCATGCTCTTAGAGTCACCACAGGAGGGATGAGATCAGCCCCTATAGTAGCAATGGAGAAAATGGGGATGATCCAAGCACTGTGAGAGCGCAGAGATACGAAAACACTAATACAAGCAGACAAGTTCCTCAGCTTGCCAGGCCACCTTATGAAGAACTGATTTGAAAACTTGGCTATGGGGCGGTTGAAAAGAAGTAGTTTTATCCACCAGGCGAAACGACTCTGCAGAGAAATCACCGATCTGCCCTACAGTTGGTATCCCGCTGACAACTATTCCAGAGCGAACTCCATTGAAATTTGCACATACACTATCACTACAAATCCAGACTAAAGTGCGAGGAATATTTGACAAGGAAGAACAGAACAGTGTACAGCGCAGAGCAGTCACTCTCAGCTTCCTTGATGACGAATACCTACAGGACCTCTGGATCCGAGTCTACACAGATGGGTCAGCTTAAAATGCTGTTCGAAATGGAGGAGCGGGAGTGTACATAGAATACCCAATAATACTAGGAACACGGCCAGAGTTCCAACAGGAAAGTACTGCTATAACCATGCTGCTGAACTTGAAGCAATCAAGATAGCAACAGAGAAATTACTAACTACCAACCATGGTACACAACATGTGGTGCTGTTGACAGATACAAAATCAGTACTCGAGGCGCTCCTGTCTGGGAAATTGTCAGTACTAAATACACTACTTTCTGAATTTAGCAGTAAGCATGAGGTCACCATGCAGTGGATACCATCCCACTGTGGAGTACCTGGAAACGACAGAGCTGATCGATTGGCTAAGGAAGGAGCAAACGAAGAACAGCCTGATGTGCCCATTACATACCACCAAAAGAAAAAGATGATCAAATGAGTCAGGAGGCCACCAAAACCTGCTCAAGACGACTACCACGTTATGGATAGACCAGAACAGTGACTGTTCTGCGCTTCAGAACAGGACACAACAGATTACGCAACCACATGTATACAAAATTCAAGATTGGTGTCTCAGCCATGTGCACGTGTGGTTTGGCGTCGCAGACAGCAGAGCACATACTCCAAGACTGCCCAAACTACAGCATACCCAGGCATACCTTCTGGCCTAGAAAGAAAACAGTGGAAGATAAACTCTGTGGACCGCTGAGTGAACTAAACAAGACTGTTAGATTCATACAAGAGACAGCATTGCAGTTATAGATATATTTCAAGCGAACGAAAAAAAAAGAAGAAGAAGAAGAAGAAGAAGAAGAAGAAGAAGAAGAAGAAGAAGAAGAAGAAGAAGAAGAAGAAGAAGAAGAAGAAGAAGAAGAAGAAGAAGAAGAAGAAGAAGAAGAAGAAGAAGTCTCAACTTAAATTATATTAACTGAATAAGGGCATAATATGCCATTATGTAATTAAATACACAATACTGTATAAAAGTAGTCTCGTGACAGATATTGCCATTGGAGTATAATGTGCCATTATGTAATTAAATACACATTACTGTATAAATGTAGTCCTGTGACAGATACTGCCATTGGAGTATAATATGGTAAGTCCTCACATAATCTAGGCCACGGCATAAGGTGGAGTTACCAGTAGCCTTCCTCATCACCTTTCCTGTCCTGACACTTCCTAAGAAATATCCGAAGATTTTGTGGCACCCAGTTTTATGAGGTTCGGTTTATGAGGTACGGTTAAAATACGAGGGCGAGTCAATAAGCAAGTCACACAGTTCTGTGAGATGGCAGGTAAATGTAGTTGGTGTTTTCTACAGGTGTCATTAGGTGGCAGCAACATCGAACTTTATATTCTCGTTCGTCAGTTGACGCTAGGTGTCTCATGCGCATGCGCAGTGCATAAAGAAAATGGCAACTGTACTTACGGAGTGTACAACCAAAGAGCAACGTGCTGTTATGCGGGGTTTTTTTTTTTTATGTGGGCAAAATACCTGCCTGCAAAGGACATTCATAAAGACATGCTTCCTGTTTATGCTGACAAATGTTTGTCCCGTAAAGCGGTGCATAGCTGAGTAGAAAAAATTTTCTCAAGGACGCTCTAAAATTGTTAATGAAATCCGATCTGGTCGTCCGGTTGAGATTGCAACAGAAGGATCCATGCAGCGGGTGGAGGAAATGATTAGAGGTGACAGGTGAGTAACGATAGACTCTGTAGCATCTGCAATAGTGTGCTCACATGGTTCAACATACAGCATAATGCATGATCGATTGAAATTTAAGGAAGTGTGCTCAAGGTGGGTACCCAGACAATTGAAGGAGTAACACAAAATGAACCGATTTGGCCTGTCCTTGCATCATCTCTGTCGATACGAAGATGAAGAAGAAGACATGCTGAACAGGACTGTTACTGGGAACGAATCATGGGTGCAACTCTACCAGCCTGTAATAAAGCGTGCATCAATGCAATGGAAACATCCTTCTTCGCCTTGTGTCCAAAAATTCAAGGTTACGCCATCAGCAAGGAAGGTTATGCTGACAGTGTTCTGGGATTGTCAAGGAATTCTTTTAACCAATTTCATGAAGAAAGGTGACAATGTGAATTCTGAATCGTAATGTGAAGTTATATCGATGCTTCGTGATGCAATTCAAAGAAAACGCATAGGACTGCTGAATAGAGGAGTGTTGCTTCTTCATGAAAATGCCAGTCCACATACGGCTCGATTAACTTAGGAGAACATTAACCAAATAAGGTGGGAAGTTCTGGAACATCCACCTTACAGCCCCGACTTAGCCCCTAGCGATTTCCACCTTTTCGGTCTACTGAAAACCAACCTTGGCGGGAGACATTTCGTGAATGACGCCGAAGTTGAATGTGAAGTAAAAACGTGGTTTAGAAAATAGAGCACGTAGTTCTATGCAGCCGGTTTGGGAGGACTGATAAAACGATGGGATAAGTGCATCAATGTTGGTGGAAATTATGTTGAGAAATAAAGGGACAATGTATACATAAAAGTAAACTGGTTTCAAGTTGTTATTATATTTAGTTATTTTTCTACAACCATTGTGACTTACTTATTGACTTCCCCTCGTACAATCCTGCCGCTGCTGGGGATTGGACATGGACCAGTATCATGACAAGCAAATGCACCAACCACGACAGTTCCTACTGTGTATGAATGCTATTGCTTGACAGTAAGTAATGAAATAATAAAGAACTGGAGGCAGTGGAGATATAGACGATTGTTGAGAATGTCGTGGACAGAGAAACAAATGAGTACTTAGGTATTGATATTTGAGTAGCTACTAGATCGCTCCTCAAACCCATAAAGAAAAGACAAATGAAATTATTAACCAACACAAGAGGTGGAGTAGGTACATTAGCACTGTGTCAGAAAATATTAGGCAAGAGACGCATTTGAAGGCAGGGAACATGAAGGTGAAAATCTTAGACAGCTGAGTAACAAATAAGTCAAGCAATATCAGTTGTCTTAATTATCAGATGACAGAGAGGAGTAGCAAGTATTGATCACCAATATCTTCGCTAGATCTGACACCTGAAGGAGGAGGAGGAGATCAGTGTGAACAGGTATCCCATGGCAGAAACTGGGAGCTGCGGTTAGGTAGTGGTTAGATGCTCACCTGTTGATCTGGTGCTCATGAGTTTGAACCCACAGTGAGGCATATTTTCACAATACTTCTGAGCTCCCAGGGTAACACAGCCTAAAATGATTACCAGGGAATGTCTTGTGAATTGAAGGCGGCCAGTGTGACGCTGATCATATCTCCGATCGAGTGCCACTTAACCTGTACAAATGTGTGTCTAGCACAATATGGCCACCACGCCGAAGCCATTACGTTTACATAGCAAATTCTGCCATACAGGTCAGAGTGCTAGGGTGTCGTGTATAATATATACCAGTATGGACCATTTCACAATAACTACAGAAGAAAATTGGGACTTTTATAGACAAGTTCTTAGAATATCGTTGATCAAGAAGAAGAAAAATACTAAAATTCTACAAGATCTGAACATCAAATAAAACTGGCTTATAAATAGTGTCATGTCTCAGAAGATCAACAGCTTCGAAATCGAAGTGTGTGGCACATATGAGGTGTGTTCGGGACACGAAAGTGAACATGGCTGGCCATCATGGAAGGGATTGGGACCTCACCACGTAATATCCCAACAATGGTAATTCAACAACAAGAAAACAGGGTAATTCTTGGCCTCCTGAAGATGAGCCTGTTGTAATATATTCTCAGGGAAGAGACAACTCCTATAGTGTATAAGGAAGTGCATAATGATGAATGCATTGCAAATTCTTTTGAAAAAGTGCATTCTGACAATACCTACCTGAAAAGTAGAAGGAGAAGTCTAAGAATTGGTTCGTGGAACGTATGCACCATTAAGCAAGGAAATTTGATAACCTATTTGCCGAAGCGAAAAACATGAATTTATATATTTTAGGCGTATCCGAAACAAGATGAACAGATACAAGTTATATAAAGAGAGAAGATTGCATATACATTAACTCGGGAGGAGATCATCACGAGAGAGGAGTAGAAATCTTAGTAAAACGAAAGAGAGAGAGAAAAATAGAGAGAGAAAAATATTAGTGATTCTGGGCTCATAAAGATATGATGATACTGTTTGTTTTTTTTTTTTTTTGCGTATCCTTTTACAGGACTTAGCTGTCAACAGCAGCATCTTTCAGCTGTCTGTTGATCTCTTGGCAAGATTACGCTCAGTAGTTTGCCATTGCTTTCTGAGCGGCCGGCTCAGTATCCGCAAGTCACGAGCGGGGGTCGAACCACCTCAGTTCTCGCTCCGCTGCGAGACTCTGCGTGATAAACGGGATTACAGAGAGAAAGTGTTGTAACCCCACAGCCAGAGAGACCGGCTGATGATGATACTACTCAAGATTAAGTCAAAACCTTTCTACGTAGTAATTCTTCAGAGGTATGCTCCAACGACATATTATAGTGATGAACAGCTAGAAGAATATTATGGAGACCTACAACAAATACTGAAAGTTGTAAAATCATCATACGTCCTAATTGTCATGGAAGACATGAACGCAAAAGTTTGAAAAAATAAATATAAGCAGATAGTAGGGCAATATGGTATGGGAAACAGAAATGACAGAGGAGACCGGCTGATACAGTTCTGTGAAGAAAACAATCTTATTGTTTGTAACAAATTTTTCCAACATAACCCTAGTATACGTGGAAAAGCTCTGGAGATAGAACAAGAAACCAAATTGACTACATTATGATTAGAAATAGATATAAAAACAATTTTAAAATGCCAAAACATATCCTGCTGCTGATATCAACTCTGACCACAATCCTGTAGTGTTAAAATTACAGATACAATTTAAAAACCCAGGAATAAGGACATCGTAGACGCCTCAGGTAGATATATCGGCATTGAAACAAGCAGAAATAAGTCAACTATACCTAGTTGAAGTAAAAAAAAAAAATAGATAAGATGGGCTAATGGTTGAAAGTATGGAACAATATAAACGTGAAAATCCTGAAGATAAATTAATACAACGTGGGAATGTGTAAAGACCAGTATACATATTGCAAATACCACCTTGTCAGTGAAGAGTAATAAGAAAAAAACAATTATGGATAACCGATGAAATCTTGAGCAAATTACTCAAAGAAATAAAGCAAAGAACTCACCAGAGTATATAATAATAGATAGAGAAATACGTCACATGTACAGAGTTGCTAAAGAAGAGAGGTTGCAGAAAAAAATTCAAAGGAATAGAGGATTTGGAAATAAAACCCAACTCGAAAGAATTACATGAACACATAAAAAGATTTACAAAGAAGAAAAATAATATAACAGGAACCGGTTGTATCAGAGGAAAACATTGAGAAATTATAATTAATAACACTGACATAATAAAAAATATGGACAGAGTACACAGAAGATTTATTCTGAGACAACATGGTCAATAAAGCAACATTGTATAATACTTAAGATGGAAGAAACATATTAAAGGCTGAAGTAGAGAAGGCTATTAAAAATATGAAAAACGGAAAGGCTGCAGGTCCTGACAAGATAACTATATATATATATATATATATATATATATATATATATATATATATATATATATATATATATATATATATATATATATATATACTTGGTACTTCCCCGGACTTGAAAACTTCCATTTTCATCACACTACTGAAGAAGCCAAGAGCTGTTGACTGTGAGGATTACATAACTATTACATTAGATTAATGTGCCACATAACTAAGCTACTACTCGAGGTCATACAAGAAATAATTCAATATAAAATAGATGAGGAAGTAGCTGAAGAACATTTTGAATTCCGAAACGACAGCGGCACCAAAGAAGCAGTTATTTGTTTGAGGATGTTAATTGAAAAATATACAGAAATTCAAAAAAGCATATATGCTTGTTTTATAGACTACAGGAAAGCTTTTGATAGAATACAACATGAAAGACTAATTGTGTGCCTTCAAGATATAGCAGACGGAAAGGACATCAAAGTTATTAGTAACTTGTACTGGGAACAAGTGGCGTCTATTAGATGCGGTAATAACTATTCGTCTCCTATAGAGATAAAAAGAGGAGTACGGTAGAGATGTGTACTGTCCTCAAGCCTCTTCAACCTATACACAAAAAGAATTTGTAAACAAGTTGAAATGGCTGGACTTAACATCAATGGATGAATCATAAACAATCTTAGGTATGCTGGCGATATCGTGTTACTAGCAGAAAGCGAGCAAGAGTTACAAGTCCTAGTGGAACAAGTAAACATGCACAGTGCAGAATGTGGCTTAAATATTAACATCCAAAAAACAAAAGCTATGATAATTAGCAGTGAAAATAGGAAAGGTCATCAATGAACATCTCAGTAAACGGGGAGATACTAGAACAAGTAACAAGTTTCTCTTATCTTGGACTTATGATAACAGATGATGGCAGAAGTGAAATAGAAATCAAAAAGATAATAGGAATGGCCAAAAATGCTGTCAACGGCGTAAAACGAGTATTACCATCTAGAGAGATTAATAACGCATTAAAAATGAGAATTGTCAAATGCTACGTATGTTCAACGCTATTGTGTGGCGGGAAGCCTGGGCATTGAACAAGCAACTAGAAAGTCGCAAAGAAGTCCTGGATATGTGGATATACAAACGAATATGTCGTATTTCATGGAAACAAAAACAATCAAATGCAGAGGTTCTAGAAAAACTGGGAATGAAGAGAGAGTTAATGAAAGAAATAAAGAGGAGGCAAGTGAAATATTTAGGCCACGTTAAAAGACATGATGCTCTTGTAAAAACCATACTGGAGGGCAAGGTTGAGGGCAAGCGAGCAAGCGGTAGACAACGATACAAGTGGGAAGATAACATCAAGAGACGGACGAACATCAGCCTGACAGAATGCAAAGTCAAGGCGAGAGACAGACAGTGTTGGAGATCCATTGCAGCCAATCTTTACTATGGAGACGGCACCTGACTGATGTCTCAGAAACAGAAATACTTTGATCATAATAAATGTCACAGTGGCTTTGAAAAAACAGTGGTGGAAGGCATTTTCTTGAAAGAAGAAGCAAAGGTTGGCCAGCATGAAGATTGACACAGTTAAAGGATTGTTACGTTTTTTCAACAGGCCCTGTTGGGAGTAACTTTCTGCAAAGGACCTCATACATGATAATATGCCAGTAAATATTACAGCAGATATGGTGGTAGGCCCATATTTTCTGTGACCGAATGACATATGATGGATAATGCTATCAGTGTTGCCGCCTTTGCTTTCCCAGATCGCGGGTACATATTCTATGAGACTAGTTTCACTCCAGAACCATACTGGTTAGGAGAAACTTGTATCCTATCACTACTAGAAACAACACTTATGACTGATCACTAAACCTAATTGACTCGTGTATGGATGCCCATATATTATCTGGTCTCCACAGTCAACAACAGTGGGGACAAGAAGACCAGTCAAGGCACAACACAGAGGTTCAACAGTATTAAGATGCCATGGCACAACACAGAGGCTCAACAGAATTAAGATCTCATCTCATAGCACAACACACAGGGGCAACATAATTAAGATCCCATGGCACAACACAGATGTTCAACTCAATGAAGATCCCATGGCACTACACAGAGGTTCAACAGAATTAAGATCCCATGGCACAAAACAGAGGTTCAACAGAATTAAGATCCCGTGGCACAAAACAGAGGTTCAACAGTATTAAGATCCCATGGCACAACACGGAGGTTCAACAGTATTAAGATCCCATGGCACAAAACAGAGGTTCAACAGAATTAAGATCCCATGGCACAAAACAGAGGTTCAACAGTATTAAGATCCCATGGCACAACACGGAGGTTCAACAGAATTAAGATCCCATGGCACAAAACAGAGGTTCAACAGAATTAAGATCCCATGGCACAACACGGAGGTTCAACAGAATTAAGATCCCATGGCACAACACGGAGGTTCAACAGAATTAAGATCCCATGGCACAACACGGAGGTTCAACATAATTAAGATCCCATGGCACAACACGGAGGTTCAACATAATTAAGATCCCATGGCACAAAACAGAGGTTCAACAGAATTAAGATCCCATGGCACAACACGGAGGTTCAACAGAATTAAGATCCCATGGCACAACACGGAGGTTCAACAGAATTAAGATCCCATGGCACAACACGGAGGTTCAACAGAATTAAGATCCCATGGCACAACACGGAGGTTCAACAGAATTAAGATCCCATGGCACAACATAGAGGTTCAACAGAATTAAGATCCCATGGCACAACACAGAGGTTCAACAGAATTAAGATCCCATGGCACAAAACAGAGGTTCAACAGAATTAAGATCCCATGGCACAACACGGAGGTTCAACAGAATTAAGATCCCATGGCACAAAACAGAGGTTCAACAGAATTAAGATCCCATGGCACAACACGGAGGTTCAGAATTAAGATCCCATGGCACAAAACAGAGGTTCAACAGAATTAAGATCCCATGGCACAAAACAGAGGTTCAACAGAATTAAGATCCCATGGCACAACACGGAGGTTCAACAGTATCAAGATCTCATGGCACAACATAGAGGTTCAACAGAATTAAGATCCCATGGCACAACAGAGGTTCAACAGTAAGAAAATCCCATGGCACAAGACTGAGGTTCAACAGAATTAAGATTCCATGGCACAACACAGAGGTTCAACAGAATCAAGATCCCATGGTACAATTCCAGCAATCAAATTATAGCAACATTGTTAGAACATGTACGAGGAAAAGTCAATAAAAAGGTCACAAATGATAAAAACTTGAAACCACTTTATTTCTATAATACATTGATGGAAGGCTTGGTAGCTAGTAGGGAATGCAGGATTCATGGACACATAACATTGCAAACACCGTGGGCATGAAAATACATGAGGCAGGAGAACTGGCAAAGGACCAAGAATCTTTCTTTCAGATCATAATGAGAACGACGTTCCGCATGATGATATTGTGTGTAACATTAATGGTAACTGTAGCCTACATAATCATGCTCATGTAAGTACGCACAGACATATAAACAGGCATAGATCCATACACTCACAGAGGGTAACATAACATCCTAATTTTTTTTTAATGACTGAATCTTGAATACTGAGCAATTAACGGTTTCTGTTTCTGCGATCAATGTTTGCTTTACGTGGTGCATAGTGTCTGGTGTAGTGTGTAGCTAGCGTGGTGCATAGTGTCTGGTGTAGTGTGTAGCTAGCGTGGTGCATAGTGTCTGGTGTAGTGTGTAGCTAGCTATCCGCTTTCTAGTCCCATGCCACTTAGACCAACATCTTCCAACTTTGACGGTCGTGGTTTCTTTTTTGGATTCCTTTGACTATAGACAGATTGCCTTCTCGGACTTGTAGGCTCTGCATATCCACATTTTGTGTCGGGCTTTGTTGCCCTGGTCTTTGTTCTTACAAGAAGTTCCACAAGGCAGTGGTAGTTTGGCATTCGATGTGTTCTTCCCGTAGATGGATTTCCTGCTAGGTTTATGAGCTTCATCAGCCCAGTTTGTTTGCTCCCTTATTGTGATCTATCAAGCATAGACTTTTTCCAGGGAGCACAAATGTAAATTCTAATGTTAATAGTGCTATCTAAAGAAATTACCACAGTGTTGAACAAAATTTGCTATGCGTCTATTCGAGCAATGCAACAACATTGCCTCAACAGTATTTTGTTTTTCAAATAATTAAAGGCAGCAGGTGTTAACGTGTGAAATAAAGAGAAAACACTACATGTTCTGGACTAACAATATGTTGTATCTGTGAGTGATGAGTAACATGTTATGTACAATCTGAGTGATATACTGACTGTATGATAGATATTTCATGCAGTCTTTACATAAATCAATAATATTTTCATGTTTCATTCTAATTCTTGAATTCTGGTAACATTGTTGATTGCCTACAATACATCAATGCATTCACATTTCTTAAATAAATTCTGCTAACATTGTTGATTGCCTACAAAAAATAAGTGCATTCACATTTCTTAAATTCTGCTAACATTGTTAATTGTCTACAATAAATAAATGCATTCAGATTTCTTAAATTCTGGTAACATTGTTGATTGCCTACAATAAATAAATGCATTCACATTTCTTAAACTCCGGTAACATTGTTGATTGCCTACAATAAATAAATGCATTCACATTTCTTAAACTCCGGTGACATTGTTGATTGCCTACAATAAATAAATGCATTCACATTTTTTAAAATTCTGGTAACATTGTTGATTGCCTACAATAAATAAATGCATTCACATTTCTTGGACCAGTATAAATGCATTCACATTTTTTGGACCAGTATAATGTTATTCACATTTCTTGGACCAGTATAAATGCATTCACATTCTTAAACTCACCTGGACTCCTAAGTCAACGCAGCCTGCAACTGGTACCAGAAAACATCTTAGGAAGTAAAGATATCCAGCATCACCCACCACTTACTACTTGGTCTATTAAAAGTCTAGCACAATATTCCCAATGAGCCTTACAATGTGTGAAACTGCTATTTACTTCAGAATAAATAATATCACAACTATTTCAGAATTTCGGCATAGCGGAGAATGAGAAATGTGAAAGATGCCAGTGCATAAATGGTGAAATTGTGTGCGATAAACTGCAAGATTGTCCCCAGTGTAAAAAGGTAATGTAGACCTCCATCCATCATGTGCCATGCCATAAGCGTGGGCGGTCATGTTCTTCCATCTAACTCGATCACCAGAGTCGTGGATCAGCTCCGTGTTCCTGTCTCGACCATGCCATGTGGCCAAGCCATCCAGGTATTTACTTTTCAGCCTTGCCTTCAGTCTCTTCCCCTCGATCTTGCAAGTTGTCACCAAGTTCTCAAATTCATTTCCTTTCATAACATGCCCAAAAAAGTTGGATGATGTACGTCTGATGTCTCTTATCAGTTTACGATTTTCGTTTGTTTCTTGAAGCACTTGTTCATTGATTTTTCTGTCTGTCCATGGTATTCTTTCCATTTTCCCCAGAAACCACACTTCCACAGCCAACAGATATTTTTCAGCTTGTCTGCTCATTGTCCACGCTTCACATCCAAACAAAAGTACAGGTTCTATGTAGCACCGCAACACTCTCTTCTCGTTGCAATTGAGATCTTTTTTATTCGTCAGCATGTTTTTCATCTTGCAAAAGGCTACCTTTGCCATGGCGATTTTTGTTCCAATCTCTTCAAGGCATATCCCATCAGATGTTATGACTGTTCCGAGATAATTGTGCCGATTCACTCGTTTAAGAATATGCAAATTTACTTGTATATTACATTGTTGTATTTCTTTCATCCCAGTGAAGAACATAATCTGTGCCTTCTTACAATTCATTTCTAACCATAGTTGGCCACTGTGTGCAATAACCGAAGAGTCTACATGTTACAAATCCTGCTCATTGTCTGCAATCAAGATTGTATCATCTGCATATCTAATGTTATTGATGTATCGTCCCCCAATGATGATTCCTTCTATCTATATTTATAAACTAGCTGACCCGGCTCAGCTCCTGGCGGGGATCTATCTATCTATCTATCTATCTATCTATCTATCTACCTATCTATCTATCTATCTGTCTGTCTGTCTGTCTATCTATCTATCTATCTATCTATCTATCTATCTATCTATCTATCTATCTATCTATCTATCTATCTATCTATCTGTCTGTCTGTCTGTCTGTCTGTCTATCTATCTATCTATCTATCTATCTATCTATCTATCTATCTATCTGTCTGTCTGTCTGTCTGTCTATCTATCTATCTATCTACCTATGTATCTACTTACCTACCTACCTACCTGGGGTGGCGGGGTAGGGGTATCCCCTATCAAAGGAGAAGTAAGGCGCCTCCTTCCCTCCGCTAGCCTACGGGACACCCTTGGGCAAGATGGAGTACCCGTTTAGCCCCCCCCCCCCCCCAACAGGGTAACGTGAAGCCATGTGAGCCGATGGTGGGTTGGACTTGGGAGCAGCCGACAGATAGTTGTTGGTTATGGTTTCAAATCAGTGACGGTGGGCAGAGGATCTCTAAGTAGAGACAATGGCTACGGTCATCCGATCAGTATGGTCACTGCCAGGAAGGAAGAATGGTAGACTTCCCTCCTTATTGATTCCCGGGCAGAGGAGGCTCGTCAGCCTTGGTTCGTATCTCTTCTAAGAGAGGGAACTCTAGATCTCAAACCTCCGCTGCCTTGCGGGTATACCCATATGGGAAAGGCTTCGGGAGTAAACCCTGAGTACAAATCCGGAGACGGAGGCCCTAAAGCAGTTCCATGTTGTAAACAATATACTTCTGGCAACTCCTGCGACGGCACCGATGCCAAGTTGCATTGGCTACTGCCTTTCCCTTGGTCAACATCGGCGACGTGGAGAGGGGGAACTTGCTACTGGGCAACAGCTGGTTCTCCGATTTCCATTGCCCAGGCTTGTGCCCTGAAGAGGTCACTTCAGCACCGCGTAAAGCGGTGACACAACACGGGAAGCAGCATTTGCCGGTTATAAGTCTTAATGCTCGATTGCCGTAGAGCAAGACTCCAGGGGCTACTTCCGACGGTGGGAGAGATCATCGAATCTCACGAGACAGCTACCGCCCGCCTAAGATGGGCAACCCTCAGTCAATAAGGTGTTGTCTCGCCACGGTTCATCTGCTCCTGAGGGTGTGTGGAGCTTAGGGAAAAATCATGACACATGGACCGCAATCTATACACCTAGCAACGCGAAAAAAACAAAACAACCGGCACTAAGGCTAGGAACATGGAACGTAAGAACCATGACCCCTGGCATCTCAGACGATCTAAACGAGATTGTGGATACCCGTAAAACTGCAGTGATAAACAACGAACTACTAAGACTGGGGATAGACATTGTCACCCTGCAAGAGACCAGACTCAAAGAATCTGGAAGCATCAAGGAGAGGGACTTCACTTTCTACTGGCATGGCAAGTCGTGCGGAGAGACCAGGGAACATGGAGTTGGCTTCGCTATCAGAAATAAGCTGCTTAATTCCACCATACCACCAAGTGATGGCACTGAAAGAATACTGAAGATCCAACTCCAGACAGAGGCAAGCCCAGTTAGTATTATAAGCGTTTACGCCCCAACACAAACTGCAGCATCAGAATCTAAAGACAAGTTCTATGACGACCTTAGCAAAGAAGTCATTGAAACAGCAGAGAAACATCTTTTTATCCTTGGGGATTTCAATGCCAGGGTTGGCTCCGACCACAAATCTTGGCCTTCATGTCTAAGACAGTTTGGCGTTGGTAATATCAATGACAATGGACAACGTCTCTTGGAATTCTGCAGCCACCATAATCTGTACGTGACCACCACCTTCTTTGACACGAAACCTCAACACAAGGTGTCATGGAGGCACCCCAGATCAAAGAACTGGCACCAACTCGACCTGGTGCTCACTAAACGCAGCAATCTCCGCAATGTACTGCTGACTCGCAGCTATCATAGTGCTGACTGCGACACCGACCATTCACTCGTCTCCAGCAAGGTGAAGATAAAGCCCAAGAGAATCTACAGAAGCAGAACAGAAGGAAGGCCACGCATTGACACCAGCGGCACCCAAAATAAAGAGAAGGTCAACAAATTCACCCAGGCTCTAGCGGAGACTCTGCCTGGCCCCACAAATGGAACTGCCACCAAGAGATTGAGTCATCTGCGAGACACTATCTACAACAAAGTCCTATAAATATTTGGCAAGAAGATAACAACGTTAGCAGACTGGTTTGAAGCTCACTCTGAAGAGATGCTCCCAGTCCAGGAGATAAAGAGACATGCATTCTAAGTGTATAAGACATCATCATCAGAGAAAACATTGTGGGCACTGCGAACTGACAGAAATAGAGTACAATAGACCACAAGAAAACACATACTGGCTACAGCTCTCTGCACAAATTCAAACTTGTGCAGACACTGGAAATATAAGAGGACTGTACGAGGGCATCAAGCAAGCAGTCAAAAAAAAAAAAAATTAAGATGGCCCCTTTACGATCAACTGAGGGGGTAATCATAAAAGATCGAGCGAAACAAATGGATCGCTGGGTAGAACACTACTCATAACTATACTCAATGGATAACTCTGTCAGTGAAGAAGCTCTGGAAGCCATCGATCAACAGTCCGCCATGCATGCCCTAGATGACGAACCATGCCTCACAGAAATCAGCGAAGCACTAGACTCTCTCAAATCCGGCAAGGCACCTGGACAAGATAGTATTCCACCTGAAATTTTAAAATGTAGCAAAGAAACAATCACTGTATGCAATATTTCAGCTCTGCTGGAAAGAAAAATCAGTACCACAAGATATGAAAGACGCAAACATCGTTACCCTTTATAAAAACAAAGGCGACAGAAGCGACTGCAACAACCATCGCGGCATTTCCCTACTCAGCATTACAGGCAAGATTTTTGCCAGAGTAATCCTTAAAAGATTACACAATCTTGCTGAAAGAATCTACCCCGAATCGCAGTGAGGATTTAGACCAAACAGGTCCACATTGATATGATTTTCTCACTCCGGCAGCTCCAAGAGAAGTGCAGAGAACAGAGGAAGCTATTATATATTGCCTTCATCGACCTCACAAAGACATTTGACCTTGTGAGCAGAAGCGGCCTTTTTAAGGTCCTTGAAAAGGTTGGATGTCCTCCCACCCTTCATAGTCTCGTGAAATCATTTCACGAAAACATGCAGGGGACCATTTTATTTGACGGCTCAACATCCCAGTCATTCAGTATCAGCAGCGGAGTAAAGCAGGGCTGCGTGCTTGCTCCTACACTCTTTGGTATCTTCTTCGCCGTTCTCTTAAGGTAGGCATTTGGGACTGCCACTGAAGGCATATACCTCCACACAAGATCTGATGGCAAACTTTTTAACCCATCAAGACTCAAGGCAAAGACCAAAACAAGATCAAGATGCGTAAGAGAACTACTTTTTGCAGATGATGCAGCACTGACTACTCATACAGCAGAAGATCTCCAACGGCTCATAGATCGTTTTGCAGCCGCCTGCAAAGACTTTGGGCTCACCATTAGCCTAAATAAAATACAGGTGATAGAACAAGATGCTGGTGCACCTCCGTCAATCAAAATTTCTAATTACGAATTGAAGGTCGTCCACGAGTTTGTGTATTTGGGGTCGACAATATCAGACAATCTTTCATTAGAGACAGTAATCGACAGACGCATTGGAAAGGCAGCCACAACATTTTCCAGGCTAGCTAAAAGAGTTTGGGAGAATAATAGACTAACAGAGCGTACAAAAGCTCAAGTATATAATGCTTGTGTTGCACACTACTCTACGGGTCTGAATCCTGGACCCTGTACTCAAGACAGGAAAGGAAGTTGAATTCCTTCCATATGAGATGTCTGAGACGTATCCTGGGCATAACATGGAAAGACCACATAACAAACAAACATGTGCATGAAAGAGCAGATATTACCACAGTGCACACCCTCCTCAAGCAGAGACGTCTCCGGTGGCTGGGCCACGTATCTCGAATGGAGGATGAACCTATTCCCAAAGATGTCCTATACGGAGAACTAGCCACAGGAAAGAGGCCAACCGGAATACCCAAAATGCGATATAGGGATGCGTGTAAACAAGATATGTAAACCCTTGTAATAGATCCAGACACGTGGGAAAGAGCTGCAACAGACAGATGCTCCTGGAGAAGAGATGTACGAAACGGACTGGTGCTCTCTGAGCGCAATCTGATCCAACAAACTGAGGATAGGCGGCACAGGTTTACAACGCAGTCACTTACTGCGGGACCTGCCTCGTCTTACAGATGCGGAAACTGTGACAGGGATTGTTACTCTCGCATTGGACTATACAGTCACCAGCGGTGCTGCCAGGTACCTCCCAAGCGGCACAATTCTATAGTCCTTCAGGACTGAAAGAGGCCTACTACTACCTAACTACCTACCTACCGACCTACCTATCCATCCATGCATCCATGCATCCATCCATCCACCTACCTATCTATATACCTATCTATCTATCTATCTATCTATCTATCTATCTATCTATCTATCTATCTGTGTCTGTCTGTCTGTCTGTCTGTCTGTCGTCGGTTATGGGATGGGTTTGGGATGTATGTGTGGGTGGGGAAATGTATGTCGGTGGGGGATCAGTGGGTGGGTGGCGGCATGTATGTTTGCCTGAGTCTGTGTGAGTGCGTGGAGGTATGTGTGGGTGGGTGGGGGTGTGGTGGGTGGGGGATGTGTGGGTGGCTGAGGGATGTGTGGGTGGCTGCGGGGTGTGACTGTGGATGGGGGATGCGTCTCACAAAATTGCAATATGCACTGTTTATGTTTACAACTTTCATTTGACAATGTTTGTTTTTTTCATGTGAATGTACCATGCGTAATATGCATTGTTTATGCTTACAAAATCAATTTGACGATGTTTTTTTCCCCCTTATGTAAATGTACCATGCACATTTGATGAATGAAATATGAGTGATCGATAGGGCCGAATGTAAAACGAGCCTGCGTGCCCAATTTGTTACCCTTTCAAAATAAAGTTTGTTCTATCTATCTATCTATCTATCTATCTATCTATCTATCTATCTATCTATCTATCTATCTATCTATCTATCTATCTATCTATCTATCTGTCTGTCTGTCTATCTATCTATCTATCTATCTATCTATCTATCTGTCTGTCTGTCTGTCTGTCTGTCTGTCTGTCTGTCTGTCTGTCTGTCTGTCTGTCTATCTATCTATCTATCTATCTATCTATCTATCTGACCTGGCCCGGTTTCGCCCAGCCTCTGGCAGGGATCTATATATCTATATATCTATCTATCTATCCATCCATCCATCTATCTATCTATCTATCTATCTATCTATCTATCTATCTATCTATCTATCTATCTATCTATCTATCTATTAGCTATCTATCTATCTATCCATCCATCTATCTATCTATCTATCTATCTATCTATCTATCTATCTATCTATATATCTATCATATCTATCTATCTATCTACTTACCTGCCTACCCACTTCTATCTACCTACATCTATATTCATCATAGCTAATAAAAAGTGCCGCCACACCAGTCATTACTATTACTGACACGCGTAGTATTGATTTTTCATTTTGCCCATGCCTTTATAATGCATATCTTTTATATTGTTGCCGTTTTCAGTTAGCCTTGAATGATGGGTGAATGATATAACGTATGAAAGAGAGTGATAGAAGGGCAGAATGTAAGACGGGCCTGCGTGCCTAATTCTTAACCCTTAGAAAATAAAGTTTTGTTGTTGTTGTTGTCTGTCTGTCTGTCTGTCTGTGGACACGCATGGGATAGTTAAGGATAGGACAACTTGGAGGAAGTTGGTTGAGGGCCTGTGACTCAATAGGTGACAAATATTGGGAAAAGAAGATATGTAGGCAATGTTCTACACAGTATATGGCACTGGATGATGATGATGATGATGATGATGAAGATGATGATGATGATGATGATGATGATGATGATGATGATGATGATGATGATGATGATGATGATGATGATGATGATGATGATGATGATTATGATTATGATGATGATGATGAAATTTGCTTTAAAGAATAAAAATAATTATAATGCAAATATAAAATTTAAATAATGAGATTGTGCAATGTGTCTCTAGGGCATCATGTATCGTAACACCAGCGACTGTAAGTGTCAGTGCTTTACCTGTAAGGCTAAGGAGTACCAGTGTGGGGATGGCACATGCATTCCTGAAAACAAGAAATGTGACTGCATCATTGATTGTATTGATGATGAACTGCAATGTCGTGAGTTGTTGTTGTTGTTGTTGTTGTGTTTTTTTTTTGGGGGGGGTGGGGGGGGGGGGCGGCGGGTTATACTTTCTTGTTGTAAGTTAAATTTGATATTCAGTGGAATATAATCGTTACTATGTTTGAGAAGTATGTTTTGGGAATTGGAGCGGCGTGAAGACATATTGTCCATTTATGTTTCTGTCTGGGGAAACGTGATTGGAGATACGGTTTTTAGATATGTTTCTATAAATGTCAGAGTGACGTGGAGAAATAGTGCCAATCTCTGTGTCTATGTGAGTCACACTGGCTTTAAGATGTGGTGTTAATCTCTGTGTCTTTGAGGGTCAGAGTAACTTGGAGATGTGGTGTCAATCTCTGTGTCTTTGAGGGTCAGAGTGACTTGAAGATGTGGTGTCAATCTCTATGTCTTTGAGGGTCAGAGTGACTTGAAGATATGGTGTCAATTTCTTGTGTCTTTGAGGGTCAGAGTGACTTGGAGATGTGGTGTCAATCTCTATGTCTTTGAGGGTCATAGTGACTTGAAGATGTGGTGTCAATCTCTATCTCTTTGAGAGTCATAGTGACTTGAAGATGTGGTGTCTATCTCTATGTCTTTGTGGGTCAGAGTGACTTGGAGATGTGATGTCAATCTCTGTGTCTTTGAGGGTCAGAGTGACTTGAAGATCTGGTGTCAATCTCTGTGTCTTTGATGGTCATAGTGACTTGGGGATGTGGTGTCAATCTCTATGTCTTTGAGGGTCAGAGTGACTTGAAGATATGGTGTCAATATCTGTGTCTTTGAGGGTCAAAGTGACTTGGAGATGTGGTGTCAATCATTGATTGTATTTGTGATGAACTGCAATGTCGTGAGGTGTTGTTGTTGTTGTTGTTGTTGTTTTTTTTTTTTTTTTTTTTTTTGGGGGGGGGGGGGTAATACTTTCTTGTTGTAAGTTAAATTTGATATTCAGTGGAATATAATCGTTACTATGTTTGAGAAGTATGTTTTGGGAATTGGAGCGGCGTGAAGACATATTGTCCATTTATGTTTCTGTCTGGGGAAACGTGATTGGAGATACGATTTTTAGATATGTTTCTATAAAGATCAGAGTGACGTGGAGAAATAGTGCCAATCTCTGTGTCTATGTGAGTCACACTGGCTTTAAGATGTGGTGTTAATCTCTGTGTCTTTGAGGGTCAGAGTAACTTGGAGATGTGGTGTCAATCTCTGTGTCTTTGAGGGTCACAGTGACTTGAAGATATGGTGTCAATCTCTGTGTCTTTGAGGGTCATAGTGACTTGGAGATGTGGTGTCAATCTCTATGTATTTGAAGGTCATAGTGACTTGAAAATGTGGTGTCAATCTCTATGTCTTTGAGGGTCAGAGTGGCTTGAAAATATGGTGTCAATCTCTTGTGTCTTTGAGGGCCAGAGTGACTTGGAGATGTGGTTTCAATCTCTATGTCTTTGAGGGTCATAGTGACTTGGAGATATGGTGTCAATCGCTGTGTCTTTGGGGGTCATAGTGACCATAAGATATGGTGTCTATCTCTATGTCATTGAGGGTCATAGTGTCTTGAAGATGTGGTGTCAATCTCTATGTCTTTGAGGGTCATAGTGTCTTGAAGATGTGGTGTCAATCTCTATGTCTTTGAGGGTCATAGTGTCTTGAGGATGTGGTGTCAATCTCTATGTCTTTGAGGGTCATAGTGACTTGAAGATGTTGTGTCAATCTCTATGTCTTTGAGGGTCATAGTGTCTTGAAGATGTGGTGTCAATCTCTATGTTTTTGAGGGTCGTAGTGATTTGAAGATGTGGTGTCAATCTCTATGTCTTTGAGGGTCATAGTGACTTGAAGATGTGGTGTCTATCTCTATGTCTTTGAGGGTTAGATTGACTTGGAGATGTGATGTCAATCTCTGTGTCTTTGAGGGTCAGAGTGATTTGAAGATATGGTGTCAATCTCTGTGTCTTTGATGGTCATAGTGACTTGAAGATGTGGTGTCAATCTCTATGTCTTTGAGGGTCAGAGTGACTTGAAGATATGGTGTCAATATCTGTGTCTTTGAGGGTAAGAGTGACTTGGAGATGTGGTGTCAATCATTGATTGTATTTGTGATGAACTGCGATGTCATGAGGTGTTGTTGTTGTTTTGTTTTTGTTTGTTTGTTTGTTTGTTGTTGTTTTTTTTTTTTTTTTTTTTTTGGGGGGGGGGGGGGGGGTAATACTTTCTTGTTGTAAGTTAAATTTGATATTCAGTGGAATATAATCGTTACTATGTTTGAGAAGTATGTTTTGGGAATTGGAGAGGCGTGAAGACATATTGTCCATTTATGTTTCTGTCTGGGGAAACGTGATTGGAGATACGGTTTTTAGATATGTTTCTATAAAGGTCAGAGTAACGTGGAGAAATAGTGCCAATATCTGTGTCTATGTGAGTCACACTGGCTTGAAGATGTTGTGTCACTCTCTGTGTCTTTGACGGTCAGAATGACTTGAAGATGTGGTGTCAATCTCTATGTCTTTGAGGGTCATAGTGACTTGAAGATGTGGTGTCAATCTCTATGTCTATGAGGGTCATAGTGACTTGAAGATGTGGTGTCAGTGTCTATGTCTTTGAGGGTCATAGTGACTTGAAGATGTGGTGTCAATCTCTATGTCTTTGAGGGTCAGAGTGACTTGGAGATGTGATGTCAATCTCTGTGTCTTTGACGGTCAGAGTGACTTGAGGATATGGTGTCAATATCTGTGTCTTTGAGGGTCAGAGTGACTTGGAGATGTGGTGTCAATCTCTGTGTCTTTGATGGTCATTGTGACTTGGAGATATATTGTCAATCGCTGTGTCTTTCAGGGTCATAGTGACTTGAAGATATTGTGTCAATCTCTGTGTATTTGAGGGTCATAGTGACTTGGAGATATGTTGTCAATCTCTATGTCTTTGAGGGTCAGAGTGACTTGAAGAAATGGTGTCAATCTCTATGTCTTTGAGGGTAAGAGTGACTTGGAGATGTGATTTCAATCTCTGTATCTTTGATGATCAGAGTGACTTGGAGATATGGTGTCAATCTCTATGTCTTTGAGGGTCAGAGTGACTTGGAGATATGTTGTCAATCTCTGTGTCTTTGAGGGTCAAAGTTACTTGGAGATGTTGTGTCAGTCTCTATCTCTGTGTGTCTATGAGGGTCTGAGTGACTTGGAGATGTAATGTCAATCTCTATGTCTTTGAGGGTCATAGTGACTTGAAGATGTGGTGTTAACCTCTATGTCTTTGAGGGTCAGAGTGACTTGAAGATATGGTGTCAATCTCTTGTGTCTTTGAGGGTCAGAGTGACTTGGAGATGTGGTGTCAATCTCTATGTCTTTGAGGGTCATAGTGACTTGGAGATATGGTGTCAATTGCAGTGTCATTGGGGGTCATAGTGACTTGAAGATATTGTGTCAATCCCTATGTCTTTTAGGGTCATAGTGTCTTGAAGATGTGGTGTCAATCTCTATGTCTTTGAGGGTCATAGTGTCTTGAAGATGTGGTGTCAATCTCTATGTCTTTGAGGGTCATAGTGACTTGAAGATATTGTGTCAATCTATGTGTCTTTGAGGGTCATAGTGACTTGGAGATATTGTATCAATCTCTATGTCTTTGAGGGTCAGAATGACTTGAAGATATGGTGTCAATCTCTGTCTTTGAGGGTCATAGTGACTTGACGATGTGGTGTCTATCTCTATGTCTTTGAGGGTCATAGTGTCTTGAAGATGTGGTGTCAATCTCTATGTCTTTGAGGGTCATAGTGTCTTGAAGATGTGGTGTCAATCTTTATGTCTTTGAGGGTCATAGTGTCTTGAAGATATGGTGTCAATCTCTATGTCTTTGAAGGTCAGAGTGACTTGGAGATGTGATGTCAATCTCTGTGTCTTTGAGGGTCAGAGTGACTTGAAGATATGGTGTCAATCTCTGTGTCTTTGATGGTCATAGTGACTTGAAGATGTGGTGTCAATCTCTATGTCTTTGAGGGTCAGAGTGACTTGAAGATATGGTGTCAATATCTGTGTCTTTGAGGGTCAGAGTGACTTGGAGATGTCGTGTCAATCTCTATGTCTTTGAGGGTCATAGTGACTTGGAGATATGGTGTCAATCGCTTTGTCTTTGGGGGTGATAGTGACTTGAAGATATGGTGTCTATCTCTATGTCTTTGAGGGTCATAGTGTCTTGAAGATGTGGTGTCAATCTCTATGTCTTTGAGGGTCATAGTGTCTTGAAGAGGTGGTGTCAATCTCTATGTCTTTGAGGGTCATAGTGACTTGAATATGTGGTGTCAATCTCTATGACTTTGAGGGTCATAGTGACTTGAAGATATGGTGTCAATCTCTTGTGTCTTTGAGGGTCAGAGTGACTTGGAGATGTGGTGTCAGTCTCTATCTCTGTGTGTCTATGAGGGTCTGAGTGACTTGGAGATGTGGTGTCAATCTCTATGTCTTTGAGGGTCATAGTGACTTGAAGATGTGGTGTCAATCTCTATGTCTTTGAGGGTCAGAGTGACTTGAAGATATGGTGTCAATTTCTTGTGTCTTTGAGGGTCAGAGTGACTTGGAGATGTGGTGTCAATCTCTATGTCTTTGAGGGTCATAGTGACTTGAAGATGTGGTGTCAATCTCTGTGTCTTTGAGGGTCATAGTGACTTGAAGATGTGGTGTCTATCTCTATGTCTTTGAGGGTCATAGTGACTTGGGGATGTGGTGTCAATCTCTATGTCTTTGAGGGTCAGAGTGACTTGAAGATATGGTGTCAATATCTGTGTCTTTGAGGGTCAGAGTGACATGGAGATGTGGTGTCAATCATTGATTGTATTTGTGATGAACTGTGATGTCGTGAGGTGTTGTTGTTGTTGTTGTTGTTGTTTTGTGTTTTTTTTTTTTTGGGGGGGGGGGGGGGGGGTAATACTTTCTTGTTGTAAGTTAAATTTGATATTCAGTGGAATATAATCGTTACTATGTTTGAGAAGTATGTTTTGGGAATTAGAGAGGCGTGAAGGCATATTGTCCATTTATGTTTCTGTCTGGGGAAACGTGATTGGAGATACGGTTTTTAGATATGTTTCTATAAAGGTCAGAGTGACGTGGAGAAATAGTGCCAATCTCTGTGTCTATGTGAGTCACACTGGCTTGAAGATGTGGTGTCAGTGTCTATGTCTTTGAGAGTCATAGTGACTTGAAGATGTGGTGTCAATCTCTATGTCTTTGAGGGTCAGAGTGACTTGGAGATGTGATGTCAATCTCTGTGTCTTTGACGGTCAGAGTGACTTGAGGATATGGTGTCAATATCTGTGTCTTTGAGGGTCAGAGTGACTTGGAGATGTGGTGTCAATCTCTGTGTCTTTGATGGTCATTTTGACTTGGAGATATATTGTCAATCGCTGTGTCTTTCAGGGTCATAGTGACTTGAAGATATTGTGTCAATCTCTGTGTATTTGAGGGTCATAGTGACTTGGAGATATGTTGTCAATCTCTATGTCTTTGAGGGTCAGAGTGACTTGAAGAAATGGTGTCAATCTCTATGTCTTTGAGGGTAAGAGTGACTTGGAGATGTGATTTCAATCTCTGTATCTTTGATGATCAGAGTGACTTGGAGATATGGTGTCAATCTCTATGTCTTTGAGGGTCAGAGTGACTTGGAGATATGTTGTCAATCTCTGTGTCTTTGAGGGTCAAAGTTACTTGGAGATGTTGTGTCAGTCTCTATCTCTGTGTGTCTATGAGGGTCTGAGTGACTTGGAGATGTAATGTCAATCTCTATGTCTTTGAGGGTCATAGTGACTTGAAGATGTGGTGTTAACCTCTATGTCTTTGAGGGTCAGAGTGACTTGACGATGTGGTGTCTATCTCTATGTCTTTGAGGGTCATAGTGTCTTGAAGATGTGGTGTCAATCTCTATGTCTTTGAGGGTCATAGTGTCTTGAAGATGTGGTGTCAATCTTTATGTCTTTGAGGGTCATAGTGTCTTGAAGATATGGTGTCAATCTCTATGTCTTTGAAGGTCAGAGTGACTTGGAGATGTGATGTCAATCTCTGTGTCTTTGAGGGTCAGAGTGACTTGAAGATATGGTGTCAATCTCTGTGTCTTTGATGGTCATAGTGACTTGAAGATGTGGTGTCAATCTCTATGTCTTTGAGGGTCAGAGTGACTTGAAGATATGGTGTCAATATCTGTGTCTTTGAGGGTCAGAGTGACTTGGAGATGTCGTGTCAATCTCTATGTCTTTGAGGGTCATAGTGACTTGGAGATATGGTGTCAATCGCTTTGTCTTTGGGGGTGATAGTGACTTGAAGATATGGTGTCTATCTCTATGTCTTTGAGGGTCATAGTGTCTTGAAGATGTGGTGTCAATCTCTATGTCTTTGAGGGTCATAGTGTCTTGAAGAGGTGGTGTCAATCTCTATGTCTTTGAGGGTCATAGTGACTTGAATATGTGGTGTCAATCTCTATGACTTTGAGGGTCATAGTGACTTGAAGATATGGTGTCAATCTCTTGTGTCTTTGAGGGTCAGAGTGACTTGGAGATGTGGTGTCAGTCTCTATCTCTGTGTGTCTATGAGGGTCTGAGTGACTTGGAGATGTGGTGTCAATCTCTATGTCTTTGAGGGTCATAGTGACTTGAAGATGTGGTGTCAATCTCTATGTCTTTGAGGGTCAGAGTGACTTGAAGATATGGTGTCAATTTCTTGTGTCTTTGAGGGTCAGAGTGACTTGGAGATGTGGTGTCAATCTCTATGTCTTTGAGGGTCATAGTGACTTGAAGATGTGGTGTCAATCTCTGTGTCTTTGAGGGTCATAGTGACTTGAAGATGTGGTGTCTATCTCTATGTCTTTGAGGGTCATAGTGACTTGGGGATGTGGTGTCAATCTCTATGTCTTTGAGGGTCAGAGTGACTTGAAGATATGGTGTCAATATCTGTGTCTTTGAGGGTCAGAGTGACATGGAGATGTGGTGTCAATCATTGATTGTATTTGTGATGAACTGTGATGTCGTGAGGTGTTGTTGTTGTTGTTGTTGTTGTTTTGTGTTTTTTTTTTTTGGGGGGGGGGGGGGTAATACTTTCTTGTTGTAAGTTAAATTTGATATTCAGTGGAATATAATCGTTACTATGTTTGAGAAGTATGTTTTGGGAATTAGAGAGGCGTGAAGGCATATTGTCCATTTATGTTTCTGTCTGGGGAAACGTGATTGGAGATACGGTTTTTAGATATGTTTCTATAAAGGTCAGAGTGACGTGGAGAAATAGTGCCAATCTCTGTGTCTATGTGAGTCACACTGGCTTTAAGATGTGGTGTTAATCTCTGTGTCTTTGAGGGTCAGAGTAACTTGGAGATGTGGTGTCAATCTCTGTGTCTTTGAGGGTCACAGTGACTTGAAGATATGGTGTCAATCTCTGTGTCTTTGAGGGTCATAGTGACTTGGAGATGTGGTGTCAGTGTCTATGTCTTTGAGGGTCATAGTGACTTGAAAATGTGGTGTCAATCTCTATGTCTTTGAGGGTCAGAGTGACTTGGAGATGTGATGTCAATCTCTGTGTCTTTGACGGTCAGAGTGACTTGAGGATATGGTGTCAATATCTGTGTCTTTGAGGGTCAGAGTGACTTGGAGATGTGGTGTCAATCTCTGTGTCTTTGATGGTCATTGTGACTTGGAGATATATTGTCAATCGCTGTGTCTTTCAGGGTCATAGTGACTTGAAGATATTGTGTCAATCTCTGTGTATTTGAGGGTCATAGTGACTTGGAGATATGTTGTCAATCTCTATGTCTTTGAGGGTCAGAGTGACTTGAAGAAATGGTGTCAATCTCTATGTCTTTGAGGGTAAGAGTGACTTGGAGATGTGATTTCAATCTCTGTATCTTTGATGATCAGAGTGACTTGGAGATATGGTGTCAATCTCTATGTCTTTGAGGGTCAGAGTGACTTGGAGATATGTTGTCAATCTCTGTGTCTTTGAGGGTCAAAGTTACTTGGAGATGTTGTGTCAGTCTCTATCTCTGTGTGTCTATGAGGGTCTGAGTGACTTGGAGATGTAATGTCAATCTCTATGTCTTTGAGGGTCATAGTGACTTGAAGATGTGGTGTTAACCTCTATGTCTTTGAGGGTCAGAGTGACTTGACGATGTGGTGTCTATCTCTATGTCTTTGAGGGTCATAGTGTCTTGAAGATGTGGTGTCAATCTCTATGTCTTTGAGGGTCATAGTGTCTTGAAGATGTGGTGTCAATCTTTATGTCTTTGAGGGTCATAGTGTCTTGAAGATATGGTGTCAATCTCTATGTCTTTGAAGGTCAGAGTGACTTGGAGATGTGATGTCAATCTCTGTGTCTTTGAGGGTCAGAGTGACTTGAAGATATGGTGTCAATCTCTGTGTCTTTGATGGTCATAGTGACTTGAAGATGTGGTGTCAATCTCTATGTCTTTGAGGGTCAGAGTGACTTGAAGATATGGTGTCAATATCTGTGTCTTTGAGGGTCAGAGTGACTTGGAGATGTCGTGTCAATCTCTATGTCTTTGAGGGTCATAGTGACTTGGAGATATGGTGTCAATCGCTTTGTCTT
Source organism: Cepaea hortensis (assembly GCA_963921405.1). Classification (NCBI taxonomy): domain Eukaryota; kingdom Metazoa; phylum Mollusca; class Gastropoda; order Stylommatophora; family Helicidae; genus Cepaea; species Cepaea hortensis. Next base: position 182,337,712 of record OY992877.1, read on the forward strand.
TGGGGGTGATAGTGACTTGAAGATATGGTGTCTATCTCTATGTCTTTGAGGGTCATAGTGTCTTGAAGATGTGGTGTCAATCTCTATGTCTTTGAGGGTCATAGTGTCTTGAAGAGGTGGTGTCAATCTCTATGTCTTTGAGGGTCATAGTGACTTGAATATGTGGTGTCAATCTCTATGACTTTGAGGGTCATAGTGACTTGAAGTTATGGTGTCAATCTCTTGTGTCTTTGAGGGTCAGAGTGACTTGGAGATGTGGTGTCAGTCTCTATCTCTGTGTGTCTATGAGGGTCTGAGTGACTTGGAGATGTGGTGTCAATCTCTATGTCTTTGAGGGTCATAGTGACTTGAAGATGTGGTGTCAATCTCTATGTCTTTGAGGGTCAGAGTGACTTGAAGATATGGTGTCAATTTCTTGTGTCTTTGAGGGTCAGAGTGACTTGGAGATGTGGTGTCAATCTCTATGTCTTTGAGGGTCATAGTGACTTGAAGATGTGGTGTCAATCTCTGTGTCTTTGAGGGTCATAGTGACTTGAAGATGTGGTGTCTATCTCTATGTCTTTGAGGGTCATAGTGACTTGGGGATGTGGTGTCAATCTCTATGTCTTTGAGGGTCAGAGTGACTTGAAGATATGGTGTCAATATCTGTGTCTTTGAGGGTCAGAGTGACATGGAGATGTGGTGTCAATCATTGATTGTATTTGTGATGAACTGTGATGTCGTGAGGTGTTGTTGTTGTTGTTGTTGTTGTTTTGTGTTTTTTTTTTTTTTTTTGGGGGGGGGGGGGGGTAATACTTTCTTGTTGTAAGTTAAATTTGATATTCAGTGGAATATAATCGTTACTATGTTTGAGAAGTATGTTTTGGGAATTAGAGAGGCGTGAAGGCATATTGTCCATTTATGTTTCTGTCTGGGGAAACGTGATTGGAGATACGGTTTTTAGATATGTTTCTATAAAGGTCAGAGTGACGTGGAGAAATAGTGCCAATCTCTGTGTCTATGTGAGTCACACTGGCTTTAAGATGTGGTGTTAATCTCTGTGTCTTTGAGGGTCAGAGTAACTTGGAGATGTGGTGTCAATCTCTGTGTCTTTGAGGGTCACAGTGACTTGAAGATATGGTGTCAATCTCTGTGTCTTTGAGGGTCATAGTGACTTGGAGATGTGGTGTCAGTGTCTATGTCTTTGAGGGTCATAGTGACTTGAAAATGTGGTGTCAATCTCTATGTCTTTGAGGGTCAGAGTGACTTGGAGATGTGATGTCAATCTCTGTGTCTTTGACGGTCAGAGTGACTTGAGGATATGGTGTCAATATCTGTGTCTTTGAGGGTCAGAGTGACTTGGAGATGTGGTGTCAATCTCTGTGTCTTTGATGGTCATTGTGACTTGGAGATATATTGTCAATCGCTGTGTCTTTCAGGGTCATAGTGACTTGAAGATATTGTGTCAATCTCTGTGTATTTGAGGGTCATAGTGACTTGGAGATATGTTGTCAATCTCTATGTCTTTGAGGGTCAGAGTGACTTGAAGAAATGGTGTCAATCTCTATGTCTTTGAGGGTAAGAGTGACTTGGAGATGTGATTTCAATCTCTGTATCTTTGATGATCAGAGTGACTTGGAGATATGGTGTCAATCTCTATGTCTTTGAGGGTCAGAGTGACTTGGAGATATGTTGTCAATCTCTGTGTCTTTGAGGGTCAAAGTTACTTGGAGATGTTGTGTCAGTCTCTATCTCTGTGTGTCTATGAGGGTCTGAGTGACTTGGAGATGTAATGTCAATCTCTATGTCTTTGAGGGTCATAGTGACTTGAAGATGTGGTGTTAACCTCTATGTCTTTGAGGGTCAGAGTGACTTGACGATGTGGTGTCTATCTCTATGTCTTTGAGGGTCATAGTGTCTTGAAGATGTGGTGTCAATCTCTATGTCTTTGAGGGTCATAGTGTCTTGAAGATGTGGTGTCAATCTTTATGTCTTTGAGGGTCATAGTGTCTTGAAGATATGGTGTCAATCTCTATGTCTTTGAAGGTCAGAGTGACTTGGAGATGTGATGTCAATCTCTGTGTCTTTGAGGGTCAGAGTGACTTGAAGATATGGTGTCAATCTCTGTGTCTTTGATGGTCATAGTGACTTGAAGATGTGGTGTCAATCTCTATGTCTTTGAGGGTCAGAGTGACTTGAAGATATGGTGTCAATATCTGTGTCTTTGAGGGTCAGAGTGACTTGGAGATGTCGTGTCAATCTCTATGTCTTTGAGGGTCATAGTGACTTGGAGATATGGTGTCAATCGCTTTGTCTTTGGGGGTGATAGTGACTTGAAGATATGGTGTCTATCTCTATGTCTTTGAGGGTCATAGTGTCTTGAAGATGTGGTGTCAATCTCTATGTCTTTGAGGGTCATAGTGTCTTGAAGAGGTGGTGTCAATCTCTATGTCTTTGAGGGTCATAGTGACTTGAATATGTGGTGTCAATCTCTATGACTTTGAGGGTCATAGTGACTTGAAGATATGGTGTCAATCTCTTGTGTCTTTGAGGGTCAGAGTGACTTGGAGATGTGGTGTCAGTCTCTATCTCTGTGTGTCTATGAGGGTCTGAGTGACTTGGAGATGTGGTGTCAATCTCTATGTCTTTGAGGGTCATAGTGACTTGAAGATGTGGTGTCAATCTCTATGTCTTTGAGGGTCAGAGTGACTTGAAGATATGGTGTCAATTTCTTGTGTCTTTGAGGGTCAGAGTGACTTGGAGATGTGGTGTCAATCTCTATGTCTTTGAGGGTCATAGTGACTTGAAGATGTGGTGTCAATCTCTGTGTCTTTGAGGGTCATAGTGACTTGAAGATGTGGTGTCTATCTCTATGTCTTTGAGGGTCATAGTGACTTGGGGATGTGGTGTCAATCTCTATGTCTTTGAGGGTCAGAGTGACTTGAAGATATCGTGTCAATATCTGTGTCTTTGAGGGTCAGAGTGACATGGAGATGTGGTGTCAATCATTGATTGTATTTGTGATGAACTGTGATGTCGTGAGGTGTTGTTGTTGTTGTTGTTGTTGTTTTGTGTTTTTTTTTTTTTGGGGGGGGGGGGGGGGTAATACTTTCTTGTTGTAAGTTAAATTTGATATTCAGTGGAATATAATCGTTACTATGTTTGAGAAGTATGTTTTGGGAATTAGAGAGGCGTGAAGGCATATTGTCCATTTATGTTTCTGTCTGGGGAAACGTGATTGGAGATACGGTTTTTAGATATGTTTCTATAAAGGTCAGAGTGACGTGGAGAAATAGTGCCAATCTCTGTGTCTATGTGAGTCACACTGGCTTTAAGATGTGGTGTTAATCTCTGTGTCTTTGAGGGTCAGAGTAACTTGGAGATGTGGTGTCAATCTCTGTGTCTTTGAGGGTCACAGTGACTTGAAGATATGGTGTCAATCTCTGTGTCTTTGAGGGTCATAGTGACTTGGAGATGTGGTGTCAGTGTCTATGTCTTTGAGGGTCATAGTGACTTGAAAATGTGGTGTCAATCTCTATGTCTTTGAGGGTCAGAGTGACTTGAAAATATGGTGTCAATCTCTTGTGTCTTTGAGGGTCAGAGTGACTTGGAGATGTGGTTTCAATATCTGTGTCTTTGAGGGTCAGAGTGACTTGGAGATATGGTGTCAATCGCTGTGTCTTTGGGGGTCATAGTGACTTGAAGATATGGTGTCTATCTCTATGTCATTGAGGGTCATAGTGTCTTGAAGATGTGGTGTCAATCTCTATGTCTTTGAGGGTCATAGTGTCTTGAAGATGTGGTGTCAATCTCTATGTCTTTGAGGGTCAGAGTGACTTGAAGATATGGTGTCAATCTCTTGTGTCTTTGAGGGTCAGAGTGACTTGGAGATGTGGTGTCAATCTCTATGTCTTTGAGGGTCATAGTGACTTGGAGATATGGTGTCAATTGCAGTGTCATTGGGGGTCATAGTGACTTGAAGATATTGTGTCAATCCCTATGTCTTTAAGGGTCATAGTGTCTTGAAGATGTGGTGTCAATCTCTATGTCTTTGAGGGTCATAGTGTCTTGAAGATGTGGTGTCAATCTCTATGTCTTTGAGGGTCATAGTGACTTGAAGATATTGTGTCAATCTATGTGTCTTTGAGGGTCATAGTGACTTGGAGATGTGGTGTCAATCTCTATGTCTTTGAGGGTCAGAGTGACTTGAAGATATGGTGTCAATCTCTTGTGTCTTTGAGGGTCAGAGTGACTTGGAGATGTGGTGTCAATCTCTATGTCTTTGAGGGTCATAGTGACTTGGAGATATGGTGTCAATTGCAGTGTCATTGGGGGTCATAGTGACTTGAAGATATTGTGTCAATCCCTGTGTCTTTAAGGGTCATAGTGTCTTGAAGATGTGGTGTCAATCTCTATGTCTTTGAGGGTCATAGTGTCTTGAAGATGTGGTGTCAATTTCTATGTCTTTGAGGGTCATAGTGACTTGAAGATATTGTGTCAATCTATGTGTCTTTGAGGGTCATAGTGACTTGGAGATATTGTATCAATCTCTATGTCTTTGAGGGTCAGAATGACTTGAAAATATAGTGTCAATCTCTGTCTTTGAGGGTCATAGTGACTTGAAGATGTGGTGTCTATCTCTATGTCTTTGAGGGTCATAGTGTCTTGAAGATGTGGTGTCAATCTCTATGTCTTTGAGGGTCAGAGTGACTTGAAGATATGGTGTCAATCTCTTGTGTCTTTGAGGGTCAGAGTGACTTGGAGATGTGGTGTCAATCTCTATGTCTTTGAGGGTCATAGTGACTTGGAGATATGGTGTCAATTGCAGTGTCATTGGGGGTCATAGTGACTTGAAGATATTGTGTCAATCCCTATGTCTTTAAGGGTCATAGTGTCTTGAAGATGTGGTGTCAATCTCTATGTCTTTGAGGGTCATAGTGACTTGAAGATGTGGTGTCTATCTCTATGTCTTTGATGGTCATAGTGTCTTGAAGATATGGTGTCAATCTCTGTGTCTTTGATGGTCATAGTGACTTGAAGATGTGGTGTCAATCTCTATGTCTTTGAGGGTCAGAGTGACTTGAAGATATGGTGTCAATCTCTTGTGTCTTTGAGGGTCAGAGTGACTTGGAGATGTGGTGTCAATCTCTATGTCTTTGAGGGTCATAGTGACTTGGAGATATGGTGTCAATTGCAGTGTCATTGGGGGTCATAGTGACTTGAAGATATTGTGTCAATCCCTGTGTCTTTAAGGGTCATAGTGTCTTGAAGATGTGGTGTCAATCTCTATGTCTTTGAGGGTCATAGTGTCTTGAAGATGTGGTGTCAATTTCTATGTCTTTGAGGGTCATAGTGACTTGAAGATATTGTGTCAATCTATGTGTCTTTGAGGGTCATAGTGACTTGGAGATATTGTATCAATCTCTATGTCTTTGAGGGTCAGAATGACTTGAAAATATAGTGTCAATCTCTGTCTTTGAGGGTCATAGTGACTTGAAGATGTGGTGTCTATCTCTATGTCTTTGAGGGTCATAGTGTCTTGAAGATGTGGTGTCAATCTCTATGTCTTTGAGGGTCATAGTGTCTTGAAGATGTGGTGTCAATCTTTATGTCTTTGAGGGTCATAGTGTCTTGAAGATATGGTGTCAATCTCTATGTCTTTAAAGGTCAGAGTGACTTGGAGATGTGATGTCAATCTCTGTGTCTTTGAGGGTCAGAGTGACTTGAATATGTGGTGTCAATATCTGTGTCTTTGAGGGTCAGAGTGACTTGAAGATGTGGTGTCAATCATTGATTGTATTTGTGATGAACTGCGATGTCGCTTTTTTTTTTTTGGGGGGGGGGGTAATTCTTTCTTGTTGTGAGTTAAATTTGATATTCAGTGGAATATAATCGTTACTATGTTTGAGAAGTCAGTCAGGTCTTAGTCAGATATGACTGAGCTACCGTATAACACTAGACGGTACCACCTGCTTTCTGTTAGCGCCGAACGTTGGGCGGTGCTTACCAAACCCAACACCCCACATTGTGCCAACGGCTTCGGGCGGAAGAGTGCAATTGGGAGGGTACAAGCCTTACCCTGGTGCGAGGAAATGCAAGCTAAAGACAAAATGTCATGGCAGGGCAGACCAGGCCCTAAGCCTTGGTTGGCAACTTTTCTAGGATCGAAGCTCCGACAGGCGGACAGTTAGAGCATTGCTTTGCTGATCCGGCAGCTTCTGCAGCTTGTCTTGTTCCAGATGTAGGGGTGTTACCTTTCCTCTGGAGTGAACTATGCAGGCCGAGAGAGGGATCATGCTGCATGGGCAACACATGGTCTCCATATTCTAGCCCAGGCTTTGTGCTATGGAGAGGCAATAATTTGGTCAGTCGTGAGGGTCTGTTCAAGGCACTAAAGAAGATTGGCTGCCCACCAACTCTTCTGTCCATTGTGGAATCGTTCCACACAGGCATGAAGGGTGTAATCAAGTTTGATTGCTCAACTTCAGAAGAGTTTGAAATCAAGAGTGGAGTTAAGCAAGGTTGTGTACTAGCTCCCACCCTCTTTGGAATATACTTTTCACTTCTACTGAACTATGCCTTTCGTGATCAGGATGGTGGTATATACATTCACTCACGCTCAGATGGCGGCCTTTACAATGCTCAGAGATTGAAGGCTAAGACCAAAATTAGGAGGGTACTGATCAGAGAGTTGCTTTTTGCAGATGATGCTGCAGTTACGACCCACTCTGAGGAAGAATTGCAATGTCTACTATCTGCATTCTCCAATGCTTGTTCTGAATTTGGTTTAACAATTAGCAAAAAGAAGACACAGATTATGTCACAAGGTGCACATGGGGTACCATCAATCTTTATTGACGACGCCGAACTAGAGATAGTAGACCAGTTTACATATCTAGGATCAGTGGTAAATAGCAAATTATCCCTAGATCAGGAAATCAACATCCGGATTGGTAAGGCAGCAACAACAATGAACAGGTTAAGAAAAAGAGTCTGGGAGAACAGGAAGCTTACTGCCAAAACAAAAGTCCTTGTCTATCAAGCCTGTGTCCTTAGTACTCATCTCTATGGCAGTGAAACCTGGATAACTTACTCACACCAAGAGAAAAATTTAAACAGCTTTCATATGCGGTGTCTGCGAAGAATTCTTGGTATTAAGTGGCAAGACAAAATCACAAATACTGAAGTATTGGAAAGATCAGGTTGTGTGACAGTTTATTCCATGCTCAGTCTTCGTAGACTTAGATGGATAGGACATCTTAGGATGATGGATGATGGTAGAATACCAAAGGATATCTTTTTTGGTGAATTACAGATGGGTAAGAGATCTCAGGGTCGGCCTCTACTACGATACAAAGATGTGTGTAAGCGGGACATGATTGATACAGGCATTGATAATGCACATTGGGAGCAAGTCGCCGCTGAACGTGTTGCATGGAGGGCAACTATCAGAAATGGAATAAAGACAAAGGAGAAATTTATTGCAGATAAGTCACACACCGAGCGTTTGAGAAGTAAGATGGTGCATGATGGTGGAAATGACCACGTGTTCACATGCACCCACTGTGAACGGACATTTACAGCGCAAATTGGCCTTATCAGTCACACTCGCTACCGCCATAGTTAAAAGTTATTATGCCTTTTTAAAGCACAAACTATCGTCTGTCAAGACGGCAAGGTGCCAATGACTGATGTTTGAGAAGTATGTTTTGGGAATTGGAGAGGCGTGAAGACATATTGTCCATTTATGTTTCTGTCTGGGGAAACGTGATTGGAGATACGGTTTTTAGATATGTTTCTATAAATGTCAGAGTGACGTGGAGAAATAGTGCCAATATCTGTGTCTATGTGAGTCACACTGGCTTGAAGATGTTGTGCCACTCTCTGTGTCTTTGACGGTCAGAAAGACTTGGAGATGTGGTGTCAATCTCTGTGTCTGCGATGGTCATAGTGACTTGGCGATGTGGTGTCAATCTCTGTTTCTTTGAGGGTCAAAGTAACTTGGAGATGTATTGTCAATCTTTGTGTCTTTGAGGGTCAGAGTGACTTGAAGATATGGTGTCAATCTCTGTGTTTTGATGGTCATTGTGACTTGCATATATTGTGTCAATCTCTGTGTCTTTGAAGGTCATAGTGACTTGGAGATGTAGTGTCAATCTCTGTATCTTTGATGATCAGAGTGACTTGGAGATATGGTGTCAATCTCTGTGTCTTTGACTGTCATAGTGACTTGAAGATATTGTGTCAATCTCTGTGTCTTTGAGGGTCATAGTGACTTGAAGATATTGTGTCAATCGCTGTGTCTTTAGGGTCATAGTGACTTGAAGATGTGGTGATAATCTCTATGTCTTTGAGGGTCATAGTGACTTGAAGATGAGGTGTCAATCTCTATGTCTTTGAGTGTCATAGTGACTTGAAGATGTGGTGTCAATCTCTATGTCTTTAAGGGTCAAAGTGACTTGAAGATGTGGTGTCAATCTCTATGTCTTTGAGGGTCATAGTGACTTGAAGATGTGGTGTCAATCTCTATGTCTTTGAGGGTCATAGTGACTTGAAGATGTGGTGTCAATCTCTGTCTTTGAGGGTCATAGTGACTTGAAGATGTGGTGTCAATCTATATGTCTTTGAGGGTCATAGTGACTTGAAGATGTGGTGTCAATCTCTATGTCTTTGATGGTCATAGTGTCTTGAAGATGTGATGTCAATCTCTATGTTTTTGAGGGTCATAGAGACTTGAAGATGTGGTGTCAATCTCTATGTCTTTGAGGGTCAGAGTGACTTGGAGATGTGATGTCAATCTCTGTGTCTTTGAGGGTCAGAGTGACTTGAAGATATGGTGTCACTATCTGTGTCTTTGAGGGTCAGAGTGACTTGGAGATGTGGTGTCAATCTCTATGTCTTTGAAGGTCATTGTGACTTGGAGATATGGTGTCAATCGCTGTGTCTTTGAAGGTCATAGTGACTTGAAGATATTGTGTCAATCTCTGTGTCTTTGAGGGTTATAGTGACTTGGAGATATGGTGTCAATCTCTGTCTTTGAGGGTCATAGTGACTTGAAGATGTGGTTTCTATCTCTATGTCTTTGAGGGTCAGAGTGACTTGGAGATGTGATGTCAATCTCTGTGTCTTTGAGGGTCAGAGTGACGTGACGATATGGTGTCAATCTCTGTGTCTTTGATGGTCATAGTGACTTGAAGATGTGGTGTCAATCTCTATGTCTTTGAGGGTCAGAGTGACTTGAAGATATGGTGTCAATATCTGTGTCTTTGAGGGTCAGAGTGACTTGGAGATGTGGTGTCAATCTCTGTGTCTGTGATGGTCATTGTGACTTGGAGATATGGTGTCAATCACTGTGTCTTTGAGGGTCATAGTGACTTGAAGATATTGTGTCAATCTCTGTGTCTTTGAGGGTCATATTGACTTGAAGATGTGGTGTCAGTCTGTGTCTTTAAGGGTCAGAGTGACTTGGAGATGTGGTGTTAGTCTTTATCTCTGTGTGTCTTTGAGGGTCAGAGTGACTTGGAGATGTGTCAATCTATGTTTCTATTAGGGTCAAAGTGACTCTGAGATATGGTGCCAGTCTCTGGCAATTTGGTCTTGTCGAAGTTATCATTTCTTTCCCTAGTTCACAGGCACCAACAATGAGCATTTTGAGTAGTTTTCACTGGCACAGGAATGTAGCAATTATGAGATGACCCGCTGCTATGATGCTGGAACCATGTAACTACTAATACTGCTTGTGTATGTGGGTCAAGACAGCTAAGAGGTGTGGTGTCAGTCTCTCTGTCCTCTCTCTCTCTCTCTCTCTCTCTCTCTCTCTCTCTCTCTCTCTCTCTCTGTCAGAGTGACGCTTATGTGTGTGGGTGGGTAGGTCGGTCAGTCGGTCGTTTAGAGTGGCTTGAAGATATAGTTTCCATATTTGTTTCTATGGGGGTCAAAGTGACTTGGGGCTGTGGTGTCTATCCCAGTCTGTATGTGTGTTTAGGGGGACTTGGACTTATGGTGTCCATCTTCATTCTATGGGAGTCAGAATGGCCTGAGGCATGGTGTCCATTTCTGTCTCTAACAGGAGTAAAGTGTCGCTGATCTATACAAACATGCGTCTATCACCATGTGTCCAGTGCGCCCTGGGCGTGTTAAAGAGACCTTTACTTATTGACTATAAGCATGTACTACATGTGATGACAGAGAATGACAACAGTAACATGCATGCAAACTCAATAGTTCCAGTAATTCATCATCATCATGTACCATGCCGATAAGCGTGGGCGGTCATGTCTCGCCAACTCACGCGATCACCAGAGTCATGGATCAGCCCAGTGTTCTTGTCTCGATCATACCACGTGGTCAAGCTTTCTAGGTATTTAATTCTCTGCCTTTCCCCTGTTTTCTTCCCCTCTTGCGAGTTGTCACAAAGTTCTCCAATTTGTTTCTTTTCATAACGTGTCCAAAAACGTGTGAATGTATACGTCTAATTTCTCTAATCTTCTTTGACTTCTTCCATTTCTTCGACTTCGACTTCGATTTTTCAAACAAAATTCAAAATTCGATCTCGTCTAACCTGCCTCCTCAGCTTTGGTTATTGTTGAGATCCATGCTTTTTGTGTGTGTGTGTGTGTGGGGGGGTATTTTTACCCTGTTTCTTGTCTTGTGCGATCTAGGACGAGTAAGTCCTATCTCGCACTGGTTATGTAAGTGTGTGTCTGTGACGTCAGCTGGGAGATTGGTCGGCGGCTGTCCTTTATTCCCGTCTCCTCTGGTGGTTTCTTTTGTTAGTGAAGGCTCCTGGCTTGACAGGTTGCAGTCCTTACAAGGACTTTTTATTTCGTCTTCTTGCCTCCTTTGTTGTGTATTTTCTGTAGGAGCTTATCGATGTTTTCATTTTCCTCCTTGCACCTGTTTTCACTGTCGAGTTTGAGTATCCGCTGCCTTTCGATTTCTTCCTTCGTGGTCAGCCATGGGACGATTTCACCGTCATCTACATAGTACTCGAAGTCGCATTCACAGTCATTGTGTAAGTCTGGGTATGTCATCGGTTTCCCCCTAAATTTCTTGGGCTTCTTCTTTTCTTTTTCTTCCCAGCGCCTTCTGAATTCCTTGCGCTGGAGTTCCTCCGTACTAGCCGAAACTTGGCACTCCACCAGGGTAGGTGGACGTGGGTATTCTGTGTCTCCTTCAGAGATCCGACGGGATAGTGGTTCCCTCTTGGGCGTCGTTATTGGGCTGCTGGCCTTAGCTTGCGATTCCTGCTCGGTCTTTTGTTGGGTTTCATCTTGCGGCTTCTCTGTGATCTTTTCCGTCGTTTCTGTTGGTTTGTTTTGAGTTAGCTCCCTTTCAGTTTTTAGCATCTCTCTCTCTCTCTCTCTCTCTCTCTCTCTCTCTCTCTCTCTCTCTCTCTCTCTCTCTCTCTCTCTCTCTCTCTCTCTCTCTTTCTCTCTGCTTTGATTGCTTATAGGATTTCATCATTATTTTTTGTCGTCTCCGCCATGTGCTCCACCTCTTGTTTGATTGATGTTTTGCTGGATCTCCTTTATTTCAGGAAGCAGTTTTTCATTGTCTCTGGTTGGTGTCGATTTTTGAAGCAGCTTGAGTTGCCTTTTTAGCTCATCTATCTGGTCTTGCAGTTGAGCTTTTTCAGCTTGTGGGATGCACGTGGCTGCCTCGCAACTCCGCAATGCGTCCTTATATGGTGTCTTTGTGGTGCTGGCGAACTTTAAGAGTCTCTGTGTCTTTGAAGGTACAGACAGCCCAAGTATCTTGCTCCATGATTGTCGGGGCAGTTGGCACACTTTCTCTTGTTGTTTGGTGCTCGGAAGTCCGTGCCCAGCTTGGACAACGGACACTCCTTGATGGGCGTGGTGATCGGCGCACTAACGGCAGATTTAAATCTTACTGCGACATGTTGCACTGCTGTGACCGGCCCTCTGGCATCTGGAGCATTGAGTGGTTCTTGGTTTGAATCCTTCAGGTTGTTGTATTTTGTGTCTATCAATACCTTGCGTGGTATCTCGCTGCCTTCAGTCGTCACCACCGCCAGTGTGATAGGAATCTTTGAGTACGCCAGGATCCGCTCTGCCTTCAAGATTTGGATGTTCAGATTCTCTTCTTTTAGCTGCTTCGTGATTTGTTCGTCTGATAGTTCCACTTGAATATGCTTGACAACCCATCTGACTGTTTTTGAGTTGGTGTTTCAGACTCTGGTGTCTTTCTTCTCTTTATCAGCTGTGTTGGCTCTTGTCTGTGGTGGGTTGTCATCGATCTTCCTCGTGGTGACTTCAGTGGTAACTGTAGTTTCAGGTTCTTTGTTGCAGTTCACATGAAACTTCTCTCCCCGTGTCTTCTTTACGGCTTTGTCGGCTTCCACGCTGCACATCTGCACGGGCAGATACTAGAACAAGTCACAAGTTTCTCTTATCTTGGACATATAATAACAGATGATGGCAGAAGTGAACTGGAAATCATAAAGAGAATAGGAATGGCTAAAAATGCTTTCAATGGCATGAAATCAGTATTAACGTCTAGAGAGATTAATAACGCATTCAAAATGAGAATTGTCAATTGCTACGTATATTCAACGCTACTGTATGGCGCGGAAGCCTGGACATTGGGCAAGCAACTAGAAAGTCGCATAGAAGCCCTGGAGATGTGGATATACAGACGAATAGGTCGTATTTCATGGAAACAAAAAACAATCAAATGCAGAAGTCCTAGAAAAACTGGGAATGAAGAGAGAGTTGATGAAAGAAATAAAGAGGAGACAAGTGAAATATTTTGGCCACGTTAAAAGACATGATACTCTTATAAAAACCATACTGGAAGGCATGGTTGAGGGCAAGCGAGCAAGAGGTAGACAACGATACAAGTGGGAAGATAACATGAAGAGATGGACAAACATCAGCCTGACAGAATGTACAGTCAAGGCGAGAGACAGACAATGTTGGAGCTCCATTGCAGCCAACCTTCATGGCGGAGACGGTACGTGATTGATTGATTGACGCTGCACATCTTGGATACCACGTGTCTTTTGGTGTTCTTGCGACGTGCCATTTTCCCCCGTATCAGGTTGCTTAACTTATTCAGGTGACTTGTCTAGTTAGCGCTCGCAGTTGCGAATGCGACCTCTGGGATTTCTCTAATGAGATAACGGTTTACATTTATTTCATGTAGGATTGGCCATTGCTTTTTCTGTCTGCCCAAGGTATTCTTTGCATTGTCCTCAGAAACCACATTTCCACAGCTATCAGATGTTTTTCAGCTTATCTGCTCAGTGCCCATGCTTCAGATCTATACTAAAATGCAGGTTCTGTATAGCACCTCAACACTCTTTTTCTCGTTGCAAATGACAATATTTTTATTGGTCAGTATGTTTTCCTGTTTTATTGGTCAGTTGTTGGACCTTGCAGTCTTGACAGACCAAAGTATGTGAGTTGGAATGTGGCCAATATTCCATCACAATGCCTGGGCAGAGCTTTAAAGAAACATGTGGTGCCCAAACGACATGTCTTCTCTCTCGGCCCGACCTTGTGTTGTCCAGAGGAATGGGTAACCAATACGTCTGGCACAAGGTAGGCTGCAGACGCTGGCGGCGCAGCGTCAATCCCCCGAGACCTCGCCACCACGAGCCGGTGGCGAGTTATGGCCAGACCCTGACACCCAAGGGGCCCGGCTTAGAGGCTTTCAGCCAAGTCCCACAGGTGAGGGTCTCGTACGAGCCCGGACCATAAGGGTGCGCACATCTGTCGATCACAAGTGTCCGGACCTGTGTAAAGCGTGCATTATCGTCAGACTCTCCACCTGACTTTAAGCGGACCCCGCGACCAGCGGGAATATACCCGCCAGAGCTACCGCAGGAGATATTGCCTGTCTATTGCAAGCAAATCCCCCATCCTTCCACTGTGCGGATCTCGCGACCGGCGAGAATAGGCCCGCCGGAGATTATGCTCATCTGCTGCGAACAAATCTCTACCGAGAGACTGAATAAGTAAAGAAACGATATCGTTTATTGGTCAGTATGTCTACACTATATCGAGCTGGAGCGGCCGAAGAATTAACCCGGGAGCTGGTTGAGTATAAAATGGATATAACAGCAATTCAAGAAATAAGGTGGACGGGAGAGGGTACTTTAGAGCAAAATGGAATGATTATAATATATGGAGGAAATACCCAACATAAACATGAATTAGTAACAGGATTTGTCAACAAAAAAGAGTTATGGGGGAACGTTTTAAACTTTAAAGCTGTTAATGATAGGATTAGTAAATTACGAATAAAAGGTAAATGGAAAAATATAACGATGTTTAATTACATGCACCTACTGAAGAGAAAGAAGATGATATTAAAGAAGACTTTTATAATGATCTGGAAGATGTCATAGAAGAAACCCCCAAACAGAACATCCTGATTGTGCTGGGAGACTTCAACTCAAAAATAGGTAGAGAGCAAACTAATAAAAAAGTTGCCGGTATGGAAAGCCTACGTACAACTTCAAATGATAATGGATGGAGAGTCATCAACCTGGCAGAAGCCAAAGGACTACAGATTAGCAGTACCTAACTGCAAAGAAAGGATATACATAAACAAACTTGGAAATCATGTGACAAGAGAACCTATAATCAAATAGATCACATTTTAATTAACAACAAAAATGCATCAAACATACAAGTTAGAAGCTATAGAGGAGCTGAGTGCCACAGCGATCACTTCCTCGTTGGGGCAAAATTTAAAATAAAACTTAAGAGAGCTTTCTATGCTAAACTACAAAGGTTACACCCAACATATAACAGAGAAAAACTACAAGAAATTACAGTCAAAGAGAAATTTGCAGATGAAATAAAACGTAAACTTGAAATTCTACAAAACCCGTTGGAGGAAAGCGTTGACCAAACTTGGTTGAACATCAAGAATGCAATTCAACCTACCGCAGAAGAATGTCTCGGAGTGTTAATCATGCATAGAAAGAACAGATGGTTCAATCCAAAATGTTAAGAAGCAGTCATTAGGAAAACGAATGGCAGACAGCTATGGCTAAATGACATCAACAACATCCAAAAGGAAGAGCAATATAGAAATTAATGTAAAGCGGCAGAAGCGAGAATATATGAGTAATATAATCAAAGATATGGAAACTAATCACCAGAAAAACGAATCCAGAAAGTTTTTTAAAGAACTGAAGTCAATGAAACGAGGGCACCAACACAACACATACGGTTTAAAAGACAAAAATGGGAATATGATAAATACCAATGAGGAAATGTGCAACACATGGAAAGAATATTTTGTTGAATTACTAAATTGTGAAGCTCCAAGTAACACGTTCCCACAGGAAGAGGTTCTAACGTGTGAACCACAAATTGAAAATCTGCATTTGAAGAAATCCTATATGTAATCACACGACTTCTTCTTCTTCTTCTTCTTCTTCTTCTTCTTCTTCTTCTTCTTCTTCTTCTTCTTCTTCTTCTTCTTCTTCTTCTTCTTCTTCTTCTTCTTCTTTTTCTTCTTCCGTTCGCTTGAAATATGTCTATAACTGCAATGCTGTCTCTTGTATGAATTGAACTGTATTTTTCAGTTCACACAGCTGTCCATAGAGTTTATCTTCCACTGTCGTCTCTCTAGGCCAGAAAGTTTGCCTAGATATGTTGTATTTTTGGCAGTCTTGGAGTATGTGTTCTGCTGTCTGCGAGGCCATTCCACATGTGCACATGGCTGTTTCACCAATCTTGAATTTTGTATACAGGTGGTTGCGTAATCTATTGTGCCCTGTTCTGGGGCGCAGAATAATGATTTGTTCTGGTCTGTCCATAACGTGGTAGTCATCTTGAGCAGGTTTGGTTGCTTTCTGACTGATTTGATCATTCTTTTCTTTTGGTGGTATGTAACGGTCACATCAGGCTGTTCTTCTTTGGCTCCTTCCTTGGCCAATCGATCAGCACTGTCGTTTCCGGGTACTCCACAGTGGGATGGTATCCACTGTATGGTGACCTTATGCTGAATGCTGCGTTCAGAAAGTAGTGTCCTTAGTACTTGCAATTTCCCAGACAGGAGCGCATCGAGTACTGATTTTGCATCTGTCATTAGCACCACAGGTTGTGTACCATTGCTGGTATTTAGTAATTTCTCTGTTGCTATCTTGATTGCCTCAATTTCAACATCGTAGTTATGGCAGTACTTTCCTGTCGGTACTCTAGCTGTGTCCCTAGTATTATTTGGGTATTCTATGTACACTCCCGCTCCTCCATTTCGAACAGCATTTTGTGCTGACCCATCTGTGTAGACTCGGATCCAGAGGTCCTGTGGATATTCTTCATCAAGGAAGCTGAGAGTGGCTGTTCTGCGCTGCACATTGTTCTGTTCTTCCTTGTCAAATATTCCTTTCACTTTTGTCTGGATTTGTAATGATAGTCTATGCTCATCTTTCCATGGTGTTCGCTCTGGAATAGTTGTTAGGGGGATACCAACTGTGGGCAGATCGGTGGTTTATCTGCAGAGTCGTTTGGCCTGGTGGATAAAACTACTTCTTTTCAACCGCCCCATAGCTAGGTTTTCAAATCTGTTCTTCATATGGTGGCCTGGCAAGCTGAGGAACTTTTCTGCTTGTATTAGCGTTTTCGTATCTCTGCGTTCACTCAGTGCTTGTGTCCTCCCCATCTTCTCCATTTTGACTATTGGGGTTGATCTCATCCCTCCTGTGGGGACTCTAAGTGCTTGACTTTGCACTTTGTCCAGCTCTTGTAGTGTGGTTTTTGATGCCGAACACCACGCAGTTGGCCCGTATTCCAGGTGTGGTCGTATGCTTTGTTGATAGACTATGCTAAGTATTTTCCCACTGGCTCCCCATGTGGTTCCACTTAGCTTTCTCAGGATGGCTATTTTCCTTCTGGCTTTTGCTACTGTTTTGTTGATGTGCTTTCTCCATGTCAGCCTGCCATCAAATGTTACTCCAAGGTATGTTGGTTCTTTATCTTCTCTTAGAGGTGTTCCATTTATCTGGATGGTCCCTGCCTTTTGTTTTGGAGAGAGGATAAATAGGGTGGTGCTGCACTTGTCAGTGTTTATGCTGACACACCATCTATTTGCCCATGCAACAAATGTATCTACAGCTCTTTGTAGCAAGCTGGTGGCCACTGATGCATGTTCATTTGTGCTCCATAGAACCAGGTCATCAGCGTACATTGCCGCTTTAATTCCATGCGGTAGATTAGCAACGATATCATTGATGAAGATTAGAAAATGTGTGGGGGACAAGACTCCGCCCTGGGGAACACCGTGTCGCAGTAGTACTTTCTTGCTCTTGAGTCCGTCTATCTGTACTCGGGCTCTTCTGTTGTGCAAGTATGCTTTCACCCATTTGTACATTCTTCCACTGACTTTGCAGTTTCTCAGTTTGTTCAACAGACCTTCTTTCCAGACTTTGTCAAAGGCTTTCTTCAAATCTATCCATGCCGCAAGCACCAGCTTCTTCTCTTGGAATGCATCCTCAATTTCTTGAGAGAGGTAGGTTGTCTGATCTTCTGTAGAGTAGCACTGCCTAAAGCCAGCCTGCTGTGGCACAAGGATTTTTTTTACTTTCAATGTACCACTGCAGTCTGTTATTGATGATGCGCTCCAGTGTTTTGCAGAGACAGCTGGTGAGGCTAATTGGTCTGTAGCTAGAGGCAATGGAACCATCTTTCCCTGATGTTAGGAGGGGTATCATGATTGCTTCTCTCCA
The DNA here is from genome assembly GCA_963921405.1 of Cepaea hortensis. Classification (NCBI taxonomy): domain Eukaryota; kingdom Metazoa; phylum Mollusca; class Gastropoda; order Stylommatophora; family Helicidae; genus Cepaea; species Cepaea hortensis. The sequence continues at coordinate 182,355,398 of OY992877.1, forward strand.
AGCTTGTGGAACACTGACTAAGGTCCAACTGTTATTGAAGATCTGCAACAGCTTTGCTTTGGCCTCTGTTCCTAGGTTCCTGATCATTTCATTGGAGATACCATCAGCACCTGGTGACTTTCTCATTTTCAGTTTTGATATGGCTAGCTCCAGTTCGTTGATTGTGATCGGTGCCTCCAGAACCTCGTGTACTATTTCCTTATGTCCTGTATGTTGCCGTTTCTCTCAAATCTCTTGTTGAAACTAATTTTAATATTGTTATCTTGTGCGAATGAGTCCGCAAAATGGTCAGCTGATTGCTTTCTTGTTAAGATGTTTCCATCTTTATGTAGTGCAATTTTTGAGTTTCTCCCTGTGCCCTCATCGTCAAGTTGTTTTATTAGCTTCCACAATTTCCTTGTTTCTCTTTCAAAGTTCAGAGACTTTTTTTTCCTGCCAGCTTTTCCGTCTAGCCTGCAGCTTGGCCCTTTGAAATTTGGCTTTTCCGTGCTGGAATTTATTGTGGTGCTCTTGGCTGGGTGTGGCCTCTGCTTGCTTTCTACACACTTCCACATCATTATGCAACTGTTCCAGTTTTATAGGGTTTATATTGTTTACGGGCTCCTCTTGGTACTGTTTCTCGCGCTGCCCAAACTCTTCATCTACTTTACTGCTTATGTCTTTCTCAGTGTTCGGGATTCTAACCGGTATTCTGGTGCGATTCTTGTACATTGCCCAGTCTGTTTTCTTGTAGTTCCACCTCGAGAGGGTGCTGCTTTCACTTACAAGCTTATTTTATACAGTTAGAAAGACTGGCCGATGGTCACTGCCACCAAGTTGTTTCCCAACAATTCGTGTAATGTTCCACTCCAGGTCTGGTGAATGAAAAGCCAGATCAGGTGTAGTTGTAATGTGCCATGATCTCGAGTAGAAAGCATGTGGGTCGGACGGCTTGTTAACCAAGATGAATCTATTCTCATCCTGCCAGTCTTCCAGTCTCTCTCCTCTCTGGATCATAGCCCCAACTCTGCGAGTGGCTGTTGAAATTGCCACACACAATCATTTTTTCTGTTAATGGTAGTGTGTCCAGTGCATGTGGGCGGTCACTTGGACAGTAGTAATTGATCAGATGTAGGTCTGTATAGCCTGTCTTAAGTTTAAGTGTCTGATACTCAGCCCCTTCCATGTAAACTTCGAATTGGGAAGCATTGATGTTATTTTTTTACAAGGGTAAGTATCCCACCTTTTCGCCTGTCCTTTCGGTCAGATCGGTAACACTGGTAGCCTCTGATTTTGAAGGCTATATTTTCGTTGAGGTGAGTTTCTTGCAAGCAACATATGCTTACTTTTTCTTGGTCCAGGATGTTTTCTAATTCTATTTTTTTTTTTTTTTTTGCTGACTCCCTCCGCATTCCAGTGCATTATTTTGAGTCTTCGTTTAGTATGGCCAGTCGCCCTATTCTCATGTCCCCTGGCTCCACAGGACATCTGAAAAGGACCTCCAGTAGATGGGGTTGTGCCCTTTCGAGACATAGGGCCCGGCACTGCACCTGCTTGGGGGTCCAAAGCAGAGCGAGCACCATAACATTTAGCAGTAGTCGACATATTCCATTTTGCGTAATTGCGTGGCATCCTGATTTCTGTGGTGCGCCTCCTGGCTGGTTGCCTCCGTCTTCAGCACCTTTCCTTTGTTAGAGCAGACTGTGGTCTCACTCGAGTTTAGATGTATACACACGCACACACGTGTCTGCACATGCATGTATGTGTATACACATCTAGAGCACACTGGTTATTTTCCGGCGCCAGAAACTCGCCGTCGCCCCTTCTCCTGTTAGTAGAAACAGTTCCGCCACGTGAAGGTCAGGAGATGGACTTTTGCTGCATAGGTTATGTATTCACGAGCCATTGGGGTATTTAAGCATTGTTAGGCGCTCACCCCAACACTGCACCCCGGCTACATACAGCAACATTTGGAACCATCACACAACTTAAAATGAATAAGGCAACTGGGGTTGGTGGAATTGCTGCTGAATTTATAAAGGCGGGTGGCCATGCATTACATCTAAAGTTATACGAACTAATAATAAAAATCTGGAGGACTGAAGAATTACCCCATGACTGGAAAGAGTCATTATTGATACCTATTTTTAAGAAAGGAGACAAGTTCCAGTGTGAAAATTATAGAGGAATATCAATGCTGTCAAAAAGCTGTAAGATACTATCCGCAGTATTACTAAATACACTAAAATCATATTCAGAATACATGTTAGGTGACTACCAGTCGGGTTTTAGACAAAACAGATCAACAATACATCAGGTATTTATCTTACAACAAATAGCCGAGAAAAATTGGGAATATAAAAGAGATCTCCATAACATTTTTGTGGATTTTAAAAAGGCTTATGATAGCGTCCAATAGGAATAGTGTATGGAATGCTATGCGGGAATTTGGAATACCAAGGAAGTTAATCAACATGACCAGACTATGCATGGAAGATACTTATAATATAGTAACATATAAAGGCAGGAAATCAGACCCTTTCCAAATAACATCTGGCTTAAAACAGGGTGATGCACTACGCAGCTACTCTTCAATCTGGCTCTAGAGAAAGTTGTAAGGAGGGTAAAGGAGGAATGTGATATTGGAGGAACATCCAAGCTGCTTGGTTATGCAGATGATATAGATAATATAGGGGAAAATGAACAAAAGACATTGGAAATATTGACTCACTTAAAGGAAAAAGCCCAACAGATGGGGCTGGTTATCAACCAAGATAAGACAGAATATATGGTAATTTTAAGAGAAGGAATGGCGAAAACCTCTGGCCACATACAAATAGATAATATGACCATTAAAAGAACGGAAACATAGAAATACCTGGGTACAATCTTCAACTGCTCCAACATCATAAGGGAAAAAATACAAACTAGAATCAATTCTGGAAATAAGATATACTATGCACTACAACATCTACAAAAATGAAATGCGCCATCTCGTAACACCAAGATCCCAATATACAAAACACTGATCAGACCAGTTGTGCTGTATGGCTCTGAAATCTGGAGTACAACGAAAGGAGACGAAGCCTTGCTACAAACCTGTGAGAACAAAGTTTTAAGACGCATCTTTGGACCCATTAGGGATACATAAAGTTGATAGTGGAAAAGAAGTAACAAAGAAATTTATGATCTGTTTAAGTCCCCGCTAATCACTGGTATCATGAAGGCTAATAGACTACAATGGCTGGGGCATATAGAAAGAATGGAAGATAATAAGGAAACGAAATTCGCTTACACTCAGGAAATAAATGACCGTAGACCCCGAGGTAGACCAAGAAGACGGTGGAGAGATAATACATATACAGACCTACAAGCACTTGGAATCAACGACTGGCAAGAGAAGGTCAACCAGAGAGACGAATGGAGACGGATTGTATCTGCAGCAAAGAACCTCAATGGCTCGGAACGCTGAAGAAGAAGAAGAAGACGAAGAAGAAGAAGAAGAAGAAGAAGAAGAAGAAGAAGAAGAAGAAGAAGAAGAAGAAGAAGAAGAAGAAGAAGAAGAAGAAGAAGAAGAAGAAGAAGAAGAAGAAGAAGAAGAAGAAGAAGAAGAAGAGAGAAGAAGAAGAAGAAGAAGAAGAAGAAGAAGAAGAAGAAGAAGAAGAAGAAGAAGAAGAAGAAGAAGAAGAAGAAGAAGAAGAAGAAGAAGAAGAAGAAGAAGAAGAAGAAGAAGAAAGAAGTAGAAGAAGAAGAAGAAGAAGAAGAATAAGAAGAAGAAGAAGAAGAAGAAGAAGAAGAAGAAGAAGAAGAAGAAGAAGAAGAAGAAGAAGAAGAAGAAGAAGAAGAAGAAGAAGAAGAATGTTTTCCATCGTGAAAACGGCTGCCTTCGCCATATAGTTAAGTAAAGTAATAATCCCTTTTAGACTTTGACAAGCTTTGAGACCTATAAGGCATAAGGTACTAACCCTGCATGTTTATAGACCAATCAGCACTTGATGAGTGATCAGTATCATGCCTGCCACCTTTACTTCCCAGCACATTGCCTGGTACCTACTTTAGGCTGGGTCAACCTGGAAACCCAGGTCAGTTTATTTTAATCTACCTCCATGGCGAAGGGGTTACGAATGCAATTCGTAATCCCGCATACCGCGTTCAAAACACAGCTACAGGCGATTTGGAAGCAGACTGCCTTGCTTTGGTTCCTATACAAAGGTATGTGTGTCGGTCGTTCAGAAAGAAATGGTATACTACTGAACGTGAATTTGCCGAGAAATCACAGTCAAATAATGCTGGGGTTGCCATGTCCTATAAAGGATATGCAACTAAATAAACTTCACAGAGGATTCGAATACATGATCAATTGGCTGTAAGGCAAGCGTGATTGCTACTGTGCTACAATGGCTCCCCCATGCTACTGTGGTACAATGGCTTCCCATGGCTGAAGTGGCTGTGATACAAAGGATAAAAATTTCAAATTGTAATGTTTGCCAAATGGTAGTAGGATAAGATCAATGAAAACACTGAATGGGTGGCCTACCTACACAAAGTACACCAGGGGGAAAAAAACAGAAATGTACACTTGTAGAACAGGAAATTAGTTAATAATTATTAGAATAGTTAAAACAAGAAATCTGAAGCTGACTTTTTATGCTTAGCGTTTTCCTTTTCTTTTATTTTAAAAAAGTAAAATGTGTTAATAAGTCATATGAACAATTTTTGTTTTTTAATTCACAAGAACAAATTTCAAGCCATCTTGCCTGAGTTTAGCAAAACATCAGAAGTGTTGCTTCGCAGATAATGTAAATGTTCGGGAAAATTAGCTAAATATGTATCTTACAAAATAGGGTAAAGTTAGATGCATGACTGATACTGCTGTTAGAGTGTGAATGATTGGACCTTCACATACTCTAAACCATGGCATAATGATGTGAGGTTACTAGTTCCTTTTCCCACTGCCGTAATTTCCAGCAATCTTTGTGGGATCACGCTTTGACGTTGATACTCACAGCATATGGTACAGCTGTGGCATGAGTGATACAAAACATTGACGCTTCGATCTTACAGGAACTTACATGAGTATACTGTCTGTATACAGTGCGAAGGAACGTGTGAACAGATTTATTAATGGCAAGAGCGCCAGTATTTGGAACACGCCATGGATAAGACAAACATTCTGAAGACTACCTATGATTTAATGCTGGTTGAAGAAACAATAACAGATGAAACAACATATTTAAGGATGCTTGAATCTGGACGTAAGTGTGCATCTGGCGAGAAGGGATGTATGAGAGGAAGAATACATCTACATCTACACATGCATCTACACCTTATGACATTTGCTTCATGAAACAGAACATCTGTGAGTTTGCCCAGTGATTTTTAAAACAATTGGTGAGTCAATTATTTTCCAGCCAATCTAAACAAAATTATTATCTGCTACCCATTCTATGAGGCTGGATGGAGCCCAGAGCCATACTGGTTTTAAAAATAAAACAATAATTCTGTGAATGCTGAGGATGTAACCATGCCACTGTCTTGGTAGGCAGACATACTGACAACTTTGCCACGGTGGCTCCATACAGTGTAATCCCAGTAACAAAAGTGTCCTTGACTCATATATTGTAAGTATGAAGAAAAGCACCCCTTTCGTCCTTTTTCTATGGTTTTCTTCTTCCCTTCGACTTCTGGCTATTTCATGACTAGATCACCGTTAATTAAATCACCGTTATTTAATTATAAACAAAAATGTTTAATGTGCTTAAAATGGTCATTCCAATTAATTTTCCAGCTTCCAAGCAGTATAACACACCACTTTATACAACTGTGACAACCTCCAAATTTGTCACAAATTCAACAATTATAACTAGAACCACATCTGTACCAGAAATTCCTACTATAGGTAAATATTCCTTTTTGATAATCAAAATATACTATTAGATAAACATATCAATAAACTGTCATTTACTGCCAATACAGTACCTTGCGGTGTATGACAGGGGAGTCTTGAGTCTGAAGAATTAAGGCCGCCTGACTAGTGCAGTCGCCTCGAACTGTGCAGATCAATATTTGAGTAAAAAGCCATTGTTCTTTAAAATAAATGGCAATGTAAAGACCAGACTGTCATCTATAAGATTATTGCAGAGGACGTTAGACCAATAATTAATAGAATTTTATCAATAAGTTCCATGAATCTTCTCCTTGATAACTATCATTATTTTTTAAACTGATTATATGCTATAACTCTTCTTTTTTTAATGTATATTATATATGAAGTTTTAACATGTAAAGTAAGGTATTTGAAACTAAATAATATATTATTTATGGAATAGTAATGTGTTTATGTCAACTAGAATAAAAAATAAGTTATGAATCTTCCATAGCTTCAGTTGCGATCAATGAATCTGAGGAAGAAAGTTTGTTGGATAAATTATACAGAATCTATATTTATAAAACAAAGTGTATGTATGTAAATATGTATGTATATATGTATGTATGTAAATATGTATGTCCTTTATTTGTTCGCGAACGGCCCATCCGATTGAGATGAAATTTTCTACACGCCTTCCTTTCATTCCAGAGCTGTCAACTGTCATAGTTTTTTTTTCTTCTTCCTCCTCCTCCCTCCTCCCCCTCCCAAAATACGTACGTAAATATATGATGATGATGATGAAAGAATCCCCGAACCAAAACGCTAGGGAAAGGGAAGAAAATGACGTGACTACACAGAATCGTCACACGGCAATCATCATCATCAAGTGCCGTGCCGGCTGGCGTAGGCGTTCATGGCTCTCCGTAGATCTCAGTCTTTGGTTTTTTGGATCAACTCTGCTGCTGATATTCCTCCATGCCACGGCAATATCAATAACAATTCATCTTTTTATGTGTCGTGTAGAAGGGAAGAACTAGACGAGTATGAATTCGGAATGGCGAACTCTCTCCCCCTCTCTTCTCCTCCCTCTACCTCCTCCCTCCACCCTTCTCCTCTTCCTCCTCCCTCTCATCACTCTCCCTCCTAGCTCCTCCTTCTCCCTCTTCCTTCTCCCTCTTCCTCTCCCCTCCTCCTCCATCCTCCTCCCTCCTACTCCCTCCGCCTCCTCCCCCCTCCTCCCTCATCTTCCCTCCTCCTCCCTCTCCCTCCTCATCCCTCCTCCTCCTGCCTCCCTCCTCCTCCTCCTGCCTCCTTCTCCCTCATCATCCTCCCTCCTCCTTCTCCCTTCTTCTCCCTCTTCCCTCTTCCTCCTCCTACCTCCTCCCTCCTCCTCCTCCCTCCTCCTCCCTTCTCCTCCTCTTCCTCCTCCCTTTCCTTCCTCCTCCTCCTCCCTCTGCCTCCTCCTCCCCCTACCTCTTTCCTCCTCCCTCCTCCTCCCCTTCCACCTCTCTTTCCTTCCTCCCCTCCTCATTCTCCCTCCTTCCTCTCCCTCCTTCCTCCTCCTCCTTCCTTCTTCTCCCTCCTCCTCCTCCTCCCTCCTCCCCCTCCTCCTTCCTCTACCTCCTCCCACCTCCTCCCTTCACATTCCTCCTCCTCCCTCTTCCTCCTCCTCCCTCCTCCTCATCCCTCCTCCTCCCTCCTCCTCATCCCTCCTCCTCCCTTCTCCTCCTCCCTCCTCCTCCTCCCTCTACCCCCTCCTCCCTTCACATTCCTCCTCCTCCCTCTTCCTCCTCCTCCCTCCTCCTCCTCATCCCTCCTTCTCCCTCCTCCTCCTTCTTCCTCCCTCCTCCTCCTCCCTCCTCCCCTCCTCCTTCCTCCTCCTCCCTCTCCTCCTCACTCCTCCTCCTCCCTCCTCCTCATTCTACCTCCTCCCTCCTCCTCCCTTCACATTCCTCCTCCTCCCTCTTCCTCCTCCTCCCTCCTCCTCCTCCCTCCTCCTCCCTCCTCCTCCTCCCTCCTCCTCATCACTCCTCCTCCCTCCTCCTCCTTCTTCCTCCCTCCTCTTCCCTCCTTCCCCTCCTCCTTCCTCCTCCTCCCTCTCCGCCTCCTCCCTCCTCCTCCTCCCTCCTCCCTCCTCCTCCTCCCTCCTCCTCCCTCTACCTCCTCCTCCTCCCTCCTCCTCCCTCTACCTCCTCCCCCCTCCTCCCTTCACATTCCTCCTCCTCCCTCTTCCTCCTCCTCCCTCCTCCTCTCTCCGCCTCCCTCCTCCTCCTCTTCCCTCTACCTCCTCCCTTCACATTCCTCCTCCTCCCTCCTCCTCCTCCCTCCTCCTCCTCCCCTCCTCCTCTTCCCTCCTCCTCCTCCCCCTCCTTCTCCTCCTTCTCCCTCCTCCTTCTCCCTCTTCCTCCTCCCTCTTCCTTCTCCTCCTTCTCCCTCCTCTTTCTCCCTCTTCCTCCTCCCTCTTCCTTCTCCCTCCGCCTCCTCCCTCCTCCTACTCTCTCCTCCTCCTCCCTCCTCCTCCCTCTCCCTCCTCCCTATCCTCCTCCTGCTCCCTTCTCCTCCTGCGTTCTCCTCCTCCCTCCTTCTCCCTCCTCCTCCCTCTTCCTCCTCCCTCCTCCTCGCCTCCTCCTTCACCCTACTCCTCCCTCCTCCTCCTAATCCCTCCTCCTCCCTCCTCCTCCCTCCTCCTCCCTCTACCTCCTCCCCCCTCCTCCCTTCACATTCCTCCTCCTCCCTCTTCCTCCTCCTCCCTCCTCCTCTCTCCGCCTCCCTCCTCCTCCTCCTCCCTCTACCTCCTCCCTCCTCCTCCCTTCACATTCCTCCTCCTCCCTCCTCTCCTCCCCTCCTCCTCTTCCCTCCTCCTCCCCCTCCTTCTCCTCCTTCTCCCTCCTCCTTCTCCCTCTTCCTCCTCCCTCTTCCTTCTCCCTCCGCCTCCTCCCTCCTCCTACTCTCTCCTCCTCCTCCCTCCTCCTCCCTCTCCTCCTCCTGCATGGGCGAAATAGAGAACACACTGAACCGTTCAACAGGGATTCATTGTCAAAGAAATGTGGTTATTAAGACAAACGAAAGTGAGGGAAATGAAATACTTTGGGCGTGTAGAGTCTGGAAAAGATGTATATGGAGGGAGGCCTAACGAGTAAGCGGACAAGAGGAAAACCCAACATGGATGGCTATATCTTATATATAAAAGGCGATCTCCGTCCGTCTGTCTGTCTGTCTATATGTCCCTAATGCGCTCGCGAACGGCCCATCCCATTGAGATGAAATTTTTTACACGTCTTCCTTTCATTCCAGCGCAGCCCACTGTCATATTTTTTTTAGTATGAAATCGGCTGCTTACCCAAAATTATTTCATTTTTCATTATAATTTCATCTATTTCAGGGGACTTAACTCTGTAAAAGTTATTTCAAGGGGCATAACTTTTCTGTATAACTTATAGTCATATTGTGGCATCGTTTTCAAAGATTTATAAACTCTTTGTCCATAGTTATGTACCGGCATATGAGTTATAATAAATAATGATACAATCTGTAAGGCATTTTCAAAGTTTTCATAAAAATAATGCATAATGCATAACATTGTAACTCATCTTTGTTTGCTTAAAGAATGAATAAATAATAGTTACCTTATCTCTATCAAGTTTGAAGATTTTATATTTCTTTACACTGTCGCCAACTCTAAGAAGACATGGAACAACCTCAGCCATTATTAAATCTACAGGCATATGCGTTATATTCCTCCTCCTCCTCCTCCTCTCCCCTCCTCCACCTCCTACCCTCTTCCTCTTCTCCTCCCCCTCCTCCCTCTCCCTCCTCCATCCTCCTCTTCTCTCTTTCTCCTCCTCCTCCCTCCTCCTCCCTCTTCCTCCTCCCAGCTCCTACTCCTCCTTTTTCTTCTTCTTCTGCTGCTGCTGCCGCTGCTCCATTTACCCAAGTTAATATATTACCAAGTTGGTCTTCGTTTATCTAAGGTTGTTCTAACTGCAACCAATAAATGATTAGACAGACAGACAGACAGACAGACAGACAGACAGATAGACAGACAGACAGACAGACAGATAGACAGACAGACAGACAGACAGACAGTCAGTCGGGAACGGGAACTTATATGACTACTCATATGAATTAAATGAGATGCTCCCCATCAGGGGCTGGGCGAAGCCGGGCCGGGTCAGACAGACAGACAGACAGACAGACAGACAGACAGACAGACAGACAGACAGTCGGTAACGGAAACGGGAACTTATATGACTACTTATATGAATTAAATGAGATGCTCCCCACCAGGGACTGTGCGAAACCGGGCAGGGTCAGGCAGACAGATAGACAAACAGATAGACAGACAGATAGACAGTCGGGAACGGGAACTTATATGACTACTTATATGAATTAAATGAGATGCTCCACACCAGGAGCTGGGCAATGCCGGGCCGGGTCAGACAGACAGACAGACAGACAGACAGACAGACAGACAGACAGACAGACAGACAGACAGACAGACAGACGGTAACGGGAACGGGAACTTATATGACTACTTATATGAATTAAATGAGATGCTCCCCACAAAGGACTGGACGAAGCCGGGCCGGGTCAGCTAGTATCTTATACAAAAACTGTATACAAGGATGGAGATCAGTTCATTTTCAAGTTTGTCTGAGAATTGTCTGGAAAGGAAAGGTTATCAGGGAGGGAAATGGTCACCCCCACTACAAAAAGTCATTGACCTAAGATATGTAAAGTCATTGACCTACGATATGTAAAGCCATTGACCTAAGATATGTAAAGTCATTGACCTAAGATATATAAAGGGCAAGCACTTCACATTTCTACAACAGTGTCTGTCGTGGGCCTACATGTTTGTGTATGTGTGAGTCTGTCTGTTCATGTGATGAAAACAGCATCACAGACATAATATGCGGAATGATTCAGGCAAAGGCTGCATCCACCAGGTAAAGAACATTCCATGTAACAAATTCCTTTCCATGTAGATCAAAACATGGTTTATAAGATGTGTATACCGTTCAAAGTCTTCTCCTGTCCTTATTCCCCGAATGGAACAACCAGCTCATGTCAGACTGTATTATCCACTGCTATTTCTTTCTGCTGCCGCCATGTCTTCTCTATATTATTCATCTCCATCTCTAATTCTGTTTTCCGTGTGTTTTAGATCTCCCTCTCTTGTCTTGGTCCTGTGGGTTTATAGACAAAAGAATGCCCACATTACTTCACTTAATTACTTTCTGTTAGAGAATCTTTGGTCAGCCTAACTACAATGTATTTTTATAATATTTAGCTAATTTTGCTTGCATTATAAAGCAGTGTATGTACAACTCTTTATATTTAATTAAAACTAAGTTTAAATCCATCTTTATAGTTCATACATTTTTTTCCATTTTTTTTTTTCGGTTGTACCAGTCTGCGAATATTTGCATGAATTCAAAACTGAAAATGACAAATGGGTCAAACTGGAAATGAAACAATCGACAGCTTATAAGGTGAGTTGTATTTTGGTTTATTATTCTTGACATTTAGTTCCTTAATTTATGTGTGAATTAAATGTTGCTGAATTCATTTCATTACCAATGGATCATCATCATCACGGCATTCATGTCTCTCCACAGATCTATCGTGCCAACTCCGCTGATATTACTTCATGCCACTATCTCAGTCCACCCAGCATAATTTCTTTTTGTCTGTCTCTGCATCTCTTTCCCTTGATCTTTTCAGTTGTCACAATGTTCTCCAGTGCCTCACTTCTCATCACGTGACCAAAGAAAGCTGTTTGTCTAATCCTTATTGTTGTATATAAAGTTTTAGTTTCATTAGCATCTTTCGGGCAATCATAGTTAGTTACTCTGGCAGTCCTAGAAATTCGCGACATTCCTCTCAGGAACCATATCTCTGTTGCTTACAAGTTTTTTTTCTAACTTGTTCATTTACGTTCATCGCTTCACTGCCATACAGCAACATAGGTTCTATATAGCATTTCAGCACTTTCTTTCTTACATTATTTATAGTGACATATATATCAGATTTTTTTTCAGTTTCTGAAATGCAGCGTTTGCTGACCTTATTCTATTCTTAATCTCTGTTGTGCATCTTCCAGCTGATGTTATAATTGCCCCTATGAATTTAAAATTATCCACTTGATTAAGCATTTTCCCTTATATTGTCATTTCATATTTTTCTGTCACCGTTTTCTGTGATATAACCATTGTTACTGTTTTCTTGATATTCAAGGAGAGTTCTTTCTTTGCACTCTCTTTTACTACAATGTCCAACAACTGTTGTAGATCTTTTTTCATTTTCTGCCGTTTAATACTGTCATTATAAAGTAAATTATTATTACCAATAGATAGCTACTGCTGATCTGTAACTCTGATAGACACAAAGAGACTGAGACACATGGAAAATGTATCACAAAAATTCAGACGTTGACAGCGAACATATTCGGGCATTAGTATGAAAAGAGACAAGCATAAACATATTGTAACACATGGTAAGATTATGGGAAATGAGATAGAGAAAGGCCGTGAGAGCAGATACTTTTGGCCAGACATTAATATAAACAGTTGAAGGGGAATGATACTGTGGTAACACACAGAAAAGAAAATCAAATAAGTGGGAGTCTTGAGGGAGGAGAGGAAAAGGACAACATGAGAAGAAAAAGGGAAGGGGAAATCAGGACCTCAACCAACTCACAACAAGCCATCCTATCTGTTGCTATCTCCTGCAGCTCCCTTCATATTCTTCCCATTTTGTTTTTATATCTTTAATTCCTTTCTTCGTGTGTTTCAAGTCTCCCACTATTTCGTTCCACCTTTGTGTTCTCTGCGTTTCAGAGAGGGTCTGGTTCTTGGGAATATAATGCTATCCCATATTTGTTAACATCAGTTGGCATAAAATATGTGATATTAACAGTATCACATCTTCCCAGAACATTATGTGGTACCTATGTTAGTCTGTGTCAACCTGGCAGCTCAAGTGAATTTTACAAATTTGCCTCAATGGAGGTTTAAATATTTGACCACCATGCCAGGAGGCATGTGTGCTATCCATGGCACTAACACATGTCCAGTTCATATATTCTTCTAGACCATGGCATAATGAGGTAGGAGGACCAGTTCCCTTGAACACCCATTTCTCCCACCAGAAAATTCTACAACTTATTCAGTTTCAGTTTACTTTGCTGGGTCAACTTCAGAGCCATGCTGATTCCAGAAAACATAGAATCCTCACACTGCAGGGGTAGTTACAGAGCACAGACCACTGTCTTGGTAAACAAACGAAGCACTATGTTTCAAACCACTGTCTTGGTAAACAAACGAAGCACTATGTTTCAAACCACTGTCTTGGTAAACAAACGAAGCACTATGTTTCAAACCACTGTCTTGGTAAACAAACGAAGCACTATGTTTCAAACCACTGTCTTGGTAAACAAACGAAGCACTATGTTTCAAACCACTGTCTTGGTAAACAAACGAAGCACTATGTTTCAAACCACTGTCTTGGTAAACAAACGAAGCACTATGTTTCAAACCACTGTCTTGGTAAACAAACGAAGCACTATGTTTCAAACCACTGTCTTGGTAAACAAACGAAGCACTATGTTTCAAACCACTGTCTTGGTAAACAAACGAAGCACTATGTTTCAAACCAATGTCTTGGTAAACAAACTAACTCAGCACTATGTTCCAGACCGCAGTCTTGGTAAACAAACTAACTAAGCACTATGCTCCGGACCCAGCCCACTGTCTTGGTAAACAAACTAACTAAGTACTATGCTCCGGACCCAGCCCACTGTCTTGGTAAACAAACTAACTAAGCACTATGCTCCGGACCCAGCCCACTGTCTTTGTAAACAAACTAACTAAGCACTATGCTCCGGGCCCAGTCCACTGTCTTGGTAAACAAACTAACTAAGCACTATGCTCCGGACCCAGACCGCGGTCTTGGTAAACAAACTAACTAAGCACTATGCTCCGGACCCAGCCCACTGTCTTGGTAAACAAACTAACTAAGCACTATGCTCCGGACCCAGACCACTGTCTTGGTAAACAAACTAACTAAGCACTATACTCCGGACCCAGCACACTGTCTTGGTAAACAAACTAACTAAGCACTATACTCCGGACCCAGCACACTGTCTTGGTAAACAAACTAACTAAGCACTATGCTCCGGACCCAGACCACTGTCTTGGTAAACAAACTAACTAAGCACTATGCTCCGGATCCAGACTACTGTCTTGGTAAACAAACTAAGCACTATGCTCCGGACCCAGACCGCGGTCTTGGTAAACAAACTAACTAAGGACTATGCTCCGGACCCAGACCACTGTCTTGGTAAACAAACTAACTAAGCACTATGCTCCGGACCCAGCCCACTGTCTTGGTAAACAAACTAACTAAGCACATCTGGACTCAGATGGACTCAGGCGAGAGAGTGAGGTCGACGAATTGCGCAACTCTTCCTCGCTTTAATCCAAGTCATCGCGCAAGTCATTCTTCATCCAACGTCACTTATCACCTTCAAGCCCTGTGGCGATGGGCGAGCGGCAAAGCGGCAGGCGTGGGTACGCTGGCAGCCGTAGTCGCAGACCTGCACACAGGCGGCTAAGGCCATATGGTCGTCTTCTACTGACCGGAGCAGCAGTGGGATTCGGCAGCCCCCTGAGCGACTGAGCAGCCCTCTATAGGAACACACTGCTCACCTCCATAGCACGAGGAAGGGGCTAGAAAAGGTGCCCTAAACATTGTCTGCTTCATCACTACCTAACCAGCTAGCCGCGGTTGGTGGTACCCTAACTGCGGTCGACATACAAAGAAAGATAAAACAAGCAAAGCTAAACGAGTAAACCATATTCCCTTAACAATTGGAACTTGGAATGTACGCACCCTACTTGACAGAGACGGCGCGTCGGGTCCAGAGAGACGAACAGCACTGATTGGGAGAGAGCTGGGCAGGTACAACATCGACATTGCAGCCTTGAGCGAGACACGACTTGCAGAAGAAGGCCAAATCTGTGAAATTGGTGCCGGCTACACATTTTTCTGGAGTGGAAGGAAAAGCGAGGAAAGACGCCAATCCGGTGTGGGATTTGCCATTAAGTCGGCCTTGGTCGGCAAATTAGCTGGATTTCCAAAGGCTATAAACGACAGGCTCATGACCATGAAGTTGCCTCTGCAGAATGGAAGGAAGCACGCAACCATTGTGAGTGTCTACGCACCAACTATGACCAACGAAGATGATGTCAAGAACAAGTTCTATGAGGGCCTGCACAATGTATTATCATCTGTTCCCAAAGGAGACAAACTTATACTCCTTGGGGATCTCAATGCCAGAGTAGGCACGGACACCACCTCTTGGAGTGGCATTATTGGAAAGCATGGAGTCGGAAATTGTAACAGCAATGGACTCCGCCTCCTTCAGACATGTGCCGAACATGATCTCCTGATTACGAACACAATTTTCCGTCTCCCCATGAGAAATAGGACATCGTGGATGCACCCTCGCTCGAAACACTGGCACCTCATTGACTATGTCATCGTCAGGAGGAGTGACAGACAAGACGTTCGAGTGACAAAATCCATGTGTGGTGCCGAATGTTGGACAGACCATCGTCTCATTGTCTCGAAAATGAACATCCACATCAGGCCACCACGGCGTCCTCAAGGGGCGAAAATGCAAACAAAGCTAAATGTCACCCGCCTAAACAGCAAGAAAATGCAGCAGTCGTTTGAAAATATGCTGGAAGACCGCCTCAAGCCCAATGCTGAAGCTAAACAGGATACAGAAACAGAACGGAGAGCCCTAAAGGACACCATTTACAACACTGCTATGGAAATCCTGGGGCCAGCCCCCCGAAAGCATAAAGATTGGTTTGATGAAAATTCCGAAGACATCAACCAATTGCTGGCCGAGAAACATCTTCTCCTCAAGGCACATTTGAATGACCCAAAGTCAACATAAAAAAAAGATGCTTTCAAGAACATTCAGAGAGTAGTGCAGCAGAAACTTCGGCACATGCGGGACTCCTGGCTGAGCAGCAAAGCTGATGAAATTCAGGGCTTTGCTGACAGACATGATATGAAAAACTTCTACGACTCACTGAAAGCGGTCTATGGTCCTTCATCACCAGGCATAGTTCCCCTCCTCAGTGCAGACGGGGGAACATTGGTCACCGATAAGAAAGAAATCCTCCAACGCTGGGCAGAGCATTTCAGCAAAATCTTAAATGCAACTTCCTTCTTCGATGATGAAACCATCAACAGCCTTCCTCAAGTTCCCACCAATGAGACACTTGATGACCTGCCAACCATAGTGGAAATAAACAAAGCCATCCAGCAACTCTCTAGCGGCAAGGCACCTGGTCCTGACTCCATCCCAGCAGAGATATACAAGGCAGGTGGGCCGGTCCTAACAGAGCAGCTTCACCAAGTCTTCACAAACATATGGATGAACGAGACCATGCCACAAGATTTTAAGGACGCGTCAATAGTCCACCTTTACAAACGTAAAGGAAACCGCCAATCCTGTGACAACCACCGAGGCATCTCCTTGCTTTCAATTGCAGGGAAGATACTCGCCAGAATTCTTCTCAATCGCCTCACAGCCCATCTCGATCAAGGTCTTCTTCCTGAGAGTCAATGTGGCTTCAGAAAAGAACGTGGAACTGTTGACATGATTTTCGCTGCAAGGCAGCTGCAAGAGAAATGTCAGGAACAGAACTGCGAAATGTTCTCCACTTTCATTGACCTTACCAAGGCTTTTGATACAGTCAGCAGAGAAGGACTGTGGAAGATTATGGCAAAATATGGCTGTCCACGAAAGTTTGTCCAAATAGTGCGGCTATTTCATGACGGCATGCAGGCAAGAGTACAGGAAAATGGTGAACTGTCTGAACCCTTTCCTGTCACCAATGGAGTGAAGCAAGGATGTGTCCTGGCACCAACACTGTTCAGCCTCATGTTTTCAGCCATGTTGATGAATGCCTTCGAGAACGACGACATTGGAATAGACATCAACTACCGTATGGATGGAAAGTTATTCAATCTCAAAAGGCTGAAAGCTAAAACCAAAATTAACAGCGGCACCGTCAGAGAGCTCCTGTTTGCTGATGATTGCGCTCTATACGCCAACTCAGAGGCGGACATGCAACATAATGTTTCAGCTTTCTCACATGCCTGTGCCAACTTTGGGCTCAATATCAACTTGGAGAAGACTGTAGTTATGTACCAGCCAGCTCCAGGGAATAATCACACTGTGCCGAATATCAAAGTGAATGATCATAGACTAAGTGTTGTGGACAAATTCACCTATCTTGGCAGCACCGTGTCACAAGCTGCCACAATCGATGACGAAGTGAATGCAAGAATCTCCAAGGCCAGTGCAGCCTTTGGCAGACTGTACAAGAATGTATGGGACAGAACTGGAATAAGCCTGCAAACAAAGCTAAAAGTCTACAAAGCAGTTGTATTATCCACACTGCTATATGCTTGTGAAACCTGGACTGTTTATCAGCGACACGCTAGGAAATTAAACCACTTCCACACAGTCTGCCTAAGGAAGCTCCTGAAGATTAAATGGCAAGACAAGATTCCAGACACTGAAGTCCTAGAAAGAGCATCCATGCCCAGTATCCACACTCTACTGATGAAGAATCAGATTCGCTGGGCTGGTCACTTGACTCGCATGCCAGATCACAGGCTCCCTAAACGAATTTTCTACAGCGAACTGCGTTGTGGTAAACGCTCCCAAGGTGGCCAGAGGAAACGTTTTAAAGACACTCTGAAAATTTCACTGAATGCTTTTGGAATTCATCATGACACCTGGGAGGCTGCAGCCAGAGACCGAAATTCGTGGCGTGCATCATTGCACAAAGATGCAGTCATATGTGAGGCAACCAGGACTGCAAGAGCTGTGAAGAAAAGGCAGGAAAGAAAAACCACTGCAGGAAATCCTCCTCCAGAGACGTCAAGCATTCTTTGCCCACATTGTCAAAGAACATTTCGAGCCAAAATAGGCCTTATCAGCCATCTTAGAACCCACGGCTCCACACCTTCAACCCCACTGGATGAAATGAATGGTCATCATCATTCTTGATGGACAAACAACATAACATAACAACTAAGCACTATGCTCCGGACCCAGACCACGGTCTTGGTAAACAAACTAACTAAGCACTATGCTCCGGACCCAGACCGCGGTCTTGGTAAACAAACTAACTAAGCACTATGCTCCGGACCCAGCCCACTGTCTTGGTAAACAAACTAACTAAGCACTATGCTCCGGACCCAGACCGCGGTCTTGGTAAACAAACTAACTAAGCACTATGCTCCGGACCCAGCCCACTGTCTTGGTAAACAAACTAACTAAGCACTATGCTCCGGACCCAGCCCACTGTCTTGGTAAACAAGCTAACTAAGCACTATGCTCCGGACCCAGACCGCGGTCTTGGTAAACAAACTAAGCACTATGCTCCGGACCCAGACCGCGGTCTTGGTAAACAAACTAACTAAGCACTATGCTCCGGACCCAGCCCACTGTCTTGGTAAACAAACTAACTAAGCACTATGCTCCGGACCAAGCCCACTGTCTTGGTAAACAAACTAACTAAGCACTATGCTCCGGACCCAGCCCACTGTCTTGGTAAACAAACTAACTAAGCCGCGGTCTTGGTAAACAAACTAACTAAGCACTATGCTCCGGACCCAGACCGCGGTCTTGGTAAACAAACTAAGCACTATGCTCCGGACCCAGACCGCGGTCTTGGTAAACAAACTAACTAAGCACTATGCTCCGGATTCAGCCCACTGTCTTGGTAAACAAACTAACTAAGCACTATGCTCCGGACCAAGCCCACTGTCTTGGTAAACAAACTAACTAAGCACTATGCTCCGGACCCAGCCCACTGTCTTGGTAAACAAACTAACTAAGCACTATGCTCCGGACCCAGACCGCGGTCTTGGTAAACAAACTAAGCACTATGCTCCGGACCCAGACCGTGGTCTTGGTAAACAAACTAACTAAGCACTATGCTCCGGACCCAGCCCACTGTCTTGGTAAACAAACTAACTAAGCACTATGCTCCGGACCCAGACCGCGGTCTTGGTAAACAAACTAACTAAGCACTATGCTCCGGACCCAGCACACTGTCTTGGTAAACAAACAAACTAAGCACTATGCTCCAGACCCAGACCACTGTCTTGGTAAACAAACTAACTAAGCACTATGCTCCAGACCCAGCACACTGACTTGGTAAACAAACTAACTAAGCACTATGCTCCGGACCCAGCACACTGTCTTGGTAAACAAACTAACTAAGAACTATGCTCCGGACCCAGCACACTGTCTTGGTAAACAAACTAACTAAGCACTATGCTCCAGACCCAGCACACTGTCTTGGTAAACAAACTAACTAAGTACTATGCTCCGGACCCAGCCCACTGTCTTGGTAAACAAACTAACTAAGCACTATGCTCCGGACCCAGACCGCGGTCTTGGTAAACAAACTAAGCACTATGCTCCGGACCCAGACCGTGGTCTTGGTAAACAAACTAACTAAGCACTATGCTCCGGACCCAGCCCACTGTCTTGGTAAACAAACTAACTAAGCACTATGCTCCGGACCCAGACCGCGGTCTTGGTAAACAAACTAACTAAGCACTATGCTCCGGACCCAGCACACTGTCTTGGTAAACAAACTAACTAAGCACTATGCTCCAGACCCAGACCACTGTCTTGGTAAACAAACTAACTAAGCACTATGCTCCAGACCCAGCACACTGACTTGGTAAACAAACTAACTAAGCACTATGCTCCGGACCCAGCACACTGTCTTGGTAAACAAACTAACTAAGAACTATGCTCCGGACCCAGCACACTGTCTTGGTAAACAAACTAACTAAGCACTATGCTCCAGACCCAGCACACTGTCTTGGTAAACAAACTAACTAAGCACTATGCTCCAGACCCAGCACACTGTCTTGGTAAACAAACTAACTAAGCACTATGCTCCGGACCCAGCACACTGTCTTGGTAAACAAACTAACTAAGCACTATACTCCGGACCCAGCCCACTGTCTTGGTAAACAAACTAAGTAAACACTATGCTCCGGACCCAGACCACTGTCTTGGTAAACAAACTAACTAAGCACTATACTCCGGACCCAGCCCACTGTCTTGGTAAACAAACTAACAGCACTATGCTCCGGACCCAGCCCACTGTCTTGGTAAACAAACTAACTAAGCACTATGCTCCGGACCCAGCCCACTGTCTTGGTAAACAAACTAACTAACCATGCTCCATACCACTGTCGTAGTAAACAAACTAACTAAGCACTATGCTCCAAATCGCTGTATTGTTAAACAAATTAACTAAGCACTAAGCTAGATATGAGAGTGCAAGTTGTCTTTCCTCAATGTTTGATTTATTTATTATCATAATGTGCCATGCCTATAAGCGTGGGCAGTCACCGTTTGCCACACGGTCACTAATGTCATGGAACAAGTCAGTGTTCATGTCCTAATTATGCCAAATGGCCAAGCTGTCCAGATATTTATATTTGCTGTTCCCTTGCTCTTTTCCCATCAATGTTATTATTGTCACTAAATGTTTTTCAAGTGTATTTCTCTTCATAATGTGCCCATTCATTATTGACTGTCTGCATCTAATTTCGCTAATCAGTTTACAGTTTTCATTTGTTTTTTGGCGGACTGTCTTATTCGTTTTTCTTTCGGTCCTTAACATTTTTTTTTCATATTCTTCAGAAACCTCATTTCAACCGCCATTAGATGTTTCTCAACTTGTCTGATTTTTGTCCTTGTTTCACATGCATACAATAGTATATATTCTATTTAGCACTTCAACGCTCGATTTCTCACAATAGTTTACAGCTTTCTATTGGTAAGTATGCTTTCCATCATACAATAGGTTATTGTTGTTCTGACATCTACAGGCCATCTTTAATCAAATGTTGCAAGCTAGTTTTACCAGTGCACTTGTTTAAGAATGTTCCCATGTCCTTGGGTGTTACCTGGTGATGTCGGCATATGTGGCTTAGGGCTAGTCAACAACGTTTCACAACCTGACATAGCAGGGTTCAAAGTCAGCTACAGGCGATTTGAAAGCAGACAACTTAGCATTGTTTTTACAATGGTATGAGAATCTGCCATTTGGAAAGCAGGTGCAAACTACTGAACATAACGTTTTCTAGAAAATCACTAATAGCGAAAAATGCCGGGGTTGATTGCGACATCCTATAAAAACACATGGAACTATTTTTTATTGTGGTATTTCTTTCTTCTTAGATGTGACTGTAATGTATGTTTTCTTATAATTTAATTCTAACCCTAGCCGCTGACTATCTACAATAACCCCATCATTGACTTATTACAGACTGGAGAAAACTGGACGGATGGCCTATGCAAATATTGTGAATGCGGTGATGTCGAAAACCCTGATTGCCAATTTAATTACTGTGAAAATTGTCCATTGGTATGTTACTGATATTTAGTCTTATCTTAACGTTTGCTTGTTTGTTCGTTCGTTCGAGGGCGGCATTGATATGTTATGTAGTGTTACCACGATCGACGTGGTTTTGCTCATGAGTGTTCGATCCTCCGATGCAGCAGCTATCTCAAAGTAACTCTGTCACTGTCTGTTTCCATGGGGCATTTGGTTGTAAAATCTCCTCTGTCGCACTCAAGGATGGTATTGACATGATTGGTCAGGCTTCACTTCCAATTTGTGTAAGTGAACTAGCCTCGGAGTCTTGTCAGTATCGACCAGCTAGGCCCGTACTGCATTAGCAATATCGGCCCTGTCCATGCTTCTTTCTGCTTGTATTGATGCATGGTTGCCAGTTTGTCTGTGCATTCATTGCCCTGTTCACCGGACATTTGGCTGCGTACATGCAAGTAAATGACGTGAGGTGTGACTTTCATATGATTGTCGACTGAGTGTTAACTTTTTATTTTTTTTTATCTTTTACTAAAGATTCATGGAATTGATAAACAATTGAAGATTTAGTATTATTATCTAGCAGAAATAAAACTACAAACCTGCAAAAAAAAACTTCCTGGCACACATAATCAATGGTATGAATGTCGTAATGACAACAAACATAAAGAAAGAAAGATGATGAACAATGTTTCTACCTTATTATGTATTCACAGCTGTTAGAAATAAAGGCTAACACTCGTTATTTTATAGTATTGATCGGGTTTATGGTTTTGCTATAATTCTAAATAAAGACAATTGTAGAGCTTGTAACATCCTTATCTGGCAGCATTATATCAAATGAAAATGGATTAGTTAGTTAGTTAGTTAGCGTGGTTCGAACTTCACGGCAACGGGTTGTCCCCATATTGCTCCGTTCCTGTGCCAGTGAATATCACACAAAATGCTCCTCACTGCCAAATGTGAACAATGGAACAGACAAGAGTATCGGCAAGCCAACAGCCCGCACAGGTACACTGTGCATAATGCCGCCGCCAGATTGCCAACACAAAAGTCCTCCATGAAAAATACAGTTCATCTTCGATGGAAATGGCAGTCACCAGAAAGACTTCATTGACCCGGGTTTTATCCCATATGGCTCGGTTTCTTTCCACAGGAAGACCCGCCGAAAGCGCCGCACAAAGCTCTAACTCCGTAGCTCCAGCGGCGACTCCCAGAAGTCTCCTGAAAAATGCACTCGTGAGCCGAAAATGCAAACCAGTCAATCAAGCAACTGCCGGCCGCCATCGTTCCGAACATGCAGTTCACGCTACACACAACTGCGGAAAAATGTAAAAGCATTCCATGCGAAACTCACAGCTCATAGTGTCGCACCACGCACTCACTCAGTAGCAGGGCGACGGAACCATATCCTCCTTAGTCGCCTCTTACGACATGCATGAAAATGGATGTTCCTGTGTAATGCTACTAGGTGAGTTAAACAAGCACAAGTTAAGGACCCTTTTCTCGTGCCTTGAGGTGTGTTGGACAAAAGGTGCTGGTTACATATTTTTAGTCCGATCGGCACACGAGGCGTGATATGGTCGGTAATATGCTCGCCAACTTTACTTCCCAAAACATTTCCTGGAACACATTTTAGACTGAGTCGACCTGGAAACTCGGGTTAGATTTATAAATGTGCCTTGTCGCAAATTTGAATCCATGATTGCCATGCCGGCAAGCAAGCATACTAGACATTGCCTAATTGAGTTAGAGACGTGCATTTCTAGGTATGATACACTTCCGTTGAAAGAGGAACAAAGAAAGAAGAAAAAGAAACATGAAAAATTAGGCTTAAAGCTCTCAGAAAGAGACTTTCATTAATGTCCATGCATGGGTCATTTTAAGTTGTTTTTAACTCTACTTCTGACAGGGGTACGAGAGGACACAAAGAAACGACTCTTGTTGTGGGGAATGTAAATCAATTAGCTGTGTGTTGAGTTCAAATGTGTATAAGGTAAGCTGGTAAGACTGCAATAGTGTCCCTATAACTGTATGCAGATTAGCATGTAGAATGTTAAGATTATCAACCAATAAGTGTTATGAGCCACATGGCAAAGCATTTACTAAGAATCACAGACACTTCAGCAGCTTCTCTGTCTGTCACTCATTATATTGTCCATCTTTTCCCTGTAAATAACAAGAAAATTAAGTGACAGGAAACATTCTTGTTTAATAATCAGTTTCATATGTTGAAGTTGTTAACTTTTAAAATGTTAATTTCAATTCATGTTCGTTTTAGTTACAACTGTTCACTGTTTAAAATTTCTAAATTTCTGATATGTCCATATATACGCATGCTAATGTCATTCTGACAGGAAGGTGAATCATTGCCACCATGGAAAAAGTGCCACACAGCAATTTGTATAAGAAGGGAAGACATCTTTATGGTTCTTGAGACACCAGTCTCTTGTAATACTACACTCCCAGATTGTCGTAACGTAAGTGACAGTGTTGCGAAAATTTACGAAATCTGTTGGCCATGTTACGTTTAAATATTTATGTATCTGACTGTACTTTGTTGATTTTTTAAAAACTGCAATATTAAGCATATTATAAATGATGATCTAAGATCCTAGCTGGTATCCAGCTCTTTATGAGGCTCGTGATAGGATCCATGCATATTACACATGAATGACAGTAGCCTCATCACAAGTATCAGTCTGTCTGACCAGCTAAAGAAGTAGGAGTAATTCTACAAGAGAATATCCATCCCAAGTACATGAAGACTATGATGGTGAACAAGACTGGAGAATCGATTCAGTATCACGTTCACTGTAATGATGGAAATCAAACTTGAGTAGATTTTTATTTTACCAATAGATTACAAATGTGACTGTTGTTCAAATCAGTTCTACAGACTTGTGGGATTACAATCTTAACTATTTAGCCGCTCTTCCCTACTAACCATTACAATATGTGGTTTGCCTGGTACATATCCATGGTCTAATTAACAGTAACAGCCTTATGTCACAGTCTCTTTAATTATGAATATAGCGTTTTAACATTTCTTATATAGCCTTACCGGTTTCTTATATACAGCATTATGAATTCCACAAAAGTTTCAAACAAGCACTTCAGTCTGTACCCCAACTCATTTGCATATATTAATTTCTGTGTAAATACCGGTCATTTTATGTGGGCAGAATAGAACGGGTAGAGAACAGACAAAGAGAAACACCCTGGTCCTCCAGGTTGGGGGTTGAAGCGTGGGGTTAACATCCCCACCTTTGTAAAAACCATTTTGTTACGAAACAGATACATGAGCCTCGAATTCGGATTGACTTATCTGGACAACGACCTTGGAACGTTCAAGGACTTTTGAGATTTGTAACATGGAATGTACGGACACTATATCGAGCTGGAGCGGCCGAAGAACTAACCCGGGAGCTGGTTGAATATCAAATGGATGTAACAGCAATTCACGAAATAAGGTGGCCAGGAGATGGTACTTTAGAGAAAAATGGAATGATTATAATATATGGATATATGGATATATATCGAAACACCCAAAATAAACATGAATTAGGGACAGGATTTGTCATCAAAAAAGAGTTATAGGGGAACGTTTTAAACTTTAAAGCTGTTAATGATAGGATTAGTAAATTACGAATAAAAGGTAAATGGAAAAATATAACGATGATTAATATACATGCACCTACTGAAGAGAAAGAAGATGATAAGAAGACTTTCTAATGATCTGGAAGATGTCATAGAAGAAACCCCCAAACAGGACATCCTGATTGTGCTGGGAGACTTCAATGCAAAAATAGGTAGAGAGCAAACTAATAAAATAGTGGCCGGTATGGAAAGCCTACATAAAACTTTAAATGATAATGGATGGAGAGTCATCAACCTGGCAGAAGCCAAAGGACTGCAGATTAGCAGTACCAGACTACAAAGAAAGGACATACAGAAACAAACTTGGAAATCATGTGACAAGAGAACCTATAATCAAATAGATCACACTTTAATTAACAACAGAAATGCATCAAACATACAGCAAGTTAGAAGTTATAGAGGAGCTGAGTGCCACAGTGACCACTTCCTCGTTGGAGCAAAATTTAAAATATAACTTAAGAGAGCTTTCTATACTAAATTACAAAGATTACACCCAACATATAACAGAGAAAAACTACAAGAAATTACAATCAAAGAGAAATTAACACATGAAATAAAATGTAAACTTGAAACTCTGCAAAACCCTTTGGAGGAAAGCGTTGACCAAACTTGGTTGAACATCAAGAATACAATTCAATCTACCGCAGAAGAATGTCTCGGTGTGTTAACCACGCATAGAAAGAACAGGTGGTTCAATCAAAAATGTGAAGAAGCAGTCATTAGGAAAAAGAATGCCAGACATTTATGGTTAAATGACATCAACAATATCCAAAAGGAAGAGCATTATAGAAATGAATGTAAAGAGGCTACAAAAATAGTCCGACAGCAGAAGCGATAATATATGAGTAATATAATCAAAGATATGGAAACTAATCACCAGAAAAATGAATCCACAAAGTTTTTTAAAGAACTGAAGTCAATGAAACGAGGGCACCAACAAAACACATATGGTTTAAAAGACAAAAATGGGAATATGATAAATACCAATGAGGAAATGTGCAACACATGGAAAGAATATTTTGTTCAATTACTAAATTGTGAAGCTCCAAGTAACACTTTCCCACAGGAGGAGGTTCTAACATGTGAACCACAAATTGAAGACCTATATTTGAAGAAATTCTATATGTAATCACACGACTTAAAAACAATAAGGCAACTGGGACTGATGAAATTGCTACTGAATTTATAAAGGCAGGTGGCCATGCATTACATCTAAAGCTATACGAACTAATAATAAAAATCTGGAGGACAGAAGAATTACCCCATGACTGGAAAGAGTCATTATTGATACCTATCTTTAAGAAAGGAGACAAGTTCCAATGTGAAAATTATAGAGGAATATCACTACTGTCCACAAGCTATAAGATACTATCCGCAGTATTACTAAATAGACTAAAACCATATTCAGAAGACATATTAGGTGACTATCAGGCGGGTTTTAGACAAAACAGATCAACAATAGATCAGATATTTATCTTACGACAAATAGCCGAGAAAAATTGGGAATATAAAAGAGATCTCTATAACGCTTTTGTGCCTCTTAAAAAGGCTTATGATAGCGTCCATAGGAATAGTCTATGGAATGCTATGCAGGAATTTGGAATACCAAGGAAGTTAATCAACATGACCAGACTATGCATGGAAGATTCTTATAATATAGTAACATATAGAGGCAGGAAATCAGGCCCTTTCCAAATAACATCTGGCTTGAAACAGGGTGATGCACTATCACCGCTACTCTTCAATCTGGCTCTAGAGAAAGTTGTAAGAAAGGTAAAGGAGGAATGTGATAATGGAGGAACATCCAAGCTGCTTGGTTATGCAGATGATATACATATTATAGGGCAAAGTGAACAAAAGACATTGGAAATATTGACTCACATAAAGGAAAAAGCCCAACAGATGGGGCTGGTTATCAACCAAGATAAGACAGAATATATGGTAATTTCAAGAGACGGAATGGCTAAAAACTCTGGCCACATACAAATAGATAATATGACCATTAAAATAACGGAATCATACAAATACCTGGGTACAATCTTCAACTGCTCCAACCTCATAAGGGAAGAAATACAAACTAGAATCAATTCTGAAAATAAGATATACTATGCATTACAACATCTACTAAAATCAAATGCGCTATCTCGTAACACCAAAATCACAATATACAAAATACTGATCAGACCAGTTGTGCTGTATGGCTCTGAAACCTGGAGTACAACTAAAGGAGACGAAGCCTTGTTACAAACCTTTGAGAACAAAATTTTAAGACGCATCTTTGGACCCATTAGGGATACACAAAGTGGAGAGTGGAAAAGAAGAAAGAACAAAGACATTTATGATCTGTCTAAGTCCCCGCTAATCACTGGTATCATGAAGACTAATAGACTACAATGGCTGGGGCATATAGAAAAAATGGAAGATAATAGGGAAACAAAACTCGCTTACACTCAGGAAGTAAATGACCGTAGACCCCTAGGCAGACCAAGAAGACGGTGGAGAGATAATACATATACAGCCCTACAAGCACTTGGAATCAACGACTGGCAAGAGAAGGTCCACCAGAGAGACGAATGGAGACGGATTGTATCTGCAGCAAAGAACCTCAATGGCTCGGAACGCTGAAGAAGAAGAAAAAGAAGAAGAAGAAGAAGAAGAAGAAGAAGAAGAAGAAGAAGAAGAAGAAGAAGAAGAAGAAGAAGAAGAAGAAGAAGAAGAAGAAGAAGAAGAAGAAGAAGAAGAAGAAGAAGAAGAAGAAGAAGAAGAAGAAGAAGAAGAAGAAGAAGAAGAAGAAGAAGAAGAAGAAGAAGAAGAAGAAGAAGAAGAAGAAGAAGAAGAAGAATAGAACGACAGTTAGAAAATGGAATAGCATAACACATCCCTAAACGGATAAGGAAATGAATGGAAAATTCTGACACCACAACTAAATTTACCAATTGGAAGAATCTACACCTTCCATAGCACGTCACTTATTAGAATTTCAACATGTGATAGGCAAAGTGGCCATCAGTATGTATGTTTTTTCATTATACATAACCAAAAGTTGCAGAGATTTGCAAAGGTGGGTAAACCGTAATTGTGTAAACAAAAAGACATGATAATCTTTTTAAAACTTCCATGTGGCAGTGAAGTATATGGCAGTGTAATTAGTGTATTTCAGCTAAACGATTTTATTACATTGCTTTAAGATATGTTGAAATATGTCTGTAGTAAGCACCTGGCAAGATCAGCGAAATATGTAGGCAAAATAGTGTTTATGTCTTCGTTATTCAAACTATCATTAACTGTTGCATTCATGTTTACTTTCCAGAAAATTGAAACATTCGATAAAAACCATTGCTGCCCCATGTGCAGAAT
This sequence comes from Cepaea hortensis, assembly GCA_963921405.1. NCBI lineage: Eukaryota > Metazoa > Mollusca > Gastropoda > Stylommatophora > Helicidae > Cepaea > Cepaea hortensis. Next base: position 182,383,724 of record OY992877.1, read on the forward strand.
AAAACCAAGTGAGTATTTCATATTTAGCCATAACTGAAGTGAAATTGTGGAGTTCTGTTAGTGCTGCTGTTAGCACTTGTCTGGTGGTCATGTATGCATATCTTTGCAAAGTGGGTTTTATTGTGTTAATCTTTATTGACCAAAGCTACCAAGTCAACACACCCAAAAATGGGATCCAGAAAATTACCTGGTAAGTAAAGATTCATTAATTCAGTAGCATGCCCTTTGTAGAACGTCGCTTTCCGAAAAAAATTCTCGGACATAAGCAAGATGTCTCGCATTAGATACACCCATCTGGAGATCACTGCCACATCCTACCCCCATCTTCTCTTTGGACTTCTTCTTCTACTTTTACCTGACATCTACCCCTCTGTTATGTTCTCTCTAAACTTATATGAGCCGGTCTCTGTGGTCTAGAGGTTACACCACTTTCTCCATAATCGCATATACTCTCGTAAGTAACGTGACGTTGCGCGAGAATTGGAAGCGGTTCTCTCCTCGTCGGTAACTTACGTGGTATGTGAGCCGGCCGCTCATAAATCAATGGCAAACTACTGAGCGTAATCTTGCCACGAAATCAACAATCAGCTGAAAGATGCTGATGTTGACAGCGATGTCCTGTAAAGGATATGCAAAACATTTTAAACTTATATGACGTTTCAAGTGACCAGACTATTTCAATTTTCTTTGTTTTATGGTATTTAGTAGCCAACCTTCTTCAGTATTCAGATCTTGTTATATGGATGCATTTGTAGATTTCTGTATCCAACTAATTTCTTGAACCCGTCTATAATATTTATAGTTAAAGACATGTATGCGTTGTTCAGGTTCTTTAGTAAGTGCCCAGGTCTCACAGGCGTGTGTGGGGGAAAGCATGCTCGTAAAAATCTAATTTTTGTTGTTCTATCTGTCCCATTCCACAATTCATTCAGTTGTTTTAGACGTTGAAGAGTAATAGATATTCGACTTTTAATTTCTTTCTTTGTGTCACAATTGTTGGTAATCAATGACCCAAGATTTTCGAAATTGTCCACCACCTCCAATGTTACCTCGTTAACATATATTTCTTTCTTCATAGTAGTTTTATCTGTATGCATTATCTTCGTTTTTGCTATGTTAAGATATAAGTTGTGATTTTAACTATTATTTTGGTATGAGGTTATTAGTTTTTCTATACCATCCTGTGATGTGGATAGTAATACAGTATCATCAGCATATTGAATGTCTGGTATTTCATGATCACCGATATTTAGGGCATCAAATTGTTCCTTGGTTATATCATCTCTGACATGCTTCACTATATTGTAGGCGTACAGATTAAACAAATAAGTGTTCAGCACACAGCTCTGACAGACTTCTTGCTTGATGTCAAACTAATTTGATGTCTCGCCATCAATTCTAACCTCTGCTTTTTGATCTACATAGAGCATTTGTATGATTCGTACTACATGTGATGCAAAGCCCATTTTCCTCATGATTTCCCAAGGTTTCTGATCTTGTACACAGTCAAATGCCATTACATATTCCATAAAACATGAGAATATGGTTACATTAAATACTCTACACTTCTATACTATTAAATTCATGTTGAGTATGTGATCTCTTGTTCCTCTTCCAGCTTGAACCACGTTAATATCTTCTTCCATTTTTTACAGTCTTCCCATTATGATTTTTAGTAGAATTTTACTTCCATGACTGATCAGGGCAAAGTTCTATAGTTGGTACATAATTTCAAGTTGCCCTTTTTTTGGTATTGAAGAATCTTTTGGCCATATACCATTTTTCCATATCTTTTGACACAATGCGTGATAGATTCGTATTCTTTCTTTTTCTTGTCAGAAACGTATGGGGCGCTGCCGCCAAGTTAAGTACTATCATGGGCGAGCAACCCCAATTTGTCAGAATTTGGGTATTTTTGGGTATTTTTGACACCGGACAGGCAACCAATTTTTCAGACGACTAATTTGATTTCCAGGCTTGTCAGTAGTCACTGTTCCTCACACTGGTGTTTCTTTTCGGGTGACGGATAAGATCCTTTACACTCCATATCCCAGAGAGAAACTCAGGACAAAATCGATATGGCTGAAATAAAGATTAAACCCCTGGATACCCAAGAGTACAGCCGAGAATGGCTTGTTTAAAAAGGTAAAAGTTGCTGGTCTTGGTAGACCCCGCCCCCAAGGAGTGGGAAGGAGAATGCTAGATGCCAAGGTTTACGTCGACTAATGGACTACTAATTAGGGCACGTTATCCCCAAGACAATACTCCCCTACCTTGGTTTAATTACACCCCATCAGGTACATACGCATGTATGCACAGTTGGAAAATAACAGATAACTATGAGTAAAACAACTACAACACGTTATTATTGTCACTATGAAAAACGGATTATTTGTAGGGTGATGATGATAATGAATAATATTAATATCCATCCATTTTGCGCCATGCCGGAAAGAATGGGCGCTCATGACTCGCCATTTCACTCGATCACCAGAGTCGTGGATCAGCTCAGTGTTCCTGTCTCGACCATGCCATGTGGCCAATCCATCGAGGTATTTACTTCTCGGTCTTCCCCTTGGTCTCTTCGCTTCGATTTTGTCAGTTGTCACCAAGTTCTCCAATTCATTTCTTCTCATAACATGTCCAAAACATTTTGACTGTCTACGTTTAATTTCTCTAATCAATTTATGATTTTCATTTGTTTTTCTGTCTATCCATGGAATTCTTTGCATTCTCCTCAGAAACCGCATTTCTACAGCCATCAGATGTTTTTTCAGCTTGACTGCTCATTCTCCAAGTTTCAGACCTATACACAAGTATAGGCTCTATGTAGCAATTCAACACTATTTTTCTCGTTTCAATAGACATCTTTTTATTGGTCAGTATGTTTTTCATCTTGCTAATGGTAATTCTTGTTCTAATCTCTTCAAGGCATCTCCCATCAGATGTTATGACTGTTCCAAGATAATTGTATCGATTCACTTGTTGAAGAATATTCCCATTTACTTGTATATTATTTTGTGGTACTTCCTTCTTCCTAGTGACGACCATAATCTGTGTCTTTTTACAATTTAATTATAACCCCAGTTGTTCACTGTGTGAAACAACCGCATCTGCTAACTGTTGCAGATCCTGCTCATTGTATGCAATCAATAATGTATCATCTGCATATCTAATGTTATTGATGTTTCGTCCTCCAGTGATGATTCCATTTATATCTTCTACATTTCTGAAAATATTTTCACTGTATAGGGAAAAAAGATCTAGAGACATTACACATCCCTGTCTCACACCTCTCTTAATAGGCTGATATTTTCCTACTTCATTGTCAATCCTTATAGCAGTTTGTTGTTTCCGATATATGTTTTTAATCATTCTAATGTCATTCCCATCAATTTGTAGATCTGCAAGCATATCTACCATGTTGACATGTCTTGCTCTATAGAAAGCCTTTGTGTAGTCAATAAAGCAAAGATGTATATCTTTGTTTACTTCTAAAGAACGTTCAATAACTGTTCGCATCATATAAACAACATTTACTGTACCCTTTCCTTCTACAAACCCACATTGTTCTTCCCCTATTTCAGGTTGTATTTTCTTTCTCACTCTTTGCATGATAACTCGTAGCAAACTCTTCGTGTTGTGACTTATTATACTAATTGTTCTATGTTGATCACATTCCAAGGCCCCTGATTTCTTTGGGATTGCAATAAATACAGAATTACATAATTCAGAAGGTATATCTTCGGTATCATATAATGTGTTCAGTAGTCTGGTGACTTGATCTATTCCATATTCGTCTAAAGCGTTAATCATTTCTGTTGTGGTGTTATCTGAACCGGGGGTATTGCCAGCTTGCATATGTTTAAGAACATTCCGAACCTCCATCTTCAGAATTGGCGGTCCTTCATTATTAAATAGAATATCATACTGTTCATCTCTGTTATCATCATAAAGGTTTTTCACATAATCTGACCATTCATGTAGAATCTGATCTTTTTCTGCCATTTTTAGTTTTTAAACATTCTGCTGATGTTCTTGTTCTTTTATTAGTAATTTCCTGAATTCTTTTGTTCACTAAGTTTGACTGTTGTGTCATTTTTCAATTTCTATGTGATTTTTCTCAAGCCATGCTTCTTTCGCCTCCTTACATAATATTCTGACTTGTCTGTGAATTTTTTTTATGTTTGGCAGGATTATTTTTGTTGAGCCTTCTTATTTCCATTAGTTGTACAATTTCTTCAGTCATCCATTTCTTACGACCCACCTTCTTTAATTTTGTGATAGTTGTTTCTGCTGCCAAACTAAATAAATTCTTCAACATTTCCCATTGAACATCCACACCCTGAAATAGGATCTCTAGATCAGACAATATATCAAATCTCTTATGTACTTCTATGTTGAATTATTTTTGTATTTCCATGTCATTTCTCAATGTACATAGATCATATTTAGTGTTTCCTGTTATATACTTGACTTTCTTTAACTTTACCCTCAATGTACCTGTAAGTAATCTGTGGTCACTATAACAATCAGCACTGGAAACTGTTTTTGAAATTGCTAACGCATTTCAAAACCTTCTGCTAATCCAAATGTAGTCAATCTGGTTTCTGATACTACAATCAGGACTCCTCTATGTCCAAAATCTTCTAGGGTGTTGTCTAAACCAGGTTTTCCTACAATCATTTCCTGCTCTTTTGCCCACTCTACAAGTCTGTGTCCTCTTTCGTTTCTCTCTCCCAAACCATAATTTCCTACTGTGTATCTATCACCTTGATTTCCTACTTTTGCATTGAAGTCCCCTATTATGATGTTTATTTCTGAATTTTTACATTTCTTTAAAGCAGACTCGGTGTCATTATAAAATTCCTCTACACTATCTTCACCGGATTTTCCTGTTGTGGCATATATTTTAATAACGTTTATGCTAAAAGGTCTACCGCTTAATTTAACTAGTAGAACTCTGTATGACACAGCCCAATATCCTTGAACAGATTTTGATGTTTGCCGATCCAAGATAATTGCCACCCCTCTCTGTCGATCTTCTCCTCCAGAATAAATAATCTTAAAATATTCACACATCTTAATGTCTGCTCCTGTCCATCTCGTTTCGCACATCCCTAAAATATTAATTTTCTCTCTTTCTATTTCTTGTTTGAAACTATCTAATTTTTCTTCGTCGTTTTACGTCCTAACATTCCATGTTGCTAATTTTAATGTCTCTGTCCATGTCTTGCGATGATCTGTAGTTAGACGAATCATAATGAACTAGGCACTATTAAAGAAAGTAGTTTGCCGTTGCTTTCCTTCCTTGGCAGTTTGGCAGTGATCATTTTGGGCGGGGACCGCAGCCATTGTCTCGTGAAAGAGATCTTCTGCCTACTGTCGCGAAACTTGGGACCATAACCAACAACTATCTGTCGCCTGCCCTTAAAGTTTAATCCACCACCTGCCTTCTGTGGCTTATTGTGAACACTGCGAATAAACGGGTACGAAATAACACCACATAATCCACAGGAAAACACTAAAAATAGCGTCTCCCGAAGAATGAAAGTTACGTCGTCGCCATTTTACCGGAAGTAAATATACATCATCAAAAATATATAACTGCTGTGGCTGTTTGTATGACATCAGGAATCTAGGTCAGAAGATGCATCAATCGCCTCCCATCAAGCTCCAATAGGCTTAACCAGGGTCCTGGTTAGCTGAGATCCAGTATGGTTATTATGGTTAGCTAAGGTCATTAGGTCGGTGTTCGAAACCAATATTTCTGTCCTGAATCCACCGTTCTCTCCTCGTTGTCAGTGAACGGGAAAACCTGGTGCACTTGGTTAGAGCTAGTAATACATTCAAAACTTGATAGTGTCTAAGTTCTACACCAATACAATCCCAGGTAATACATACAATCTATCACCAACATACACACACAATGACATGTCTGGCAGTGTCTCTCTACCAGCTTTACTGTGTCGAGGAGGAATTTTCTAGTAGTCAGACATGCCTTTAGTTACAACTCCTGACTTCCCTTTTACCAGTCTATTCGTGAGAAATGAAATGTCCTAAGTTCATGCCATTTAATCGAACACCCAGTTCCTTGCAGCCGCTCCGTCAAAAATTGTTTCCGCAGATCACATGGTCAGTGGTGTTTTTACACGAGTGCCTGATCGCTAGGCTTAAGTTCCGGTGATCAATCTCTGTATTCAGCCTCAGTGAGTTGCGATGAACGCTCATTCATCACACACTTGCTACGAACACAGTGTACCCGTTACATAGTTTGATAATGTCTACACCACTCCACATCTGCTTCACACACAATCATGCTAGTAACATATACTTTTCATCCCGGGGTTAACATATTATAGGTAGGACCGATTACGACATTCGACAATATAAATGACGATTGTCACTTATAAAATACAACACTCCTACAACCTGGTGAGGTACCATACGACATCTAGTGTCGCAAGCATATAATAAACATTATGCATGGGAACATAAGGTATGCACAGAAAATAGGCATATAATGCTATTCCTGATTTACAACATAACGAATGAATTAGTAATACTATTATATACAGGAAAATGAGACAATAAACAGTTCTCATTAAAGCGACTAAAATTTGGTGGAACTGCGGTAAAGCTGTGAAATGTAAACAATATTAAATGACACAAAGTAGTGCAGCTTTACATAACAGAATTACGACACATACAGGACGTTGCGGCGATTATCCTTCATCAGCAAACATACACACACATTCAAAAAACACAACATATAGTATTGTTGAGAACGCCTGTGGCTGCATTAAAACGTGACGACAGGACGAGAAGAATAAAAAGATGAAAAAATGAAAGCAATGAAGATAATATGAACATTGGAAAAAAATGTTCCCACTTACCTCAGAATTCCGAGCTGTGTATAGCACCGAATATCACCATTGTCTTCATTTATACCCAACCGAGGGAGTGGGATATATGATGATGACAGGGTGGTAGGTGTAACGGTTCAGTGAACATCCCAGGTACTGGAGTGGAAGTGGTACATTGAAAGAAGGGAGCGGAGGCAGGAAGGTAGGTCGGGAACCTGTGATAGTTGTCTGAGAATGGTATCTTAGGAATCCCAGTGGATGTACTTACAAAGCATGATTGGGTACCAGTGAATGGGTTGGCCCTAGTGGACGAATATTGAAGAGCAAAGAAGTGTGCACCCAAGTATGATGGTGATACTAACAAAACTGACATTATATACTCCTTTATATTATTGTGAAGCAAGTTCTAAAGTCTGGATGGACTGATATGTGTGAGCGCACATACATACATCTACACCAAACAACAGACATTCATACAATAGTGTACATGGACATCTGAAAGGCATATACGAGAGAGAGAGAGAGAGAGAGAGAGAGAGAGAGAGAGAGAGAGAAAGAGAGAGGGGTATAGTTTCTACGTTATGCCACATGGGGTATGAGGAGTAGGTCGGTCTACAAATACGAGGCTGCACTCATACTGTTCCCCGTTAAATAGGATCAGTACGGTTGATTGTTATACCACGTATTTTAAGATCAAATCACCCAATGCTTGTGTTGTTGGGGTTGTATAAGATCCAACCACCGGTAATACACATGATATTGGTAGGCACAGAGAAGCAAGATTATATATATATATATATATATATATATATATATATATATATATATATATATATATATATATATATATATATCAGGGACGTTCATTTGAAACCCGTTACAATGGCTTTATTACAAAAGCATGACAGAAACATTAACAGGTGTGGTAGAATTAAACGGAGCATTCATTTTGAATGAATAATTACTATGGGTTGGTCAGAAGAAGTCGCCGTAGGCATTCAGGCAAGCATCCCATTGCTTAGATAGGCGGCGAATGCCGTCCGCAAAAAAACTAGGATTGTAGTTGCTCACTGTTCCAAGTGTTTACCGCGTTTATTACGTCTGCATCTGTGTGAAATCGTTGCTCCTTGACAATTGTTTTTAGAGATCGAACAAATGAAAATCACATGGTGACAAATCAGGACTATAGGCTGGATGTTGCAGAATTTCCCACTTCTTCCTTACTAACGCTGCCTGCACAATCTCAGCGACATGCGGACGAGCATTATCGTGCAACAAAATCACACCACAAGAAAGCATGCCGAGTCGTTTATTCTTGGTGGCTTTTTTACAGTTTGCCTAGTGTTTGCAAGCAGTGGGTAGAGTTGAGGTTGATACAAGGTTCTTTAAAGTCGGCCAACAATAGCTCTTCATGGTCAAAAACTGCGCTCAGCATATCCTTACCAGCGGAAACCTCTAACTTGAATTTTTTTGGCTTTTGGTGAATGACGCATATAAGCATAAATATGCAAGGAGCATAATCCTAGCATCATATTTTCTTACGTGTATAGTAAGAATAACAAAATTATAGTAATATGCAGTAAACTAAGAAATCATAGTTCTCATGGAAATAGCCTACAATCGACCGACAAATGAGGGTCCCCGAATGTATAGGCTGTTGATATAGGCTAGAAGCTAACATTCCTAGACACTTCTAGCAGCACAAGAATCAGAGGACCTTTATACCTATAAAATTCGCTGGATATTTTCTCCGGGGCATGCTGGTGTTCTGGGGAATGAACAGGCAGACAGATTGGCTGGCTCTGCAAAACTTGGTGGAGTATAGATGCATGATAAGGCAGACGTGGTTGCGGCCTTGTGGGAGCACGTGTACACCTCGGAGGAGCAAATGGATCACCATAGTCTGGCAAGAATGCGACAGCGTGGAGTGACCAGGGTATCTGGCCGATGCTCGACGCTTAGAGGAAAGGCGAGACGCACGTATAATCAGATTACTACTGGTACTACTGTGGTTGGAACTCTTCGCTGGCTTCTGATGATGGGGATGGAGCGCTTATTGGAATGCCCCGAATGCTGTGATGTCGGTTCCTAAATCAATCAATCAATCAATCAATCACTCAATCCCAGAATTGGCACATCTAATTCGACCATTAGAAGCCTCTAGTCTTTATACCGTTTGTTTTTAATCTGTTAGCTAACCTACATCGTGTAATCTACATAGCCGGTGGTGTCGTGAATCCTGCACCCGCCGCTCTTATTAGCACGGGGTGTTATAATGGAGGGATTTTGTGGACTCCGGTGAAAATTCCAATTCACACGTGTTATTGTAAGTACCCTTGGGCCAGGAGAACCTTCATTCACACTTTTCGACTGAACGACTCCATTGAGCCGCTGGTCCGTTTCACACTTAATTCAGTTTGAATTATCTCCCGTGCTGGCAAGTTCCCCTGTCTGTACGGTCGACAGTACGTATGATCATGATACCTCCAAGATTATTACACCTAGCGGTTCGATTCAGTCCAACACGTCACCCATTTTATCCGCTTGAAGCCATAGGCCGACTACCGTCTCAGCGAACCCGTATGCTATTTTACTCCTTGCCGTCCCGTCTCTGGGTTGGGAAACCTCGACTGTGTTAAATGAGCGATTAGACTCGCTGTAAAATCTAACCTGTTATCGCTTTGAGTGTCGGCTATTCACTGGCAAAATCCTTCGTCATAGCTGGATAGGCGCTGATAAGCGTGGTTAAATCTTTTTCCCTCTACTTTCTCATTCCTCGTTTAATGTGTCCATCTTCATTGTAGACCGCGATGCATTTTGGGATGGTATACGCGCGTTTTGGTCACTCCTGCCGCTATAATTCGTTCAGCTGGTATCTCATCACATCCTGGTGATTTGTCATTCTTCAGGTTCTTTATTGCCCATACAATTTCATCTAATGAAGGTACAAGTTCTGTCTCTGCTGTCATTTGTTCATGTATCTCATTCATATCTTCACAGTCAATGATATAATACATTCCACTGCAGTATTCCTTCCATCTTTCTTGGATTTTTCTAGATTATATTAGGGTATTTATCAACTTGTCACAGATAACATTTAACTGAGGTTGCACATTTCTTGTCAATTACTTAATTTCTTTGAACACTTCGCAATCTCTTGCATTCTTATGATATTGCTTTATACTAGTACACCAAGATATATATATATATATATATATATATATATATATATATATATATATATATATATATATATATATATATATATATATTGTTTTTTGTTCTTTCTTGTGTTCTTTATACTTCATCCTGCTGTTATCGATTTATCCTCTTTTCTGTTTCAGTTCCCTTCGTTGTTTCAGTAATTCTAACGTAACTGACGTAATCCATGGCTTATGTTGCTCATTCTTGGTCGGATTATGTCTTTGGTTGTTGTTATTGAGATATCTCTAGCTTGTACTGCCAATTCATCAGGTGTCAATTCCTCTTGTATAAACATCAGGACCCCAAAGTGATTCTTCACTTCTATGAAGTGACCTTGGTTCGGGTTTTTGATGATGTTATGCTTGATCTCCATCTTCGTTGTATTATGATATAATCCATCTGATTTCTTAGTAGTACTATCCGGAGGCTTCCATGTGAAGAGTCTTTTTGGATGGTGTTTAAAAAGTGTGTTGACTATCGTTAACTCATTTTCTATGCAACAATCAATTAATTTGTCACCTGCATCATTTCTCTTTCCCAATCCAAATTTCCCTAGAACGTGTCTCTCATTTACACCTGTTCCTGTTCCTACTTTTGCATTAAAATCTCCCATTACTATTGTTATGTCATTATGACCAATCTTATCTAATGTGTCTTGCAATGTGATGTAAAAATCTTCAGTTTCGTCCTCCTCTGCTGTTGATGTAGGTGCATATATCTGTATGAGAATTTCGTTTTTTTGGATGGCCTCTAAGTGTGATAGTAAAGTAAAGTTGGCCGGCTTAATATTAAGCACATTACCCAACGAGCGACAATTTATCTAAATATATGGAGCTAGTTCTATAAGTCCATAATGCCTGAGGTGTCATAAGGGGTCCTTAACTCTGCTTAAAGAGATGTTAACTTAGTAGAGGCAAAATAAAGGCTGGCTTAGAGCAGGAACAAAAAAGAGGCTAACTTATAATAGGGCAAAAAAGAGACTAACTTAAATTTAGAACAGAGACAAAAGAGAGGCTAACTTAGAGCTGGAACAAAGGAGAAGATAAGTTCGAACTGGAACAAAAAAGAGACTAACTTAGAAGAGGGGCAAAAAGAGGCTCATTTACAAGAGGAACAAAAGAGAGATTAAATTAGAAGAGAGGCTGGCTTAAACTTACCATAGGAACAAAAGAGAGGCCAACTTAGAAGAGGAACAAAAGAGCCACTGACAGTGAAGAAGCTAACTTAAAAAAGAGAAAAAAAAAAGATAAGCTAATTCAGAAGATAGAAAAAAAAAGGAGACACTTATTTCAAAGAGAAACAAAAGTGAGGCTCACTTAAAAGAGGGGTAAAAGAGAGACTACGATAGAAGCAGGCAAAAGAGAGCTTAAATTAGAAGAGGGAGAAAAGACTGAAAGTGAAAGGGTTCAAATGAGAGGCACGCCTAGAAGAAAGATAAAAGAGAGGCCAACTTGGGGGTTTGAGATTGATCATATAGTCTTGCATTATGGCACTAAACCTGAAAAGAGCACAGACAAAATAATGTTGTGTTTTACAAAATACCCTTGAGGTGCAATGAAGAATGACTTCTTTAGACATCCAGTGTCTAATGGCACAAGACAAAAGAATACTGAGTATCAAATAGTTCACAGGTCACAAAGTCTACACATTTATTAAAAATAATATTAACGTTGGGGTCGAGTAACATACAACTGCAGCATCTGCCTCTAACTTGTCAAAAGCTAGGTCTAACCAGTTGTGGATGAAGGTTAACAGATTCTGTGCCAAACAAAGAGTAGGTTTGGATCAAACGAAAATGGATTGTGGAAAATGGGAAGTAGGGGTGTCACAACTATGACTTAAAAGTTGTTAATATGGTAGAAGACATGTTGTATTATAATGCAATTACAACATATTAGCGGCGTATAAGCCTGTACCAGATGTGAGGTGTCACTTAAGATGATTAATGGCACTTAATCAGTTACAGTCAAGAGGATCACCTTTATTGCACCAGCTTCTTTCCCCATAGGGCTCAGCCTTATTTCTGCAGTGCTGTCTGTCATAAGCATCGCACAGAGTAAGAATGTAGCTCTTACGATGTCCCCAGGGGATCTCTGAAAACACTGCACTTATGAACTGAAAGATGCAGTCTGAAATGTAACCCGTCACCTTCGTAGCACGAGGCAGGTGGCTTATATCATCCCCATTGGGGACCTCATGATGTGGATAATTGTAACAAAATTAAGAACCCAAAAATGTTATTATAAAACACAATTTCCCGAAGCAATTGCCAGCTATGAGTATGTGGTGTGATTGGGCAATCTCATTGTGTAGGGCTGAATGCACGGAGGAATAGGTGACCATTCTTGTCCTCACTTGGTGAGACAATGAACGCATGTGTCGGACCCTCATCAGACTCTGCTATCAACGCAGCTCCCTATCAGCTACCACTAATAATGACGTAGTGGCTCCTTTTCTTTATCTGCATTATAGATGAAAGTGTAACATTTAGCAGACGCTGTGGTGAAGAGGTTACACATGGGATTCGTTATCCTCTATACCGCGTTTGAAACACAGCTAAGGGCGATTTGGACGCAGACCACCTTGCGGTGGTTTTCATACAATGGTATTAGTGCCGGTCATTCAGAAAGTAATTGCAAACTACTGAATAGAAAGTTGCCAATAAATCACGAACAGCCAAAACATGATAGGGTTGACTGCGAGATCCTGTAAAGGATATGCAACTAACTTAAAATTTAAAGTAAGGTGGTTGAAACTAAATAATATATTATTTAGGTAATAGTAATGTATTTATGTCAACTAGAATAATAATACGTTATGAATCTTGGATAGCTTCAGTTATGATCAATGGATTTAAACGTAACTTTTCATATCTTAAAATGTGAAGAAAGTTTGTTGGATAAATAATACAGAATATTTTATACAAAGACTGTATAAAAGAACGGTTATCATATCATTTTCAATGTTGTCTGAGAATTGTCTGGGAAGGAAAGGTTACCAGGGATGGAAATGGTCACTCCCATTACAGAAAGCCATTGACCTAAGATATGTAAAGCCATTAACCTAATATATGTAAAGTCATTGACCTAAGATATGTAAAGCCATTGACCTAGGATATATAAAGGGCAAGCACTTCACATCCCTACAGCAGTGTCTGTGGTGGGCCTACATGTTTGTGTATGTGTGAGTCTGTCTGTTTATGTGATGGAAACAATAACACAGACATAATATGCGGAATGATTCAGGCAAAGGCTGCATCCACCAGGTAAAGAACATTCCATGTAACAAATTCCTTTCCATGTAGATCAAAACATGGTTTTTAAGATGTGTATACCGTTCAAAGTCTTCTCCTGTCCTTATTCCCCGCATGGAACAACCAGCCCAAGTCAGACTGTATTATCCGCTGCTATTTCTTTCAGCTGCCTCCGTGTCTTCTCTGTATTATTCATCTCCACCTCTAATTCTGTGTTCCATGTGTTTTAGATCTTCCTCTCTTGCATTGGTCCTGTGGTTTATAGACAAAAGAATGCCCACATTACTTCACTTAATTACTTTCTGTTAGGGAATCTTTGGTCAGCCTAACTAAAATGTATTTTTATAATATTTAGCTAATTTTGCTTGCATTATAAAGCAGTGTATGTACAACTCTTTATATTTACTTAAAACTAAGTTTAAATTCATCTATGTGGTTCATAAATTGTTTTTATTTTCTTTTTGCGGTCGTGCCAGTGTGCAATTATACGCTACACAACGACATTATACAGGGCAGAACTGTCACATTGGCAAAGCCAGAACCGAGATTTTATTCTGTGAGTTGCATTTTGGTTAATTATTCTTGTCATTTAGTTCTTTAATTTCTATTTGGTGTTGAAGTCCGTGTTCTAAACAATGTATTCCATTATTGAATGTACAGCCACAAACATTATCCTGCACAAAACTGTCTGGCGTGAGCTGGACGCTACTTTATGCAACATTGTGGTTTCTGTGTTTGAAGTCAGCGTTATCAATATCATACTACCACCAATCGATAGCTACTGCTGATCTGTACCTCTGATAGACACAAAGAGGATAAGACATAGAGAAAATCCATCACAAAGATCAGAAGTTGACAGTGAACATGTTTTTGGCATTATTATGAAAAGAGACAAACAGAAACACATGGTAAGATTATGAGGAAAGAGATAGACGAAAGCCGTGAGAGCAGATACTTGATGGCAAGATATTAATATAAACAGCTGAGGGGGAATGATACTGTGGTAACACACAGAAAAGAAAATCAAATAAGTGGGAGTCTTGGGGGAGGAGAGGAAAAGGACAACATGAGAAGAAAAAGGGAAGGGGAAATCATGACCTCAACCAACTCACAAGCCATCCTATCTGTTGCTATCTCCTGCAGCTCCCTTCATGTTCTTCCCATTTTGTTTACATATATTTAATTCCCTACTCCGTGTGTTTCAAGTCTCCGACTCTTTCGTTCCACCTCTGTGTTCCAGATGTAACAGAATACTCTTGTTACGGAGAGGTGACCTGTACTGAGAGTACTGTCATGGCGATAGGTTGAAGAAGGGGAGATTGAATTCACATTTGGATAGAAAACACTCATGGGAACATCCCCCATTTTGCACGTGAATGCGCTACACGGAAATAATATTAAGTACAGAAATTGTGTGTTGTCTCTAAGGATGACAGGAGAATATGACAGGGAATGAAAAGAGCTGACAACGAAAACAGTGAGTCGATGGTGATCAACTGAAATGGATGGACGTAGAACAGTAGAGAACGGTTACTGGAATGTAAGATCGCTGAACATCAGAGGAAGAATAGATTAAAATGGGTTTAATTGAGCCTATTTTCCGTACTGTATTTGCTGCACAGTGTATGATATACAACTTATAGAAAAATCAATCGAATTCAATGAAACACTCTACTTAGCCTTTGTCGACCAGGAAAAGGCATTTGATAGAGTACATAGAAACAAGCTGTGAGAAATCCTTAAACAATATGGAGTGAGTACACATCTAAAAACCTATGTAGAAGTTTATACAATAACAGTGAATGCATAGTGAGAGCAACTGGAGGACACTCAGAACCCTTCACCATAAGATCTGGAGTACGACAAGGTTGTGTCCTGTCCCCTCTCGTGTTCATAATATATATATATATATACAACATATGTAAAGAAACCAGCCAAACAGAGACCGCAAGAACACCGCATGACGAGAACACAGAAGAAGAAATATCTGCAAATCTAACCATTAGTGAACTCCTGTTTGCGGACGACCAAGCACTAATGGCAAAATCAGAAGCTGAATTGTAATTACCACATGACCACATGAATAGCCAAAACGAAATGTGTAGAGAACATAACATGAAAATTAGCACAAGCAAAACAGAGGTAATGACTATAACTAAAGAAGAACAAACAACAACAATTCACCTAAACGAACATCCCTTGAAACAAGTAAAGAGTTTTAAGTACCTAGGAAGTATAATATCATCAAATGGCAGATCAGAAGACGAGATCGAAAATAGGTGCAATAAGGCAAACCAACTCATTGGACAAATGGCACCAATACTAAAGAACAAACATGTATCAATAACTACTAAGAAAGCACTTTACAACACAATCTTCCTGCCAACTCTATGCTACCAATGCCAAACCTGGATAATGACAGAAAAAGAGAACAGAAAAATCACAACAACAGAAATGAGATTCCTGAGAAGAATACTCAACGTATCAAGAAGAGATCAGATCAAAAATGATAAATCAATACCAAAGTGAGGGTTAAAGCAGCACTAGATTTTATTAGAAAGTAGCAAGTCAAATGGTTTGGCCATGCAAGTAGGTTACCAGTCAACAGCATACCACAACAAGCAATGATGTACAGACCAGATGGAAACAGAGGAAGAGGCCGACCACGTAAACGTTGGACGGAGGGAGTAGCAGAGTCCATGGGAATGTCGATATATGAAGCCCATAATTGGGCACTCTCACGATATTTATACTTCACCTCGACACCGCAAGGTACAACAAGAGCAACATGATGAGATGAGATGAGATGATATTAACGAGGGAGTACTGTAATTTTGCTGGATGGTTGATGGCATATTAAGTCGTTGAGGTTGATTTCGTTTGGATCTATTCACATATCTATATATGCAACATGCAGTTATTGTTGGCCGGCTTCGTGGCTTAGAGGTTATGACTTTTCTCCGCAATCTCGTATACTCTCGTGGGTTAACGTGATGACGGTAAGAATCAGCGGTGGTTCGAATCGCATCGATAACTTGCGGGGTATGTGAGCCGGCCGCACAGAAAGCAATGGCAAACTACTGAGCGTAATCTTGCCAAGGAATCAACATACAGCTGAAAGATGCTGGTGTTGACAGCAATGTCCTGTGAAGGATATGAAAAAAAAAAAAAAAAAGTTATTGTTGAAATCAGATTTAAATAAAAGTTCGAATTGAAATTCAAATCGGTGGAAAACATTGTGTGATGACATTTGATTCGTGAAAGTTGAGGTCACCGGCATTCCATATATTAATTTATATGAAAGTCAATTTAACGAGAACAAACGACAAATGGCGTGGACCATGGCCCACTTTACGATCATATGCCTTTAAGGTAATCCTGTGATAGAACGGTTGGTCCATTACGATCGGTTCCTACAACTGTTTCCAATGGCATATTGATCCACCCTCCAATTTGCTAAGATGCCCCGTGGTCAGGTCTGTTACACAGACAACGAGGCGTCTAATTATTGGGTACAAGGTGTTGGTCCCATGTTTGTATACATCAGCTGTCATACAAAAGGTGACATTAACAATATCATATCAGCGGCCTTAACTTCCCAAAACATTATGTGGTACCCATTTTAGGATGTGTCACCCTGGGAGCTCAAGTGAATTTTACAAATCTGCCTCAATGGAGGTTTAAATATTTGACCACCATGCCAGGAGGCATGTGTGCTATCCATGGCACTACCACATGTCCCGTTCATATATTCTTCTAGACCATGGCATAATGAGGTAGGAGGACCAGTTCCCTTCAACACCAGTTTCTCCCACCAGAAAATTCCACAACTTATTCAGTTTCAGTTTACTTTGCTGGGTCAACTTCAGAGCCATGCTGGTTCGAGAAAACAGAGAATTCTCACACTGCTGGAGTAGTTACAGAACACAGACCACTGTCTTGGTAAATAAACTAACTAAGCACTATGTTCCAGATCACTGTCTTGATAAACAAACTAACTAAGCACTATGTTCCAGACCACTGTCTTGGAAAACAAACTAACTAAGCACTATGTTCCAGATCACTGTCTTGGTAAACAAACTAACTAAGCACTATTTTACAGATCACTGTCTTGGTAAACAAACTAACTAAGCACTATGCTCCAGATCACTGTCTTGGTAAACAACTTAACTATGCATTATGCTCCAGACCACTGTCTTGGTTAACCAATTAACTAAGTACTAAGCCAGACATTAGAGTGTATATTGTTATTCCTCTCTGTTTGATTTATTTATTATCATAATGTGCCATGCCTATAAGCGTGGGCAGTCACCGTTTGCCACACGGTCACTGGTGTCATGGAACAAGTCAGTGTTCATGTCCTAATTATGCCAAATGGATACACTGTCCAGATATTTATATTTTCTTTTCCCTTGCTCTTTTCCCATCAATGTTACCTTTTGTCACTAATTTTTTTTTTCCAAGTGTATTTCCCTTTATAATGTGCCCACTAATTATTGACTGTCTACATCTAATTTATCTAATCAGTTTACAGTTTTCATTTTTGTTTCTTGACTGACTGTCTTATTCATGTTTCTATCTATCCATGATATTATTTTCATTTTCATGAGAAACCACATTCCCACTGCTATTTGATGTTTCTTAAAGTACCAGGTCTTAGTCAGATATGACTGAGCTACCGTATGACAGTAGACGGTACTACCTGCTTTCTGTTAGCGCTGAGTGTTAGGCGGCGCTTACCAAACCCGACACCTCACATTGTGCCAATGGCTTCGGCTGGAAGAGCGCGATTGGGATGGTACAAGCCTTATCCTGCTGCGAGGAAATGCAACCTTAAGACAAAATGTCATGGCAGGGCAGACCAGGTTCTTAGCCTTGGTTGTCAATTGGTTTGGATCGAAGCTACGACAAGTGGACACTTAGAGCATTGCTTTGCTAATCAGGCAGTTTCTGTAGCTTGTCTTGTTCCAGATGTATTGGTGTTACCTTTCCTCTGGAGTGAACTAGGCAGGCTGAGAGAGTCATCTTGTTGTATGGACAACACATGGTCTCTATATTTCAGCCCAGGCTTTGTACTATGGAAAGATATAACTCCATCCCTGGTCTTAACCGGTCTCGGAATAAAAGTGAGAGGTAGCAGTTATGGGTTATAAGTTCTTGTCAATTAGCGTAGACGCGGGGCGCCACATGTTGCCCCTGACGGTGGGAGACACCTACAGGTGTCACTGATCATCTACCGCCAGCCTCAAGCTGGGCAGCCCCCGGCCAATTGGGTGCTGATCCACCACAGCCTGCCTGCTTCAATAGATGCTTTTGGCTAGGACTAAATCTGAATCGCAGGTTATAAAACCAATGCACCAGGTACTACTAAAAAGAAAAATAGAGACCTCAAGCTACGGATTGCAACATGGAACGTAAGAGTCATGTGTCCAGAATTTTCCACTGACCTGACGAATATTGACGATGTGAGAAAAACGACTGTGATTGATGCCGAACGCAATAATCTTAATACTGATATTGCTGGCCTGCAGGAGACTCGCCTCGCTTAGGAAGGGTCACTCAAGGAAAACTATTACACCTTTCTTTGGAAAGATAGAGGGCAGGAAGTAAACAGACAACGTGGGGTGTGCTTTGCAGTGAAGAATTCACTACTAGGAATAATTAAAATTCCAGCTGGCGGAAATGAAAGATTAGTATCCCTGCGCTTGGCAACCACTTGTGGTTTTTCCACCAATATCACTGCATATGCACCGACACTCACTTCCTCTAATGATGTGAAGGATTCATTCCATGAGGAGTTAGACTATGTGATCAAGGTGGTACCAAAATCTGATTACGTGTATATACTCGGTGATTTTAATGCTCGTGTGGGCAAGGACTCGAGTTCATGGCCAGTGTGCCTTTGAGAATACAGCATTGGTCACATGAATGACAATAGGCAAAGGCTAAGTGCATTACACTAGAAACAACATAGTTATTGCAAACTTTTTTTAAACAAAAAAGCGGCATAAGGTCACATTGAAACACATAAGATCTGGCCATTTGCGTCAGCTAGACTTCATCATCACACGGAGACAACATTTGAATCAAACATCAGTAACTCGAAGTTACCACAGTGCTGATTGTGATACTGATCATTCTTTAGTTGTTGCAACGGTTAGACTGAGACCAAAGAGATTCTACATGACTAAGCACATATCTAATGCCAGTGTTAATATTATTAACACCCAAGATCCTGATTAGTTGATTAGTGCTTTGAGTTCCAACAGCAACTTGAAGATGCGTTCACTGATACATCAGAAAAGTGTACGGCACCTGAAAATGGGGTAAACTTAAGGAAACTCTTTATAAAACAGCTGTAGGGGTTTATGGAACTCTGTATTATAAGAGGTGGGACTGGTTTGCAGCTAATAGCCAGAAACTGCAGCCCTTTATTGATAACAAGAAGACAGCTCTCTTAAACAACAAAAGGAAAGAACAACGTGAAACACAACGTGAGCTGAAGCAAGCTAAGAAGGATGAGCAAAAGGCTGCCAGGCAGTGCGCAAATAACTATTGGTTCAATTTATGCGAGTACATTTAAGTGCAAGTGATAAGGGAAACATCAGGAGTATGTATGAAGGGATAATAAAAAGGTCTGTGGTCCAATGATTAAAAGAGGTGCACCACTGAAAACCTTGACAGGAGAAATCATCACTGATAAGAAACAGCAGATGGATAGATGGGTAGAGCACTATTTGGAGCTTTACTCAAGGGAGGCCAAACTAGCGGATGATGCCCTCAGCGTCATAGAGGCCCTGCCAACTCTTGAACGCCTGGACACACTTCTCACCCTAACAGAAGTTAAGTGTGCTATTAATGAACTTGCATCTCGCAAGGCTCTAGGTAAGGATGGGATTCCAATAGAGGTTATCAGGAGTGGGAAAAATACACTCACTCTACGGATCCACCAGCTAATAGAGGTTTGCTGGCCAGAAAGACATATCCCAATGATTTCAAAGATTCAAACATCATAACACTGTACAAGAACAAGGGCGATCGGAGCGACTGTAGCAATTATAGGGGTATCTCACTTCTGTGTATTGTTGGAAAAGTATTTGCCCGAATTGTTCTGCGCAGACTTCAAGTCCTAGGAGATCAAGTCTACCCCGAATCACAGTGTGGCTTTCGACAGAACCGGTCTACCATTGATATGATATTCTCATTACGACAAATGCAAGAAAAATGCCGTGAGCAGAATCAACCACTGTTTATTGTCTTCATCGACCTCACAAAGGCATTTGATTTGGTCAGTCGTGAGGGTCTGGTCAAGGCACTAAAGAAGATTTGCTGCCCACCAACTCTTCTGTCCATTGTGGAATCGTTCCACACAGGCATGAACGGTATAATCAAGTTTAATGGTGCAACTTCAGAAGCGTTTGAAATCAAGAGTGGAGTCAAGCAAGTACTAGCTGCCACTCTCTTTGGAATATATTTTTCACTTCTACTGAAATACTACTTTTTGGACATGTTATGAGAAGAAATGGATTGGAGAACTTAGTGACAACTGGCAAGATCGAAGGGAACAGACCACGAGGAAGACCGAGAGGAAAATACCTGGATGGCTTGGCCACTGGCATGGACGAGACAGAAACGCTGAGAACCACTACGCCGGTGATCGAGTGAAATCGCGAATCATGACCGCCCAGGCTTTCCGGCATGGAACATGATTGATTGATTGATCAGGATGGTGGTATATACTCACGCTCATATGGCGGCCTCTACAATGCTCAGAAATTGAAGGACAAGACAAGAATTAGAAGGGTACTGATCAGAGAGTTGGTATTTGCAGATAATGCTGCAATTACGACCCACACTGAGGAAGAATTACAAGGTCTACTATCTACATTCTCCAATGTTTGTTCTAAATTTGGTTTAACAATTAGCAAAAAGAAGACACAGATTATGTCACACGGTGCACATGGGGTACCATTAATCTTTATTGACGACGCCGAATTTAGGATCAGAGGTAAATTGCAAATTATCCCTAGATCAGGTAATCAATATAAGTATTGGTAAGGTAGCAACGACAATGAGCAGGTTAACAGAGTCTGGGAGAACAGGAAGCTTACTGTCAGAACAAAGTCCTTGTCTAACAAGCCTGTGTCCTTAGTACTCTTCTTTATGGCAGTGAAAATTAGTCAAATTACTCACACCAAAAGAAACGTTTAAACAGCTTTCATATGCAATGTCTGCAATGAATACTTGGTATTAAGTTGCAAGACTGTCAAAAAACTGTCATTTACTGCCAATATAGTACCTTGCGGTGTATGGCAGAGGGGTCCTTGAGCCTGAGGAATAAAGGCCGCCTGGCTAGTGCAGTCGCCGCGAACTGTGCAGGTTAAGATTTTCTTTTTGCCCCCGACAGAAAAAAATCCGACACCATACCGAGGGATCGAACCCGGGTCTCCCGAATGAGAGTCCGGCGTTCTAGCCTCTCGGTCAGCCGCTCCTCAAGTGGCAAGACAAAATCACAAATACTGAATTATTGGAAAGATCAAGTTCTATGACGGTTTGTTCCATGCTCAGTCTTCGTAGACTTAGATGGATTGGACACGTTAGGATGATGGATGATAGAATGGTAGATTTTGATGGATGGTAGAATACCAAGCAAATCTTTTTTGGTGAATTACAGTTGGGTAAGAGATATAGGGATCGGCCTCTGCTACGATACAAAGATGTTTGTAAGCGAGATATGAGATATGATTGATGCAGGTATTGATAATGCACATTGGGAGCAATCAAGTCGCCGCTGAACGTGTTGCGTGGATGGCAAATATAAATTAATAAAGACTAAGGAGAAAATGATTGCAGATAGGTCACACATTGAGCGCGTGAGTCGTAAGATGATGCGTGATGGTGAAAATAACCATGTGTTCACATGCATCCATTGTGGAAGAACATTTACAGCGCGAATTGGTCTGTTCAGTCACATTTGCTACAGCCATGGGTTATAGTTATTATGCCTTTTCGAGGCACAATGTAACAAACTACCGACTGTCAAGACGGCAAGATGTCCATGAGATGTTTCTTAGCTTATCTGTTTATTGTCCATGTTTCACATGCTTACGACAGTATAGATTCTATATAGCACTTCAACACTCGATTTCTCACAATAGCTGACAGCTTTCTCTTAGTAAGTATGCTTTCCATCATACAACAGGCTATTGTGGTTCTGATCTCTACCAGCCATCTTCCATCAGACGTTCAAAGCTAGTTTTACCGGTTCACTTGTTTAAGAATGTTCACATGTACTTAGATGGTGATGTCGGCATCTGTGGCTTAGGGGTAGTGAACAGTCTTTCACAATCCTGACATGTCAGAATTCAAAGTCTGCCACAGGCAATTTGAAAGCAGACCACTTTGCATTGTTTTTACAATGGTATAAGAACCTGCTTTTTAGAAAGCAGGGGTATACTTCTGAACATAACGTTTTCTAGAAAATACTAATCGCCAAAAATGCTGGGGTTGATTGCGACATCCTGTAAAAGCACATGCAACTATTTTTTATTGTGGTATTTTTTTCTTCTTAAAGATAACCATAGTAGTAACCTAGGAGGTAATGGGGTAGCAAATGTGGTCCGTTTATGTAGTCCACAGGACGTATTTCCTTATATAAAAAGTCTTCACCGCAAGCGGACACCTGAAAAACGGCCTTCATTTTTGAAAATTTGGCGGGTATTGTTGTGGTGTTTATGCTTACAAACTCCATTTGACAATGTTTTTCCCCCTCTGTTAATGTAACATGCACATTTGATGAATGAAAGATGAGTGACTGAAAGGCCCGAATGTAAGACGGGCCTGCGTGCCCAATTTGTTACCCTTTTAAAATAAAGTTTGTTCGTTCGTTCGTTCGTACTTCCGGTGTCACTTCCGGTTATCATTGGTACTTCCGGTTGACTACATCCGGTTGACTACAACCGGTTAACTACTTCCGGTCCATGGTGTATGTCCCAAAACACGCCCCCGTCCCCCATCGACCGCCCCCGATACCATTCTAAGACAGCGACGCAAGCCCCGGGCATGTGGAATACTGATATGAGTAAGTAGACCAAATATGCACCGTGCACCCGGGTTCGTGTCCCAGTGTGTGTGAGTGTGTGTGTGTGTGTGTGTGTGTGTGTGTGTGTGTGTGTATGTGTGTGTGTACGGGGTAGGCCCATGTGGGGGGGGGGGTGCGAGGGAATGGGCCCCTACCCCAGATATTAGCCTTTGCCCCCCAGAGGGTGGCCACCAAATTCGCACCGAAATGCGAATAATAGTCTTCACCAAGGCCCCTGGCCAGACCAAATGCAGTAAATACTACACTTTGATCTGAGACAAAAGGACCATAGACAATATCAATGTGTAATGCGATTCGATGGCATCATTACCCCTTTCCCATTCAACCTCAATGAGAAGGTATGGTAGGGTCCGTCACCGGCTCAGAATGATAGTCCTGTGACTAGACAGCCACCGAAGTAGCTGAATATGGTTTTACCCTCACAGTCTTATCAATCCGAAGGTGATTGTTGTCCACATGGGGTAATGGACACCATAGAAAATGTCAATGTGTAATTCGGGTAATTTCAACTTTGGAAAAAGACTAAAGCGAGAAGTTGCTTATTAAATCTATACATTGATAGATTACCACACACAAATATATGCTTAATAACGTATATAAGTGGTGTATTTCTATTGGGTGTAACATTAATTACCTATCTCATTAGTATACAATAAATGTTAATAACATAATTAGTGAACTGTGTGTAATAAGTGATAAAGTATAAAAATATATAAAACAGGTGATTTATGTCCCTTGCAGTCATATGCGCAAATTCACCAAGGGGTGCACCTCATGAATAACAAATCGACGGGAATACTGCGGCTCCTTCCCTTTGTATAATAAAAGAACCAAACAGACTTATAAAATAAAGGTGTGTGCGTAATGTGTGTGTGTGTGTATGTGTGTGTGTGTGTGTGTGTGTGTGTGTGGGTGGGTGCGCGAGTGTGTGTGTGTGTGTTTGGATGGGTTGTGCGTGCGTGTAAGTGCATAAGCTAATCAACGATGGTGCTGCATTCGGTCACGTGTCTAATAATGATCGTATTAAAATAGTAACCAAATGTGTGTGTGGATGTGTATGTGTCTTCGCGTGCGTGCGTGTGAGTATGTGGTGCATTTGTGTGTGTGTGCGCGCGTGCGTGTGTGTGTGCGCATAAAATCAATCAAAGATAATGCTGAATTCGGTAACGTGTCTAATATTCATCGTAGTAAAATAGTAACAATGTGCATGTGGATGTGTGTGCGCGTACATGTGTATGTGTGTGTGTGTGTGTGTGTACATATGAGTGTGCACGCTTATGGGCAATCGAATGTGTGTGTGTTCGTTCGTGTATGTGTGTGCGTGAATGCATGTATGCGTGTGTGCGTGCATGTGTGTGCACGCGGTGCGTGTGTGTTGGTCGTGTGTGTGTGTGTGGGCATGCATGTGCGTGCATGGGTGCGTGTGCGCTCATGTGTGTGCACGTACGAATGTGATTGTCTGTGTCTGTGTCTATGTACGCATGTGTGTAGGTACGCGTGGGTGCGTGTGTCTGTCTGTGTGTGTGTGTGTGTGTGTGTGGGTTCGTGGTGTGTGTGTGTGGGTGCGTGGTGTGTGTGTGGGCGAATGCGTGTAGGCATGCGTGGGTGTGTGTGTCTGTGTGTGCGCGGCGTGTGTGTACACGTGTATATGTCTAAGGGATGCAGTCGAAACACATGGCTATAACTGGTCAAATATGGTGTTGCTTCTGGTCATATTTGTGAGGGTACAGTCGAGACACGGGTTTAAAAGGGATAGTACAGAAAAAGGTATCATGTCGGGTGCCGAATCACGGGAACTAAATAGCGAGGATCATCAGATGATTCCACTAAATCGTAAACATCGCAGCCGAAATCTAAAATGGTCTGCATTCTCTCTTTTAGTATGTCCGTGTATCCTAGTGTCACCAGTAAGCTCTAGTGGACAACCTCACATCAATACAACCTAATCAGGTTTCTAAAGCGGCATACCCAAGTGTAAACAATTCAACACAGTGCCATAGTCATAGAGGAGAGCTGTGATCACCGATACCACTCGAGTAATGCATGTCTTTTACCTAACAACTAGTGGCTCATACACCAACGAGTGTATGGCACAACCTATCAGAAGTATAATTCTACACACGAACACAACAAAACTGTCCCAACTCAACCTTAGGCGACTCATGTAACATGACATGTCACGTGTCAACTGTCCTAACTAGCGACGTTATCATGTCTTAAATCGCGCATCGACACTTTCGTTACTTCACTATGTGTCCATACGGATCTATGCGTCGTTCCCCAGAAACCCGTTTCTAAGACCAATATATGAGCAGGGGAGCTTACTCACAATGATCACCATGTATGGGAGTGATTCCACTACATCGTCAATATTGCAGCTGAAGGCTAAAATGATCGCTCCTCTCTCTCTCTCTCTCTCTCTCTCTCTCTCTCTCTCTCTCTCTCTCTCTCTCTCTCTCTCTCTCTCCCTCTCTCTCTCTCTCTCTCTCTCTCTTTCTCTCTCTTTCTCTCTCTCCGTTATTGTGGTCCACCGAGTAACACCAAATAAAATCCCGACCTTAATACAATATAAGTAAGGTAGTTTCGACTGCAGCATACACAACTGTAAGCAAGTCATTACATTGTCCGAGTAAGCCTTGCTCATAATCATAGAGGAGAGGTGTAGTCATCAACATCAGTCGAGGAATACAAGTTTTTTGCCTGATAACTAGTGGTTCATACACTAGTGCATGATAACAGATGTACAATATTACACACGAACACAACAAACTGTCCCAACTAGAATTTAGGCGACTCACGTAACATGAAATGGCACGTGTCCGCTGTCATAAACAGCGATGTTACACGTCTCAAACCGGGCATCTACACTTTCATTACCTCTCTATGTGTATATACGGAATTTACATCTTTCTCCAGATACTCATCTCGACATTAGGCGATCATGTAACATGACATGTCTCGCGTCAACTGTCCTAACCAGCAACGTTATCATGTCTCAAATCACGCATCGACACTTTCGTTACATCTGTATGTGTCCATGCGGATCTATGCGTCGTTCCCCAGAAACCCGTTTCTAAGACCAATATATGAGCAGGGGAGCTAACTCACGATGGTCACCATGTATGGGAGTGATTCCACTACATCGTCAACATTTGCAGCTGAAGGCTAAAATGATCTCTCTCTCTCTCTCTCTCTCTCTCTCTCTCTCTCTCTCTCTCTCTCTCTCTCTCTCTCTCTCTCTCTCTTGTCTATATCCGGTAGGGTGGTCCACCGAGTAACACCAAAGAACATCTCGACCTCAATACAATGTAAGGCAGTTTGACTGTAGCATACACAACTATAACCAAGTCATCCCATTGTCCGACTAACCCTTGCTCATAATCATAGAGGAGAGGTGTGATCACCGACACCAGTCGAGGAAGACATGTCTTTTACCTAACAACTAGTGGCTCAAACATCAACCAGTGGCTAGTGCATGATAACAGATGTATAATATTACATACGAACACAACAAACGGTGCCAACTCGACCTTAGGTGTACGTTCTATAGAATAAACAAAGATATACATCTTTGCTTTATTGACTACACAAAGGCGTTCGATAGAGTAAGACATGTCAACATAGTAGATATGCTTGCAGGTCTACAAATTGATGGGAAAGACTTATACTTATAAAAACATATAGTGGAAACAACAAACCGAGATAAGGAATGATAATGAAGTTGGACAATAACAGCCTATTAAGAGAGGTGTTAGACAGGATTGAGTAATGTCTCCAGATCTTTTTTCCCTATACAGTGAAAATATTTTCAGAAACGTAGAAGATATAAATGGAATCAGCATTGGAGGACAAAACATCAATAACATTCGATATGGAGATGATACAGTATTGATTGCAGACAATGACTGGCTCTACACCATTTAGTAGTTATGGTTGATGCACTCAGCGACCAGGTAGGGTTAAAATACATTGTAGGTCACTATCGTTGAATGAAAAAATACAATTTCAACAATAAAGTTATAAAAAAATTATTAATTAAATTTCCCTGTTATGTTTCCAATGTGAGTGTTTCATGTAGAAATGTAATTGTTAATTTTTGTAGTATGCTACAGTCGAAACTGCCTTATATTGTATTGAGGTCGGGATGTAATATGGTGTTACTCGGTGGACCACCCTAACTTATATAGACGAACGAACGAACGAACGAACGAACAGACTTTATTTTTAAAGGGTAACAAATTGGGCACGCAGGCCCGTCTTACATTCGGCCCTTCCACTCACTCAGCTTTCTTTCATCAACAGTGCATAGGAAAAAACATTGTCACATGAATTTTGTAAACATAAACAATGCATATTACTATGTTATGAGACACATCCACCACCCACCCACACATCCCCCATTCACTCCAACTCCCCCCACCCAACCACACACATAACCCACACACACATACATTCCCCCACCCATCCACCACATCCCTACACCTACACATCTCCCCACCCACACACACCTCTCACCCACCACACATCCCATCCACCCACACCCCAAGCACACATACATTCAATAACCCACACATCCCCCACCTACACACATCTCCCCACCCACTCACATATCCTCTACCCGTCCCATTACCCACCAACGATCACTCACCCACATATCCTCCTCCACCCACACTCCTCCACCCACACACCTCCACCCAGCCAAACACACATTCCTCAGCCACACACACATCTCCCCGTCAACTCACATATTCCGCACCTACCCACACACAAATTCCGCACCCACCCACATAATCTCCCATCTCCCCCAGCCCACTCACAGATCCCGAGCCCACACCTACAAACATCCCCCACCATCTCCTAACCTGCACAGACTCACCCACCCATATATCCTCTACCCACCCACACATCCTCTACCCACCCATCCCCCAACCAAACATCCCTTAACCACACACCCTTACTCATATACAATCACCCACCCACACATCCTCTACCCAACCACACATCCTCCATCCACCCATGCCCCAGCCACACATCCCTTAACCACACACCCCTACTCATATACACACACATCCCAACCCACGCACAATCTCCCCACCCATACACACATCCCTCCCACACATCCCCACCCACCAACACATCCCCCATTCACACACACCTCCCATCCACCCACACACAACCCACAAACACATCCCCAACTCATACACTCATCCCCAGACACACGTACTTATCCCTCAACCACTAACACCCACACATCCCTTACCCACTCATCAACACATACATCTCCTATCTACCCACCCACACTCACACACCCCAACCACCCATCTAAGCACACATCCCCTCCCTCACACACATCCTTCACCCACCCGAAAACCCAACCACACCTTCACCCACCCACACACACATCATTTATCCACAACCAGCTCCCCTCCCACACAACACCACACACACACACATCCCAAAGACACATCCATCACCCACACACACATCTCCCCACACATCTCCTACCCATCCACACATCCCCCAACTACAATCACCCTCACTACCCACACATACATCCTCCATCCAGCCACACACCCCCACCCAGCCAGACATATCCCCCACCCACACACACACATCTCCAAATCCATCACCCACACCCATCATGCACCCCTCCCACACCCACATACATCCCCCACACATATCTCACCCACACACACTCCCCACCCATCCACCCAAACATCCCACACCCATACACATCCCTAACCCACACCCCCAAACCCACAACCACCCCAACCTGCACACATCTCCCACCCACCACATATCCCCACCCATACATATACCCCCACCCATACATATACCCCCACCCATCCCATAACCCATCATCAATCATCCACCAACATATCCTCCTCCTCCACCCACTCACCCACAACCACCTAGCCAAACACACATCCCCACCCACACACACATCTCCCCGCCAACCCATACATCCCGTACGTACCCACACACAACTCCCCCACCCACCCACACAATCCCACCCCGCCCACCCACACACACATCCCCCCATCCCCCAACCTACCATTATGATCAAACTCCCACACTTTACACACACATACAGTGACGATTGTCGTGAGCATTGTCGCAAAATTGTAAAGAAAATGTACATATACATTTTGTAATTTAAAAATTAGTGATGCAATTCAACTCTCTCTCTCTCTCTCTCTCTCTCTCTCTCTCTCTCTCTCTCTCTCTCTCTCTCTCTCTCTCATACTCTCTAATTCTCTCACCCACTCTACGGTGATGTACATGTGTTCATGTTATAAATTATAACATCAGTTGGCATTCAAAATGGTAATATGAACATGAGAATACACAACATATATGGAATAGCATGTTACATGATGTGCGTGCGCTTAAATCTCTCTCTCTCTCTCTCTCTCTCTCTCTCTCTCTCTCTCTCTCTCTCTCTCTCTCTCTCTCTTTCTCTGTCTTTCTCTCTCTCTTCTCACTAACACACACCCATAGACATTCACAAACAATGGCCGCACACATACACACATTAACAATACTATTCTTCCACTGTCTTCTCTCGTTCGCTCACTCCCCCTCTCTCTCTCTCTCTCTCTCTCTCTCTCTCTCTCTCACTCTCTCACTCGCAATCACTATTTCACCCATTAAGTCACTCTCTCCATCTTTCATTTACTCAATATCATACTCTCTTTCACTCTAACTCACACACAGACAGACACACACACTCTCGCTATCAAATACACACTCCCTCGCGTGCGCAAGAAAGCATATACACATACACACACGAGCATACACACAATATACACACGCAAATACACACATATCCCCACGCACACATGCACACCCATATACACATACTTACACACACACACAAATACACACTCCCTCGCATACACTGCATGCATGCACACATACACACTCACATACACGAACATATATATGTATATATACATATACACCCGCACATACATATTAACACACGCATACGTTTACGCACACATATAAACATACTTACACACACAAGCACACATACACACCCACATTCAGACGTGCACACACATACATACACATAAACACACGCATACACACATATGGACACACGTACACACTAACCCATCCACCCACACACTTACTCACACATACACGCTGCCTCGCATAATCTCACCCTCTCACTCACTCATTTACTCTCTAAACCACACAACTCACTCTCTTACAAGCACAGACAAGTACACAGACACACACACATTCACCCACTCTCGACGAAGAGAGAGAGAGAGAGAGAGAGAGAGAGAGAGAGAGAGAGAGAGAGAGAGATCATTTTATCCTTCAGCTGCAATGTTGACGATGTAGTGGAATCACTCCCGTACATGTGACTCTCGTGAGTTAGCTCCCCTGCTCATATATTGGTTTTGGAAACGGGTTTCTGGTTAATGACGCATAGATCCGTATGGACACATAGATATGTAATGAAAGTGTAGATGACCGATTTGAGATGTGTAACGTCGCTGGTTAGGCCAGTTGATACGTGAAATTTCATGTTACATGAGTCGCCTAAGGTTGAGTTGGGACAGTTTGTTGTGTTCGTGTGTAGAATTATACTTCTGATAGGATGTGCCATACACTCGTTGGTGTATGAGCCACTAGTTGTTAGGTAAAAGACATGCATTACTCGAGTGGTATCAGTGATCATAGCTCTCCTCTATGACTATGAGCAAGGCATAGTGGGACACTGTGTTGAACTGTTTACACGTGGTTATGCCGCTTTAGAAACCTGATTAGGTTGTATTGATGTGAGGTTGTCCACTGGACCTACCTGGTGACACTAGGATACACGGACATAGTAAAAGAGAGAATGCAGACCATTTTAGACTTCGGCTGCGATGTTTACGATTTAGTGGAATCACCCGATGATCCTCGCTATTTAGGTCCCGTGACTCGATACCCGACATGACACCCTTTTCTGTACTATCCCTCTTAACCCCGTATCTCGACTGTACCTTCACACATATGACCGGAAGCAACGCCATATTTGACCAGTTTTAGCCATATGTTTCGACTGCATCCCTTAGACATGTACACGTGTACACACACCCACGCATGCTTAAACGCATGCGCGCAAACACACACACACACACACGCTGCGTGCCCACACACACACAGACAGACACACATACACCCACGCGTACCTACACAGACGCGTACATACACGCACACATACACACACACAGACACAGACTCAGACAATCACATTCGTACATGCGCACACATGAGCGCACACGCACCCCATGCACGCACATGCCCGCCCACACACATACACACACGTACGGCCACACGCACACACGCACACGCACCACACACATGCATGCATACACACACATACATGCATGCACACACACGCACGCCCACACACACACACATTCGATCGCCCATAAGTGCGCACACACATATGCAGATACACACACACATTTACGCGCACATACATCCACTTGTACCCAGTTAATAATTTACTACCATAAATATTAGACACGTGACCGAATGCAGCGCCATCTTTGATTGGTTTTATGCGCACACAAAAGCACGCACATACACGCGCGCGCGCGCCCACCCACCCACACACACATACACCGCACACACACACACGCACGCGTGCGCAGACACATACACACCCACACACACCCGGCTATTTTAATACGATCATTATTAGACACGCAACCGAATGCAGCGCCATCTTTGATTGGCTTTATGCGCTTACACGCACGCGCAACCCACCCACCCACACACGCGCGCGCGCCCACCCACACACACACACACACACACACACACACACACATCACACACACACCTTTATTTTATAAGACTGTTTGGTTCTTTTATTATACAAAGGGAAGGAGCCGCAGTGTTCCCGTCGATTTGTTATTCATGAGTTGCATC
The DNA here is from genome assembly GCA_963921405.1 of Cepaea hortensis. NCBI lineage: Eukaryota > Metazoa > Mollusca > Gastropoda > Stylommatophora > Helicidae > Cepaea > Cepaea hortensis. The sequence continues at coordinate 182,416,086 of OY992877.1, forward strand.
CCTTGGTGAATTTGTGCATATGACTGCAAGGGACATAAATCACCTGTTTTATATATTTGTATATTTTATCACTTAATACACACAGTTCACTAATTATGTTATTTTCATTGATTGTATACTAATAAAATAAGTAGTTAATGTTACGCCCAGTAGAAATGCACAACTTGTATACATTATTAAACATATTTGTGTGTGTGGTAATCTAGCAATATATAGATTTAATAAGCAGCTTCTCGCTTCAGTCTTTTTCCTAAAGCTGAAAATACCCGAATTACACATTGACATTGTCTAACTCGTGGAATACACAAAGCAGCTTTGGGGTAAGATCAGTGATATTAATATTGTGAAAGTGAATTCGATAGTTTTTCACCACGTGTAGATCTGCAGTAAAATTTCCTCTGTCACGGATTATTCAAACATATCAGTGATTTCAATTTTGTGGAAGTCTTTTCGATTGTTTTCACCACGTGTAAATTTGTATTAAAGAGTTTCTCTGTCACGCATTATATAAGATGGAAAACCAAATTGTAAAACGTGTCAAAGTCAACACGAGTGAAGGTTTCGAGGGAGGAGCGTTTCACCAAGCAAACACACTTGTGTTTTCTATATCAGGACCTCATGTATTCCGGTTCAACTACTCGCTGATGGCGAGCGTCTTGAGGGGGCCTTGCGGGATCGGTAGGGAAGGGATAAAATCCATCTACCGTTTTGAGGACCCTAAAAGATGGTACGCTACGCTGACACCTGAACCAAAGGCGGCCCATTACGAACGGCTTCACGGGATGAAGCATGAACTGCAGGATCCTAAATTAACTATTGTAATCGAAAACATAGAGAAGGAAAAGACCGAGGCTATAATTCACTGGATGCCTACAACAGCAAAGGTTGAGACAGTGAAGCAAATAGCCGCGGATATTTCGGGAGATATAAATGCGAAAGTGCATAAACTTAAAAACAGCACGGACAAGTGGTTACTTTTATGCAACCCGAAAGAACCTCTGCCACATTACGTGGACCTGGAGTTGGACGGGGTAGAAGGCAAGCTACACGCCGTACGGTGTGTACAGTCTGTGGGGAAGACTCCCACTGGAGTAATAAATGTCCGGCCAAAGTACAAACCCAGAAGGGATCTAGATTGGCACAAAAAATCACCTCGAACTCCCTGACAGATCACCATACTAAGGAGGATGAAGACGGTTTCCAGCTAGTCAGTCGCAAAAGGCGACGCTCAACCAAGAGTCTATCTGACGGGGAGAGCTCGACACCTCCAGTCCGCCAAACACCTGTTACCACGCTGACGCCCTTCAACAACCACGACTACAATACACAGCCTGAAGCGAACAGGTCAAACAAAAAGAAATGTGTAAGTAATTATACTGAACAGATATCGACCAGCGCCATGACCGGAAGAGATAGTGATAATATTAACACACCACCACGACAAAGAAACCTGTCAGATTCTTCTCTACACCTCGTTATTGACTTAGATATTTCAAGCCCGGCGAAGAAATATACTGAATATCTCCAGAAATGATAACATGAATACAGACAGTTTGAAACAAGAAACAAAATATACTCAACCGTTTCTTATATTACAACAAAAATGGCAGCGGAAATTAAAATACTGAGTATTAACATTCGAGGTATAAGATACAAAATTAATCATCTTATACCACTCATACACAAATATAAACCTGATTTTATACTCATACAGGAAACTAACGTTAACACCGAAGAACACGCATCATATATCACAACATGCTTGGGTCTAAGACACTCATGTTTTAGTCTTAGTACTCAACATATCGGATTGGGTACAGCAATAATACAGACATCGGACAGGTGGCAGATCATAGAGAAGGACAGGGACTGCCAGGGTAGGGTAGCTATAGTACAGGTGGGAAATAACATACATAAATACACAATTGTTAACATACACGCACCGCCTGACTACAGAAATCAGCCGCTCTTCTACCAAACACTGGAAAATTTATTATCACGCTCATATCGGGGTTACACCATCATTTTAGGGGGCGATTTTAACTGCGTACTTTCGGCGCATGCCCTTATAAATGGAGATGTAAGAATGCAAATTAGAAACACAACAGGGGAGGAGGAACATCAATTAGACACATTGCAAACAATTTTAGATATTCATGGGCAAACAGACGCATACAGGCAGATGCACCCCCATGGAACAGATACAACACACACAAACAATGCGCGTAACAGAGAAGCGCGATTAGATAAAATGTATGCGCCCATAACACATCATATAACACAAGTCAAGCATTTACAGGAGACACTGAACTTCACAGACCATAAGGCTGTAGTTGCAACAATAAACACAGTACAAGCAACACCACATCTTAGAAGATCTCCCCATTGGAAATTTAACAGCACACTTTTACAAAATCAGGACTATGTAGATTGCATAACAAAACTGATCCTCACATACACAAGCGATATACCAGAGGATAATGCACGAGAACTCTGGGAAACACTTAAACAAACTATACGAGAGAGAACTCAAACACTAGCAGCAGTAATACACAAGCAAAAACTACAACAAGAAAACGTATTGGAAAAGGCAATTAAGCTCTTACTACAGACAGACAAAAATTCACTACACATCATAGCATTACAGGAAGAATTATATCTCTACAGACATAACCAATTTCGTGGGGGGGGGGGGGGGGGGCTTTACTGCGAACAAAGTTACAAACTATAACACAAGAGATACCGAGTAAACAATACCTAGAACAAAACATACAGCGTAGTAGACAAATAGGCCAGATAATTGACAGGGAAGGAAATATACAAGTCAAGCCACAAAAATAGCTTTAGCCTTTGAAGATTATTATAAGAACCTTTACACAGAGGAAAACACACAGGCGCACGTACAAGAAAACTTCATGAAATTCACAAAACTTACAGAGGAACAGAAACTAACACTAGATACTGAATTAACACTAACAGATATAACACAAGCGGTTCACGGAATGCATGTCGTGTGTGTAAAGAATGAATGTCGTAGCAGTTACTTGTTCTTCTTTACCACTTTAGTGTCGTCCCTGGGGTGAAGGGAATCAACACCGACATTATTTTTTAATCCAATATCTCTATCCTGGAAATATCCAGCAGACTCCGTCCACACACTCCTTCAATCTGAAGACACCTTCTTCTCACTCTTACTCACCCCTGGATCATGCCCCCTCTCATTCTTCCCCAACATAACATACTTGACAACTCTAGCCTCAACAAATAAAAACAAGAAATTTATTACAGCAAATAGTATATGTAGGAGAAGTGTGTGTGGGTGTGTATAAGGTGTAGAATGTGTGACGTGTACTCTACAGTGTCTATAGACTCAGATCAGGGTTCAGGAGTATAGTCATTCTCATCCCTGTGCTGAAAACACACCAGCACCATGTATCCCATACAAGTAGCCTCACCCAGGTGATGGTCCTCCGGTCACGTGAAGACTTCCTCCGTTGTCTCTGGAACCACTAGGATGCCTGGTCACCCATGACAAACACTGTCTAATGAGAGTCTTCACTCTGATTCACCCTATGAATTTCCTCTGTTATTTAAAGGATTGTTAATCAGAAAATTCTAACCCTATTGTCACTGTTATTGGGGAAATCTCACTGGATCTAGTGTCACTGGTGGTAAAGATTCCCCATATTAACACCACAATCTAAATGTTCTCTGTATCAGTATAAATTTGGTGTGAATGTTCCTGGTATCAATAGTGTATCTCTACAATGATCTGACTGTTCGGTGATACAATTGTCACTTGATAATCTCATCAGCATGTCCTGCTCAGCAGAAGCCAGGTTCCCGCAAACCAACTTGGGTATAAACCCAATGTAGCGGCCTCTCAGAAACTTCTGTCTTCAAATTCTGAGCCATCATCTTCTAAAATGTGTTAGCTTCACTCTTGAAAATCATAGAACACATACGTGGACCTGTAACTGGAACCTGTAGAATAGAGAATACTATGGTGAAGGCAACTCAGTCCTGGCCGGAATTAGGTAAGTGTAGGCCAATAGCAGCACTCAGATCTATAACAGAGATCCGATCTCTGTCATACGGCCAAATAACTCAATCATATGATCTGAGACATGGTAACACCAGGAAAGAATAAAGAAACGGGTAGAAACCCAGCAGATGCCCTACTGGAAGATCCTACCATTTCACATACCTCTTCCCCCTCTCAACCATCTTTAATCTCTCTAATTATTATTCTACCACATTGTCCTCAACTCCCTGAGTAAAATGATATATCACACAAGCCAGTTGAAGCCACACAATAGGATACTAGTGCCGACGCTCCTATGATACTTTCTAGCACCGCACTTATAGAACATTCTATCACTAATCCTAATACATTATATCACCGCACCTATAATACATTATATCACCGCACAGTACTGTACTCTATTCCTAAGCATACTCTTAAGTTAGATATTATTAATAGCCTACCATATGCCTGTTTCGGTTGCTACTCGAGAAACTATGCAATCAGACTGGATCTATGTCCGCGGATAACTATCACCACTTAGACATTATAGTCTCTCTTATGTAACGCAACTCGAAATAATGCACCGATCCTAACACTTCAGAATGTTTTTCTCGACTCCCTCCACCTGTTTACCGCACTGGGTTTTATATGGGTGCTTGAGTGACGTCACCAAAAAGTCCAGACGCCAATCAGTCCAGAATCTGGCTTTGTCCCCCTGTTTCTAGACTAATCAGAGTCAATTCGCTGTCAAGTTCACTTTCATCTGGGAAATTCTTTGTCTCCTACAACAAAGATCCTTGCTGTCTATGAGCCAGAGACCTTCCCCCCCCCCCCCATATCACAGAATCCTTCCGACCTCTGGCAGACATTCTGTCCATCACTTTCAACGGCCGATTCCCGCCCTGCAGACAGATGGCGCCAGTGCACGTCTCTCGAACAACAACCTGTCAACAAATTGTCGACCGTGTGCAGACATCGCGACGTGACTCACTTTGATCTCATTCCCTACAACATCAAAGGGTTGCTGTTTTTGCAGACTAAGGTCGGGTCTAGTCTGTCATTGATCGAACTAACAAGTTTATTCTGCGACAATGCAGAAGGGCAAATCGCCTGGCCCTGACGGTATTACCGCTGAATTCTATCAGTTTTTCTTTCCTCTTCTAGGTCCCCTTTTACTAACAATATTCTCTGAATCTTTCCACAAACGAGAACTCCCATCCAGTTTCAACACGTCTTACATCATTCTTATTCCGAAGGAGAACACCGACAAGACACTTTTAAAGAGTTACAGACCGATCTCGCTTTTAAACGTAGACTACAAGATTTTAACAAAGGCTTTGAAGAATAAATTGAAACCAGTAATGACATCTTTCATTCATGAAGACTTGCAATGTAGTGTACAACACCGGAATATCCAGCAACACACACACACTTCATAAGGGACATCATCAACTACACACATCTCAAAAATTGTCAGTCCTCAATTCTCTTTTAAGATCAAGAAAAAGCATTCGACAGAATATCTCACTCATACCTCCACAAAACTCTCTCACACTGCAACTTGGGAAATTATTTTCGGAAAGTCGGATTCTATTAAACCATACCCTAACCAATTCTTTTAGGTTGACTAGGTCAGTGAGACAGGGATTCCCTTGTCCCAATTACTGTACGCTGTCGCTCTAGAGTCACTTCTAGAATAGATACGACAGGATGACAATATCAGTTGTACGTTCATATCAGGGAAGGGAGAACGAAAGATGCGTGCTTATGCGGACGATACTATTTTCTTTCCAACAACTGAAAAATCTGTACGGATCATTTTAGAAACGTTCTCGTTTTTCGGCAAAGGGAGTGGGGCAAAATTAAACGTCCAAAAATCTACTATAATGGGTTTAGGCAAATGGAAAAATAAGGCAGTTTCCATTTGAGTTAACATCAAACAATCTTGTAAAATTTTACGGAATAGTCTTCCCATGTCAACCAAATCAGACACTCAAAGACACATGGCATAATCTAGAGAAGACAATAACAGATATATGTTGCAGAGGTAAAAATACAAAACAACTACCATATTTGGTAGAAGTACCATTGTTAATACATATATAATTCCATAAATACTATATCTGTGCACAGTCCTAGACCCCCCCCCCCCCCCACCCCACCCACACGTCAGACTGTCACAAACATAAACAAAGAGATTAGACGCTTTGTGTTTGGCAGCACCATCTACAGTATCAAACATACCACACTCATGCAAGACAAAAACGATGGTGGTATCGCCCTCCAAGACATAACAACCAAAATACAAGCACATAGGATCAAACACGTAGGAGAAATCCTACAACACCCAGAAAAACACCCTTTAGCGCACTATTACACTGGAATTAGGCTACCTTATTTAAAACCTATTAGGAATACATCATCACATTACTTTGGCACTCTCCCAAAATTTTACAAAACATGTATTTCAGCCATTAAAGGACACGAAAAATTACTTCACAAGAAAACACATACAATCTACAAGCATTTAGTTAAACTACAAGTAACTCCAGTACACCTTAGAATTAAAAGAGGACATAGATATTTCATAAACGATTATACCGACACTTTCTCTAATATTCACAACAAGCAGATTATCCCAAAAGCAAAGGAAATTACATATAGGCTTGTTTACGGCATGACCCCAACAACAGAGAGAACAGCAAAAATAACTAAACAAATACTACAGTGTCAGCTTTGTAGACGGAACGTCCAAGAATCAGAAGAGCACATCTATTACGAATGCGACACAATCATTCATTCAGTAGCATGTCCTTTGCAGAACCTCGCTTCCATAACAACCTTCCAGAAAACCTCTCGATCATAAGCAAGATGTCCCGCGTCTGATACACCCATCTGGAGATCATCCGCCACATTCTGCACCCATCTCCTCTTTGGCCTTCCTCTTCCTCTCTTCCCAGGCATATACCCTTCCATTATTGTTCTCTCCAAACTTTCGTGACGTTTCAAGTGACCAAAATATTTCAATTTTTCTTTGTTTTATCGTCTTTAATAGCCAACCTTCTTCAATATTCAACTCTTGAAGTATGGATGCATTTGTTCTTTTCTTTACCCAAGATATTCTTAGAACTCGTCTATAACATTTATATTCAAAGGCGTTTATGCGCTGTTCAGCTTGTTTAGTAAGTGTCCATGTCTCACAGGCGTATGTTGCAATGGGAAAGATGCATGCTCTTAAAAATCTAATTTTTGTAGTTCTGTCTGTCCCACTCCATAATTTATTCAGCTGTTTTAGTCTTTGAAGAGCAATTGATAGTCGCCGTTTAATTTCTTTCATTGTGTCACCGTTGTTGGTAATCAATGATCCAAGATATTCAAAATTTTCCACCACCTCCAATTTTTCTCCATTAATGTATATTGTATACACAATCATGCTAACAAGAAATCTCCTGCAAAACATCCTAAACACTCATACGAAACAAGGAACAGAACAAAGCAATCATGATAAATTCCATTCCTTACTCCACACAAGACATCCACACAAAGCTACTTGTTCTATTGGCAGAGTACAGGCATCTTATACGGACATTAAGAAACAAAGCATTATACAATTACATAACAATCAACAAAGAAAGTCCAACAACTTCATCAACAAAAAATCTCGAATATTCTAACCTTAGTCCCACAAGCGAAAATCCCGTAAGAGTTTTGCCTGAAGACAGCACATATTACAGAAGAAGCAAATAACTTGTTTTAAACAAAGGATACCATAACTGTAAATGTATTTATTGACGGTATTAATAATCTTACAATTATTATTATTATTATTATTATTATTATTATTATTATTATTATTATTATTATTATTATTATTACTATTATTATTATTATTATTATTATTATTATTATTGCTACCATTATTAATAATTTTCTCATTATTATATTTGAATGTGCAACATGAAATATATTGTGGATGTGTGTCTGTGTTGTTGGCAGTAACATATGTATGCGTCTGGGTGTGGATGCAGGTGTGTGTGCGTGTGTGTATGTGTGTGTGTGGTGCATGTATTTCACGCGCATGTGTATGGGTGTTTTGTTTGGGTGTGTGCGCGTGTAGCAGCCTTTAAACCAAGGCGATATCTCAAGTATTAAATTGTTATACGATAACGATATGGTTGAAAAGGAAAAATATGCATCACCATGTGTAAACAATTCCAATTCCAATTTTCAAAAACAAAACTTCCAAATTCTCCCTCGTTCAACCTGCTTCATCAGCTGTGATTATTGTTGAGGACCGTAGTTTTTGTGGGTTTATTCACCCTAATTCTTGTCTTGTGAGTCCTATCTCGGACTGGTTATGTATCTTTTGTGTCTGTGACGTCAGCTGGGGGATCGGTCGGCGGCTATCCTTTGTGCTCGTCTGTTCTTGTGGTTTTCTTTGTTGGTGTAGGCTCCTGGCTCGTCTGGCTTGACTGGCTGCAGTCCTTATATAATCAAATGAGCCCTTTAAGTACCCAATAAGCTAAAGTGGCCGGTAGTGGTCAGATTTTAAGTCCTTTCCAGACACTATCACAGCTTTGAACCAATTATCTCCCTGGGGACAGGCCATGGACTCTAATTCCTAGTGTTACATCCCTGATTATTGTCCCCCAAACATGGACATTTACAGGGCACTAGAGCGTCATCCTGTAATTTGAAATCAGGCCAACAACACCAATAATGTGAACCTTCACCTCGGTAGCTAAGTGACCAAGAAATTACAAAGAAGCCACATTTTAATGGGAATGATAATTTAAAGTTTATTGCCCAAGCTCACTGAATTCAATGTACTGCTGTCTCCAAAAAGCATGAGATAGATCAAGATAAAATGTGTGTGTGTGAGAGAGAGAGAGAGAGAGAGAGAGAGAGAGAGAGAGAGAGAGAGAGAGAGAGAGAGAGAGAGAGAGAGAGAGAGAGTGGGAGGGAGAGATGGACAGGTGTTACATACATTCCGCTTGTGGTAGTGGAAATGAAGCATATGCAAGGCATGTGTGTTTACATGCACTATGCCATAATGTCATATTATCATAACTGTATATATGTTTGTATTTGTTTTATTCACACATATGACACCTAACACTAACAAACGGCAACGCTCTGTAATATACACAAACAAAAGAAACACACATTACACCTTGTAAATATACATTTCTTTGTATGAAATAAACGTTTAAAATAAATGGGGGCTAGGGCCTCAGTACCTTGCACAGTTGTTGCAGCAGGTCACCGGAGGGAACCAGGGAGGTTTTGGCAGTCGACAAGGCAACATAGGTCTTAATATGCAGCAATTGCTTGTTGCTGCCGCCGCAGCCGCTGGCAGTAACCCAGGTGCTTTAGGAAACTTTGGCCAGATGGGTGCAGGTGGGAATGCAGGTAACATGGGTTGTGCTGGTGGTCTAGGTGCCTTGGGTGGCAACATGAATGGGTTTGGTTCCAACAACTCCACCAGTTTGGATGCCTTGACTCAAGCCTATTCTGGAATTCAGCAGTATTGTGCTTCTTCCCCAATGCCTTCAACCAGGCAGCCCAGATGCAACAGGCTGCCAACAGCACTGTTGGATCCAAGCAACAGGAAGGTATGATCACTGTCCCTGATGGCGCCAACCTGTTCATCTACCACCTGCCTCAAGAGTTTGGGGATGCAGACCTCATGCAGATGTTTATGCCTTTTGGTAACATTATCTCAGCTAAAGTTGTCAGGGTCTTAAACCTGGCTCGTTATACCTAACACATGTGAGACAAGTACAAGTACAACATGATTGGACTTGCGACACAACGACACGAAGTTCAATGGATTTATTTACAAGTCACATGCAATACGATCTAGTTTGGCATGTGATGATCATTACAATACATATACAATACATCAATACACTTACAGACAACCCACAGCTTTACAGTCTATCTCACAAGATGTACAAGCACTCGACTTTCGGGCACAGAACTACACAAAGCCTTTCTCTACCCACACGTCCTGTCTGGTCCGAGTACCCAAGCTGTCTGTCTGTTTCTCGCAAAGCGCTTGCCCGCTGTGGATTGGCTTCACGAGGACTGCGTGCGTCTTGCTTTGTCCTTGCCTGACCGCTGGCTATCGCGTCAGCCAGCAACCTGCGGGCAGGTAACTAATACTCGCCTGGCGGGCGTAACGATGTTACTGCATCCCGGTTGGGGACTATTTGCCTGGCGGGCGTAACGATGTTCCTGCATCTCGGTTGGAGACATTCGAGATTCTGACACGCTCCCCCGGGGCTTCTTCATGAAAGATCTCATCTTTCATGTATACTCTCTATATACATACCGGGTTAATATTTTAACCATGTCAGAATCGACCTTTCTGTTGTTATATACATTGGTATAGAAATACATAATAATACATATATTGGCATAGAAATACATAAGAAATGCAAGTTGTATTTTAAGACATGTGGTGTTCAATCTTTACCACTTGCCAAGTTTCATCCTCTCGATGGATGATCACCTGAGTTGCAATATTGACCCAGTCAGATCTGTAGCACCAGCTTTCAAAGCAACTACCTCGCAACCTCTTAAAAAAAGTAATAATATGCTTTTTGTAACAAAAAACATCGGGTAAGACTGTAATACGCCTTTATATAAGCCGTATTCAACGCTCGAGCTCTGACCTCATTTGGCCCTGAGCTCTTCCGTCGGTCTACAACGTCGGTAACCCTATACCATGCCCAGTTGATGACTTCTTGGAGTGTTAACAATCTGGCAACACCATGGCTATTTATATACAACACATATTCGAATACATTTCAATTTACCGCCCTTGGTGTAATAATGTAATAACAATTAAATGAAAGGGACATAATTTCAAAAAATCTTAAATTTAATATATTACAATTATTCTTCTATTTCTCAGCGTCATCGCTTGATGCTTTTCCATACTAGCGAAAAAATGTCGATAGTATGAATAAGTTAATCAAGATATGATTCTAAGATTACACTAGTTGAAAAAATATTAATACACAATTCGTGTATTCGAAATTGATGATTCCTAAATATTTTAGAAGCGTCATGCCTTTTTAAGGTTTTGTTTGTCGTCTGCTAATTTTGGACTAAATTTATAAATTATCCGGAAGTACACACGAACAGCTGATGTTGAAAATTCTATAACACACTTGTTCCGGTCTGATGTAGTGATTCGGAATGTAACTGTTCTGATAGTTCATGTGTTCGTTGTTTCGCTGGAAAACTTCTGGATTTCGATTAACTGCAGTGGTGTAAATGCCAAAGTTCAGTTCACTCTTTCATACACGGATTAAAATATCACTGGATATGTTCCACTCGCAGATACCACTGATAAATTGGATAGTTCGCTTGAGGTAAGTTTAGAGCGAATGTGGCACTGTTCTTGTTTCGTAATATATATACAATTAATATTGTTCGCTTTCTACCACACGCTACACAATTATTCAAGACACTTACTACAGTAATAATAAAATAAGAAAACTATATATAGTGGGAATGAACCCTATCACATCACATAGTAGACATACACAGCTTTCGTGGAAAAAATTTCACTGATGGCTGTGTTGGTCTGAGTGTATTTAACACACTGCACTCAGACATTAGTGCTTACTGGGTCGGTCGGACAACGGGACAAAAGATCGGCAATCGTGTTGGTTCTGCCTGCGATATGTCGAACTTCAAAGCTGTAATCTTGAAGCTTAAGAGACCAGCGCGCTATCATTTGGTTGGTAGGTACTCCTGTAGTAATAAATTTTAAAGGGCTATTGTCGGACTCTACAATAAAATGACGTCCCAGGAGGAATCTGAACAATTTTGTTATACCCACCACTAGAGCAAGGGCTTCCAACTGTGGTGTCGACCAAGCACGTTCTCTTAGTTTCAATTTTCTAGAGACGTAGTATACAGGATGTAGAATGTTATCATGTTCCTGTAACAGAACTGCCCCAATCGCCACGGAGCTCGCGTCTGTGCGTAATCTGAAAGGAATAAGTAAATTTGGCAATTTGAGAATGGGATTCTTTAAACTATTCTCAGAAAAATAAGATAACACTTTCTGGAATGCAAATTTTAGGCATTCATTGTTTACAATATTTTCAGGTTGGTCTTTCGTTAGTAGGTTAGTAAATTTTTCAGTCAGTTCAGCAAAATCAGGTATGAACTGCCTATAATAATTTAATAGTCCTAACACACTTCTGACTTGCTTTTTCGTAGTCAGAAGTGAGAGTTTCAGTATTTTGGACACGATGTTATCGTCTGTCGTGACAAAGCCATTAGATATTTTGTACCCCAAGAAGGAGATTTCCTGATAGGCTATGTCTACTTTTGTAGGCTTTACGGTCAGTCCGTGCTCTCTGATCCGTTCAAATGTCTGCTGTAATGTCTTTATGTGGTCTGTCATTGTCTTTGTGTGAACACAAATGTCGTCCATGTAACAGATAATGTTTGGTATGTCCACTAGTAAAAGTCGTGTCATGCGTACGAATGTCGCTGGGGCATTGACAAGCCCAAATGGAAGTTTGCACCATTCGTACAGTCCCCAAGGTGTGGCAAATGCTGTCAGGTGTCTGCTCTGTTCGTCTACCGTTATCTGCCAGTAACCTTTCGTCATATCTAACTTCGTAAAGAATCTAGAGTCTGTCAGTTCTGTCAGTAGATCTTCAGAGTTGGACATTGGTTCTAGATCTAGAAGTGTTATTTTATTTAATTTTCTATAGTCGACACAGAGTCTTATCGTGTTGTCCTTTTTGCGTACCATGACCATTGGAGATGAAAAATGTGATTGGGATCGTCTAATGATGTTGTTTTTCTCTAAACTAATGATTTCCTGATGTAAGTTTTCTTTGTAATGCAATGGAATGGTGTAAGGTCTGCATTTTATGGGTGTGTTTGAAGTGAGTGTGATGTGATGCTGTACTAATTCTGTTTGTCCTGGGTTGTTGGAGAAGATGGTGTTGTGCTGTTGTATGAGATGTTTGCAGCTGTCTGTTTCTGCTTGAGTTAAGTTTGGGTTTATTTTGATTTCTTTCAAGCAGTTTCTCGTGTCTAAAGCAGGTGTTGGAATTTCGTCACTATCTTCGTCATCTTCATGGTCTATTATCACTGTACAAGCTGTTGTATCGTCCTGTTCATTGTCTCTGTTGTAGTATGGTCTTAGCATATTAATGTGGAATATTTTATGTTTGTCTTTTATTTGTATCTCATAGTCTACAGCTGAAATCTGTCTTATTACTTTAAATGGTCCTTGCCAAGACTCAGTCAATAAGTGTCGGTCACTAGGTAAGAGAAGAAGTACGTCCTGTCCAGGTGTCAATGCTATTGTCCTGTTACCTTTGTCTGCATATTGTCTATATGTAGCACCAGATAATTTTAGTGCTTCTTTTGCAATTATACAAGATTTGATGATTCTTTCACGCAATTATGTAATGTATACGTATGATGATATGGGTTTAAGTAAAGGGGTGGTTTCAGTTAACATTTGATGATAGATACTCAATGGGCCACGTGGTTTGGCACCATAGATAAGTTCAAAAGGAGAGAATCCAGTACTAGAATGTGGCACTTCGCGATAAGCAAAAAGTATAGCAGGCAAATATATGTCCCAGTTGTTGGGATGTTCTTGCGTGACTTTAGCAAGCATATGCTTTAAATCACCGTTAAACTTCTCTATGATTCCAGTTGAGTGAGGGTGATATGGCGAATTGAAACATTGTTTCACCCCTAACATTTTGGTGAAAGCTTGAGTAGATGCGGCAATGAACTGACTTCCCCTATCTGATAGGATAGTGTCTGGAAATCCTATCCGTGAAAATATATGGAAGAAAACTTCCATTATATCATTGGCAGTTATGTTCTTTAACGGAATCGCTTCAGGCCAGCGGCTACATAAATCAATGTTGGTAATAATATATTTATTCCCTCTGGTTGTTATCTGATTAAGAGGGCCCACTATGTCGACAGATATTTTCTCAAAAGGTCGACTGGCTAAGTCAGTAATCTGTAATTTTGCCTGTGGGTGTTTACCTTTCTTCACTAGTTTTTGGCAGATGTCACAACTTCTGCAATATTGCTTAATGTCATTGCAGAATTTGGGCCAATAAAACTGTGTTAGTAATCTTGATCTGGTCTTAGAGTATGCCATATGCCCTGCAAGAGGTATATCATGAGCAAGATGTAAGGCTTGCTTACGGTATTCCATCGGCAGAACAGTTTGCTCTGTTGTGCTGTCACCTCTGGTATAGTATCTGGTGAGGATGCAATTTTTCAAAGCAAAATGCCATCTTGCATTTTTGGTTACCTTTGGCTTTTGGCCGATCAGATTAAAATATTTAGACAATGAAGGATCAGCCTTTTGGGCTGTTACAAAAGTCTCCTTCATGGTTTAGGAGGTAGTACCACTGGGCTAAGCATTTCTATAGCCTCAGTTTGATTAATTTCATCTTGCACTCTAGCAGTAGATCTAGTTACTGCGTTCACACATTCAATGATATCAGATGGTGATGAAACAGTTTGATCAATGATGTCATGAGATCTTAGTGCCACATTAGCTACCATACATTCATTTGGTGGTACAACATTATCAATGATGACATGTGATGGTGATGATGTTATGTTCTCATCAATGCACACAGATGTTATATCATGAGACATATCATTCACCTCTGGTAAATTTCCAATGATAATATCACACACAGGGTTAGTTAATGCTGCGCATTTTACTTTCCCAGTGAGGAAATGTGTCTGAATATTTGCCCATGCTAATGGGTACTTTTCAATATTTCCAGAGAATGTTCTGCATGTTACATGCCTGCCTGTATAGACTGTAGGCATTATGAATTTTCTCTTTAGTCCAATAAGTGAACTTCCGGTGTCCCGAAGGACTGTAGCAGGCTTGCCATTCACATATCCCTGTTGGATGTTTATTCTGCCTTTGGAATCTATTACCAAATTAGCTTCTTCATTGGCAATAGGAATGGAGTGGCCGCATGTCAAAATACCATCTTCATAAAAGGTATTACAAACAGTACATTTATTTGCGTTAAACATGTCAAAAGCCTGTGCTTAGTTCACAGGGTGTTTCACTGATTGTTCTTCATCTGATGATGAACTATCAAATAAGGCGAATTTGCTTTCTTGGTCATTTGCCTTCCTTTACAAGCATGACGCCAATGCCCGTACGCCTTACAGAGGAAACATTTACGTGCATTTTTGAAGGATTTACGTTCCTTATCTTGGCTATTTATGATGTTCTGTAGATATGTAAGATATGCTGGGTTCTTGTCACACATCTCACCTTGGTGGTGTGAAAAGTTACAATATCTACAATGATTGTATTTCTCAGAAGTAGGCTTATATGGTTTTTGCCTATTATAGGGTTCTGATCGAGGTTTTTCATAGTTCGCCGATGCTACAAAGTTTGTATCAGTATCTTCAATAGCAAAACAATGTTTATTGGCTGTATAATAAGCCGAACCACGTCTCTCAATCTGATCTACACTCGTACATTCATTCTCTTGCAAAAATTTTGAAAATGCTGATGGAAGGGATGAGATGACTTTATCCCTGATGATGAGATCTTCTAATTTCTGATAATCTTTATCTATTTTAGCTGCTGAAGTCCATTTGGTAAATATGTCTCGGACTAAGCAGAGGTAGTCAGAGAACGTTTGAGTCGGTTTTGGACTCAACTTGCTGAATTGTTCTCTGTAACCTGCCTCATCTAGCATAAAATGTGCCATAATCTTTGATTTTAGATAATGGTAATCTTTTCTGAGGTCTTTGGGGATAGTCTCTATGACTTTCAGAGGTTCCCCTGACAACCTCCTCATATAAATAATATTCCATTCAGAAAGTGGGATCTGGTAATGGTCCATTAAGGTTTCAAAATTTTGGGTGAAGGCTGCAATGCAGTCACCTGAGGTATAATTTCTTACAATACCTTGATACTTTTTATACTGGTTTTCTTTCTCCAGTCTTTGAGCTTTCTTAGACTCTTTGTCTATGGCAGTATCCGTTTCAAGTTGTTTAATTTTTAGTTGTAACTCAAGCTCTTCTCTTTTACTCTGAGATGAGATTTCTGCCTTCCTCAATTCATTCTCTGTCTGTTTTAATGCTGTTTCTGCCTCTGCCTGCTTGGCAGCTCTTTCAGCTGTTCTCTCTTCGCGTTCGTGGTATTCAGAGTATTTCCTTTCACTCCACTTTGTTAACTCATCACCAGTTAACTTCAGCTTTAAACCCATCTCGATGAAGTCGTTTAATGAAGACATGATGGAAAATTTAAATGCAAATGAGTTGTCAGACACACAATTAGTTACAAGGTGTTAGTAATGTGAAAAATTTACAATTTTGTTCAACTTACAATTTGTGCCCAAATTTGCATCCGAAAGTATATAGAAAGAAAAATATACTCAAGTGTACTGGATGCGGTGGAGAACGGTTCACACTAGGGCTAGGAACTGTAGGGTCGCTACTTCAAAACACAAATGACCTCTACGGGCAAGGGTTTCAGATGGCACAGAAAACCTGCTTTGTTTTTGGAGGAAATAAATTAGCGTCTATCTGATGTGGTGTGTATCCATCCATCCATCATGTGCCATGCCGGTAAGCGTGGGCGGTCATGTTCTGCCATCTCACTCGATCAACAGAGTCGTGGATCAGTTCCGTGTTTTTGTCTCGACCATGCCACACGGCCAAGCCATCCAGATACTTGTTTCTAGGTCTTCCCCTTGGTCTGTTCCCCTCGATCTTACCAGTTGTCACCAAGTTCTCCAAAACATTTCTTCTCATAACATGTGGTGTGTATGCTTGTCACTAAGTTTTGATAAGGTTTGTATGGCGTTGAGTGTAATTGTAGATCGTAATGTCGTCAGTCAACAATTTTTTTTTCAAAACCTCAAGTCACTTTCTTTCCGAAACTTTCTGCTTTCCACAACTAACTTCACAAAGACAATCTAAATATATCTCAACATTCTACAACACTGATGACACATCACTTACATCAAGATGACATTCAGTAAGGACATAGACATCAAGTTTACAAGATGGCGACAAGGTCACAATGGCGACAACTTCACAATGCCGACAAGGTCAAAATGGCGACAAGTTACACAATCACTGATGTTTTACACGTTTACAGGATCAAACAAATGTATGTACTTTACGTTCACATCTAGCCTCCATATTCAAACAAATGTAATACTATATATGAGGATGAGCCTTTACGATCACATTTAAATGTACATTAAAGCTGGACAAAAGTCCTCACGTTCACAAATCTAGGTTCAAATCTTAATTAATTTAAAGTCGGACGATGCCACCACGTTCACACATGTCAGGGTCTTAAACCTGGCTCGTTATACCTAACACGTGTGAGACAAGTACAAGTACAACATGATTGGACTTGCGACACAACGACACGAAGTTCAATGGATTTATTTACAAGTCACATGCAATACGATCTAGTTTGGCATGTGATGATCATTACAATACATATACAATACATCAATACACTTACAGAAAACCCACAGCTTTACAGTCTATCTCACAAGATGTACAAGCACTCGACTTTCGGGCACAGAACTACACAAAACCTTTCTCTACCCACACGTCATGTCTGGTCCGAGTACCCAAGCTGCCTGTCTGTTTCTCGCAAAGCGCTTGCCCTCTGTGGATTGGCTTAACGAGGACTGCGTGCGTCTTGCTTTGTCCTTGCCTGACCGCTGGCTATCGCGTCAGCCAGCAACCTGCGGGCAGGTAACTAATACTCGCCTGGCGGGCGTAACGATGTTACTGCATCCCGGTTGGGGACTATTTGCCTGGCGGGCGTAACGATGTTCCTGCATCTCGGTTGGAGACATTCGAGATTCTGACAAAAGTGTTCATTGATAAACAGACCAATCTGGGCAAATGCTTTGGCTTTGTGAGCTATGACAATCCCCTGGCTGCTCAGGGGGCCATTCAGTCCATAAATGGCTTCCAGATCGGCATGAGGTGACTCAGGGTGAAGCTCAAGCGACCAAAGAATGACAGCAAGTCTTGCTAGGTACACAGCAGTTTTGTGGGCAGGACAACAGAGGAAAAGAGGACACTTTGGGGTCTGGCGTGACATGGCGTGTGTCTCATGTGTCCCTGTGGTGTCATCGTGCGTCCATACTACGTTCCCGTCGTGCATGTTTTTTCTTCATTGTCCACTTGTACAGCAATAAATACTAGTCGATCGGTGGGTTCCGTTTCAGCGCTAACCATTTTTTTTTTTGAAATAATGTTTATATTTTTGTCTGTTTTTTGTTCTTCCTGTAGTTTTCTAGTGTGTCCCATGCAGGGGTGCATCTTGTGCTTTTAGTTTGTTTCTCAATAAAACCAAATGTTTACATTTATTTAGTTTTTCATTGCCTTTAGTCTTCTGTGTTTGTGTTAGTATAGCTGGAATCTGTTTCTGCTACATCACGTTGGCTTCATAAACAATCAGAATTGAATATGATTTTCTGTTAAGTCTCGCCCCCTTTAAGCTTAAGCAAACCTTGATGTTTGAAATTAATTCAGAGCCGTTTTAAAGAAATGTGTACATATTCTCTGATGAAGTATTAGTATTTCACTATTTTTGTACTTTTTCTAAAGGTAGGACAAAAGTTCAAATACATTTTTTGAATTTTAATATTTTAAGGAAGATTATTCTTTTTTTAAACACCAAATTTCTGCAATTTGTAAACCCTGTGTAGTTGAAATTCTAGTAGAAATGTATACTGCAGCGGTAATTTGGTAGGTCTGAAACGTACCATGAAAATAGTTTTGTGTATTTGTTCCCACCAGAACATGTCCATTTGTTGCTCATAAAGCCATGATTAATTTGCTGTTTTGTTTTGCTTTGGAAAATTTTCAGATTTGCATTTTGAAACTGAATATTTACTGTGCTTTCGTGGTTCTTAATTTAAATCTGACCTAAATTGACAATAAAACTGGTATTTAAAAAAAAAACAAAAAAACAATCACCTTCGGATTGATAAGACTGTGAGGGTAAAACCATATTTTCTAGTTACAGGACTATCATTCTAAGCCGGTGATGGGCCCTACTATACCTTCTCCTTGAGGTTGAACGGGGTAGGGGTAATGGTGACATCGAATCGCATTACACATTGACATTGTCTATGGTCCTTTTGGCTCAGATAAAATTGTAGTATATACTGCATTTGGTCTGGCCAGGGGCCTTGGTGAAGACCATTATTCGCATTTCGGTGCTAACTTGGTGGCCACCCTCTGGAAGGGGGCAAAGGCTAATATCCGGTGTGGGGGCCCATTCCCTCACGACCCTCACATGGGCCTACCCCGTACACACACACACACACACACACACACACACACACTGGGACTCGAACCCGGGTGTCCGGTGCATATTTGGTTTACTTATTCATATCAGTATTCCTCATGCCAGGGGCTTGCCTCGCTGTCTTAGAATGGTCTCGGGGGCGGTCAGTGGGGGAGGGGGCGGGTTTGTGGACACACACCATGGACCGGAAGTCGTCAACCGGATGTATTCAACCGGAAGTATCAATGACAACGGAAAGTGACACCGGAAATACCCCCAACATACCCGCCAAATTTTCAAAACTGAAGTCCATTTTTCAGGGCATCCGCTTGCATTGGTAGACTTTTTGTATAAGCAAATACGACTGGCGGACCACATAAACGGACTACATTTGCTACCCCATTACCTCCTAACCATAATGTTTCCTTACAATTTAATTCTAACCCTAGATGCTCACTGTCTACAACAACCCCATCATTTACTTATTGCAGGCTGGAGAAACATGGGACGATGGTCTATGCAGACGATGCTCATGCATTGATGGTCATAATACAGAGTGCCATGGTAAAAATTGTAGTCAGTGCAATCTGGTATGTTCGTCTTATGTTAAAAAAAAATTTCATTTGTTCATTCGTTTGTTCATTCGTTTGAGGACATCACTTATATGTTATGTTGTGTTATCGTGATCGACATTGGTATTTCTATGCGTGTTCAATCCTCCGATACAGCAGTCATTGCAAGGCATCTCTGTCACTGATTCCATGAGGCATTGGTTGTAAAGTCTCCTCTCTCGCACTCAAGGATGGTATTGACAAGATTGGCCAGGATTCAATCCCAATTTGTGTAAATGAACTAACCTCAAAGACTTGTCGGTAATGACCAGTAGGTATGTACTGCATTAGCGATATCGTCCTGCTCATGCTTCTTCTTGCTTGTATTGCCGCATGGTTGCCAATTTGTTTGTCTGTGCATTCATTACCCTTTACACCGGACGTCTGGGTGCGGACATCCAGGTAATTGATTTGATATGTGACCTTTCACGTGACTGTCGACTGAGTGTTACCATTTGTTTTCATCTTGGACTAAAGATTCAAGATATTCATAAATATTTTGAAGACTTAAAATTATTAACTAGCAGAAACAAAACTAGAGACCCGCAAAAACCTCCCTGGCACACATCAGCAATGGTATGAATGCCATAATGAAAACAAACAAACAAACAAAAACTTTTGAGCAACGTGTCTACTTGATAAGTCTACAAATATTCACAGCTGCTGAAAGACATGGAGTTTCATAAAAGGTACACGTGTTGAGAGCTGTTATATGTAAATGGCAGCCCAAAAGCAGATAATGCCATTCAAGTGTGTAGTGTTAGGCCCAACCGTGGGGAAGTCCCCCCCCCCCCCTTTCCCCCTTTTTTCAATGGATTTTAGGATTTCCAGGGGGGGGGGGAGAGAGATGGAGAGAGAGAATTAGGATTATTTCAAGATCGGGTTAATACAAGAATCGATTACTTGATATATTGTTGTTCCCTCCATACTTTACGGTTCTGTACTTCTCACCCTTCTGAAACTCGTTTTATAACCTAAGTAGATCCTCAAATCACGTTTTATGTAGACGTCTATACTTGTTCTTGTGTCCGTTATTAAATTTAGCTTCCCTTTTTACTAATACTGTTTAGGGGCGGGGTAGGGGAATTTATTGGGAGAAAATACGAAAGGGAGGGGGGTGACATTCTGAACATATGGTGAAGGGGTGCATGGGCCATTAAAGGTTGAGAACCAAAATTCCAGATCATGATATATGAGGTAATATGACCAGTTCTGTTCCCATTCTCTTACCGGAACATTCTGAAAATATGTTCAATTATATGAGGCTGGGATGATCCACGAGCTGCACTGGTCGGTAAAAATATGTTCATATATTTGAGGCTGGGTTAATCCACGAGTTGTATTGGTCGGTAAAGATATGTTCATGTATTTGAGGCTGGGATGATCCTCGAGCTATACTGGTTGGCAAAAATAATCCTGCTCCTAATGGGGGTTGAACTAGGACCACTATCCTGGCAGGCAAGCCCCCTAACTACTACGCCATGACAGCTCCTGGAAACTAAAGGATTAAGTAGACCTGAAACAGTGAGCAGACATCCAAAGGATTAAAAAGTTCAGAACAGAAGATTAAAACAGATTTGAGCTAAATGATTTTAGACTGTTAAACTTATTAATTAGTTAGATGTGAACTATGTAGGGCAGTCTGAACTAATGAATAAATTAGATTTGAACTAAAGAGCAAAGAAGAATTAAACTAACGAAATAGAGAAACGTAACCTTAATGATGAACATGTTATATGCATAAGAGAACTATTTTTCCTATTAAATAAAAATAAAATACACTAAATGTTGGCTTTGTTTTCGTTCCAGACACTCCAATAGTGTTTAATACTATTTTTCGGTCCCGGGCGTGTAGAAACTCGCACCTTCGCTGTGTCTAGTAAAACAATGTATGCCAGTGCAACTCTTGAATTTTTCAAACCATAATCTGCTGGTCTTTAAATCACTAAGTACATTAGCATTAGCCGCAGTCATTTTCTTAATGAGATAAGCGTACAACAGACTGACCTTTTCACATATGATTGCCTCCGAAACAATCGCCATCTAACTGTCTTTGATTTATCCAAATTAATAATAACTGTTCGACATCTTCAATTGTTTGCGATCTCTGTTTCGTTAGCACCTTCATGTCTTTCGCTACATTAGCCTCTTTTATTGCTTCCTTTTTCGCCACAATGAAACTTATCGTGGATGGTCACTTGCCGTACATGCGGTCGATTTCAGCAATCTTAGTGCCGCTCTCGTATTTTATTATAAGCAAGTGATGCTCACGCCACTAAAAACAACGCCAAACTGAGCAGAAGAACTCGCGGGTCCCTTTGTTTTCGCAAAATTAGCAGCAAGTTCATGTGGGCAAGTCGACGAAATCGATGGAAACCGATCAAATGTTTCGCGGAAAAATAATCGACGAAAACCGAAACCGACGAAAACCAAAGGCAACGAAAACCGAGGTTTAACTGGATTTGCACTATGTGGGTGATGTAATAAGTATTATGCCATCCATCATTACTTCCCAGGACATTTACTGATGCCCATATTAAGCTGGCTTATATGAAAGCCCAGGACATTTACTGATGCCCATATTAAGCTGGCTTATATGAAAGCCCAGGATATTTACTGATGCCCATATTAAGCTGGCTTATATGAAAGCCCAGGATATTTACTGATGCCCATATTAAGCTGGCTTATATGAAAGCCCAGGATATTTACTGATGCCCATATTAAGCTGGCTTGCATGAAAGCCCAGGATATTTACTGATGCCCATATTAAGCTGGCTTATATGAAAGCCCAGGATATTTACTGTTGCCCATTTTGACCTGGCTTATATGAAAGCCCAGGATATTTACTGATGCCCATATTAAGCTAGCTTATATGAAAGCCCAGGATATTTACTGATGCCCATATTAAGCTGGCTTATATGAAAGCCCAGGGACATTTCTTTAAAATCTACCTTGGTTGGTCCTCCATTCATTACATAACTGCTCCAATTGGAGCGATCCCACATACTGCGTTCAAAACCAGCTGTTGAGGATTAGGCAGCAGACCACCTTGCGTTGGTTTTATAAAATGATATGAGTGTCGGCCGTTCAGAAAGCAATGTCAAACTACTGATCATAAACTTGCCTAGAAATCACAGTCACAAAATGATGGGGTCGACTATGACGTCCTGTAAAGGATATGCAACTCACTTTAACCTTGGCTGGGATTCGAGCATATGACCGCAGGGTTGGTAGGCAAGTGTGCTAGCCATTGCACTACCAAGGGTCCCATTAGCCATCTAACACACGGGAATAATTAAACACTGTTTGCGCTTACCCAAATGAAATCACACCATATGTATATTTAATGGAGCAGTCATACAGAAAGACTTTCAGATTGCCATTTACTTTCACATTAATGCTACCCATATTCACCTACTAGTGCGATTAGTGTGAGATTTATTTATCAGTAAATTTCTTCTTGTTCTTATAATCTGTGGCCTGTGGCATTGGTGATCACAACTTTCTGTTTCGTGTCTGCCAAACTGTCAAAATGTTTTATCGCTTTACCCTTGATGGGCAAATATCAGTTGGAAATAAAGCCAAACAACACTCGTTATGTTATAGTACTGGTCAAGTTTATGATTTTGATATAATTCAAAATAAAGACAATTGCAGAGCGCGTAACATCCTTATCTGGTAGCATTATTTTTTTTTTGGTCGCGTTTCCATCCTGTTTCAGGATATTGCGGTCAACATCGGCATCTTTCAGCTGTATGTTGATTCCTAGGCTAGATTACGCTCATCAGCACGCCACGACATTCTGAGCGACCGGCTCCATACTCTCATAAGTCACTGGCACGACTCGAACCGCTTCCAATTCTCCTGCGCTCACGTCAACCACGAGAGTATTCGGGGCTACGGAGAAAGCTGCTAACCCCTCGGCCAGGGAGGTCGGCATCTAGTAGAATTATATCAATTGAAAATGGATGTTCCTGTGTAATGCCCACTAGGTGAGTTAAACAAGCACAAGTTAAGGACCCTTTTCTCGTGCCTTGAGGTGTGTTGGACAAAATGTGATGGTTGCCTATTTTTAGTCCAATCGGCACACGAGGCGTGATATGGTCGGTAATATGCTCGCCAACTTTACTTCCCAAAACATTTCCTGGAACATATTTTAGACTGAGTCGACCTGGAAACTCGGGTTAGATTTATAAATGTGCCTTGTCGCAAATTTGATTCTATGACTGCCGTGCCGGCAAGCAAGCATACTAGCCATTGCCTAGTTGAGTTAGAGAGGTGCATTTCTAGGTATGATGCCCTTCCATCAAAAGGAGAACGAAGAAAAAAGAAAAAGAAATATGAAAAATTAGGCTTAAAGCTCTCAGAAAGAGACTTTCATTAATGTCCATGCATGGGTCATTTTAAGTTGTTTTTAACTCTGATTCTGACAGGGAGAGGTGAAGAAAATAATACCAGGCATTTGTTGCGAGGAATGTATCCCAGATGGTTGTGTGGTGAATTCACATGTGTATAAGGTAAGCTGGCAAGTCTGCAAGAGTGTTCCAATAACAGTATGTAAATTAGCATGTAGAATATGAAGATTATCATACAATAAGTGATATGAGCCATATCCATCCATCATGTGCCATGCCGGTAAGCGTGGGCGGTCATGATTCACCATTTCACTCGATCACCAGAGTCGGGGATTAGTTCAGTCTTCTTGTTTCGACCATGCCACGTGGGCAAGCCATCCAGGTGTTTAATTCTCTCTCTTCCTCTTGTTATCTTCCCCTCGATCTTGCCAGCTGTCACCAAGTTTTCTCATTTCTATCTTTTCATAACATGTCCAAAAACATTACGTTTGACTGTCTACGTCTAATTTCTCTAATCAGTTTACGATTTTCATTTGTTTCTTGTAGGACTTGGTCGTTGGTTTTTCTGTCTGTCCATCATATTCTTTGCATTCTTCTCAGAAACAGCATTTCTACAGCCATTAGATGTGTTTTTTCAACTTGACTGCTCATTGTCTACGCTTCATATCCATACAAAAGTACAGGCTCTATCCAGCACCTCAACATTCTATTTCTCGTAGCAATTGACATCTTTTTATTGGTCAATTTGTTTTACATCTTCCAAAAGGCTGCCTTTGCCATAACAATTCTTGTTCTAATCTCTTCAAGGCTTCTACCAGCAGATGTTATGACTGTTCCGAGACAATTGCACTGATTCACTTGTTTAAGAATATTCCCATTTACCTGTATATTACATTGTGGTATTTCGTTCTTCCTAGTGACGACCATAATATATGCCTTCTTACAACTTAATTTTAACCATAGTTTTTCAATATGTTCAACAACCGCATCTACTAAATGTTGCAGATCCTGATCATTGTCTGCAATCAATACAGTATCATCTGCATATCTAATTTTATTGATGTTTCTTCCTCAATTATGATGATTCATTTTATATCTTGTACCCCTCTGCCGTGTCTCCACCTTGACGAGGTAGAGGACCTTGAGTGTCGCAATGACGACGGTAGCACAGCTACAGGTAGGGTCTCCCATATTGGACAGGTCACGGGATAGGAACACATCTGCTGCCTTGTAGGTAGACTGGGGACAGTCAAAGGCTGGGAAAGCACGCCCGATAAATACTTGTCGAAATCGGGTGTACTGAGCCACAGGCTTGACAGAGCAGTGTATCGTTAATCAATTCATGATGCCACAGATTAAAATTATTCAGTATGGTGCTAATCCCGTGAAGTCCCATCAGGCGGTGATAGTGCCAGGTCCCCTGCCTCGAGGGGGTCCGCCCATTACTACTGGTGGTCACCTTCCCCTGTGCTATGGAGTCAAGGCACAGAGGAATAGGTTAAGAGCTATTGATCAAACACCCCGGACACTCAACATACTACAGCTGAATGCTGAAGGAGTTTCTAACAAGAAAGTCCTCTCAACACATTGTCTTCATAAAGATACAATAGGTGTGACATTCATTCAAAAGACACACCTCAACGCCAATCACAAATTCTCGGTCAGAGGATATCAGGCCACACGTTTCGACCGCGAAGGACACAAAGGAGGAGTTCTAATACTTACACGAAACCTTGCAGTGAAGTATCTGTGACTTCTGACAACCAAATTGAAATTATAGTTGCTGATATAATGATAAAAGACGTGAAAATAAGAATTTACAATCTGTATAGCCCAGCAGATAAGGACCTTACACTTTCAAACATGAAAATAACTTACACAAACTGCATTATTGTCGGATACTTTAAAAGTCGTTCAGAAAGATAGGGATACCCAGCTACTGACAACAGAGGAGATGAAGTGGCGGACTGCGAAATAGACTCAAATTTCCATCTACTCAGCAAAGCAGACGACACACCGAGCTTATACTCTAGAAGATGGTTTACCACTTCTACTTCAGACTTAGCTTTCTGCACGGGAGACGTCGTCCACAAAAGTGATCGCCATGTGCTTGACCAATTAGCAGGTAGTGACCACAGACCAATCAATTAATATGGAGTATGTTCCACAGGATAAAAAGCCTTTGCCTCCCTGGAATTACAAACAAGCTTATTGGGACAGATTTGCCACACAAACAGACAAATATTGTGAAAACATAAATACACGACATGGCAACATGAAGCAAATGGTCGAAAATCTAAACAAAGCACTAATATAGGCGGCCACTTCCAACCACAACTACTGGAGGTCCATCTCAGATGGCCTGTGGAGCCAGGGGACATGAGAATATGACGACTGGCCATACTAAACAAAGACTAAAATAATGCACTGGAATGCGGAGGGAGTCAGCAAAAAAAAAAATAGAATTAAAAAACATCTTGGACCAAAAGAAAGTAAGCATATGTTGCCTGCAAGAAACTCACCTCAACGAAAATATAGCCTTCAAAATCAGAGGCTACCTGTGTTACCGATCTGACCGAAAGGACAGGCGAAAAGGTGGGATACTGACCCTTGTAAAAATTAACATCATTGCTTCCCAAATCGAAGTCTACATGGAAGGGGCTGAGTATCAGACACTTAAACTTAAGACAGGTAATGCAGACCTACATCTGATCAATTACTACTGTCCAAGCGACCGCCCACAGGCACTGGACACACTACCATTAACAGGAAAAATGATTGTGTGGCGATTTCAACAGCCACTCGCAGTGCTGGGGCTATGATCACATGGACCAGAGAGGAGAGAGACTGGAAGACTGGCAGGATGAGAATAGATTCATCTTGATTAACAAGCCGTCCGACCCACATACTTTCTACTCGAGATCATGGCACACTACAATTACACCTGACCTGGCTTTTCATTCACCAGACCTGGAGTGGAACATTACACGAATTGTTGGGAAACAACTTGGTGGCAGTGACCATCGTCCAGTCTTTCTAACCGTAGAAAATGAGCTTGTAAGTGAAAGCAGCACCCTCTCGAGGTGGAACTACAAGAAAGCAGACTGGGCAATGTACAAGCATCGCACCAGCATATACAATCCTGAACACTGAGAAAGACATAAATAAAGTAGTTGAAGAGTTTGGGAAATGCATACTACAGGCTGCGCGAGAAACAGTACCAAGAGGAGCCCGTAAACAATATAAACCCTACTGGAGTAGTGAACTGGAACAGTTGCATAACGATGTGGAAGTGTGTAGAAAGCAAGCAGAGGCCACACCCAGCCAAGAGCACTACAATAAATTCCAGCACGCAAAAGCCCAATTTCAAAGGGCCAAGCTGCAGGCTAGATGGAAAAGCTGGCAGGATAAAACAGAGTCTCTGAACTTTGAAAAAGACACAAGGAAATTGTGGAAGCTAATACAACAACTTAACGATGGGGGAACAGGGAGAAACTCAAAAATTGCACTACTTAAAGATGGAAACATCTTAACAAGAAAGCAAGCAGCTGACCATTTTGTGGACTCATTCGCACAAGATAACAATATCAAAATTAGTCCAGAGAAATAACAAGAGATTCGAGAGAAACGACAACATACAGGACAGAAAGAAATAGTACATTAGGTTCTGGATTCACCCATCACAATTAGCTAACTAGAGCTAGCCATATCAAAACTGAAAATGAGAAAGTCACCAGGAGCTGATGGTATCTCCAATGAAATTATCAGGAACCTAGGAACAGAGGCCAAAGCAAAGCTGTTGCAGATCTTCAATAATAGCTGAACCTTAGGCAGTGTTCCACAAGCCTGGAGAGAAGCAATCATGATACCCCTCCTACAATCAGGGAAAGATGGTTCCATTGCCTCTAGCTACAGACAAATTAGCCTCAGCAGCTGTCTCTGCAAAACACTGGAGCGCATGATCAATCACAGACTGCAGTGGTACATTGATAGTAAAAACATCCTTGTGCCACAGCAGGCTGGCTTTAGGCAGTGCTACTCTACGGAAGATCAGACAACCTACCTCTCTCAAGAAATTGAGGATGCATTCCAAGAGAAGAAGCTGGTGCTTGCGGCATGGATAGATCTGAAGAAAGCCTTTGACAAAGTCTAGAAAGAAGGTCTGATGAAGAAACTGAGAAACTGCAAAGTTAATGGAAGAATGTACATATGGGTGAAAGCATACTTGCACAACAGAAGAGCCCGAGTACAGATAGACGCACTCAAGAGCAAGAAAGTACTTCTGCGTCACGGTGTTCCCCAGGGCTGAGTCTTGTCCCCCTCACTTTTTCTAATCTTCATCAATGATCTCGTTGCTAATCTACCGCGTGGAATTAAAGCGGCAATGTACGCCGATGACCTGGTTTTATGGAGCACAAATGAACATGCATCAGTGGCCATCAAATTGATACAAAGAGCTGTAGATACATTTGTTGCATGGGCAAATAGATGGTGTGTCAGCATAAACACTGACAAGTTCAGCACCACTCTATTTACCCTCTCTTCAAAACAAAAGGCAGGGATCATCCAGATAAATGGAACACCCCTAAGAGAAGATAAAGAACCAACATTCCTTGGAGTAACATTTGATGGCAGGCTGACATGGAGAAAGCACGTCAACAAAGCAGTTGCAAACGCCAGAAGGAAAATAGCCATCCTGAGAAAGCTAAGTGGAACCACATGGGGAGCCAGTGAAAAAATACTTAGCGAAGTTTACCAACAGAGCATACGACCACACTTGGAATATGGGTCAACTGCATGGTGTTCAGCATCAAAAACCACACAACAAGAGCTGGACAAGGTGCAAAATCAAGCACTTAGAATCACCACAGGAGGGATGAGATCAACCCCTGTAGTGGAAATGGAGAAGATGGGGAAGTACTGGGTGAACGCAGAGATACGAAAACGCTAATACAAGCAGAAAAGATCCTCAACTTGCCAGGCCACCCTATGAAGAACAGATTTGAAAACCTTGCTATGGGGCGGTTGAAAATAAGTAGTTTTATCCACCGGGCCAAACGATTCTGCAGAGAAACCACCGATCTGCCCACAGTTGGTATCCCCCTAACAACTATTCAAGAGCGAACTCCATGGAAAGATGAGCATAGACTATCATTACAAATCCAGACAAAAGTGAGAGGAATATTTGACAAGGAAGAACAGAACAGTGTACAGCGCAGAACAGCCACTCTCAGCTTCCTTGATGAAGAATACCCACAGGACCTCTGGATCCGAGTCTACACAGATGGGTCAGTACAAAATGCTGTTCGAAATGGAGGAGCAGGAGTGTACATAGAATACCCAAATAATACTAGGGCCACAGCCAGAGTACCGACAGGAAAGTACTGCCATAACTATGATGCTGAAATTGAGGCAATAAAGATAGCAACAGAGAAATTACTAAATACCAGCAATGGTACACAACCTGTGGTGCTATTGACAGATGCAAAATCAGTACTCGATGCGCTCCTGTCTGGGAAATTGCCAGTACTAAGGACACTACTTTCTGAACTTAGCAGTCAGCATAAGGTCACCATACAGTGGATACCATCCCACTGTGGAGTACCCGGAAACGACAGAGCCGATCAATTGGCTAAGGAAGGAGCCAAAGAAGAACAGCCTGATGTGCCCGTTACATATCACCAAAAGAAAAGACTGATCAAATCTGTAAGAAAGCCACCCAAACCTGCTCAAGATGACTACCACGTAATGGACAGACCAGAACAAGTCATTATTCTGCGCCTCAGAACAGGACACAATAGATTACGCAACCACGTGTATACAAAATTCAAGATTGATGAAACAGCCATGTGCACATGTGGATTGGCCCTGCAGACAGCAGAGCACATACTCCAAGACTGCCCAAAATATAACATATCTTGGCAAACCTTCTGGCCTAGAGAGACGACAATGGAAGATAAACTCTATGAACCACTATGTGAACTGAAAAAGACAGTTAAATTCATACAAGAGACAACATTGCAGATATAGACATATTTCAAGCGAACGAAAGAAGAAGAAGAAGAATAGGCGGCCATTCCAAGAGGAGCAAGGAAAAATTACAAACCATACTGGACTGAAGAACTACACATTTTGGAGGACAAAGTTGAAGATGCCAGAAAGACAGCAGAGAGAGAACAAACAACTGAAGCGAACATCTCTCTCAAAGCCATCTCAGCAAAATATAAAAGAACGGTAAATCAAACAACAAGAGATTATTGGAGGAAAAAAAAACAGAAAACTGAACTTTGACAGAGATGGAAATAAACTATGGAAATTAGTGAAAGCCATGAACAATGAAGGACCCAGAAACAAACAAATAACAATTAAACAAGAAGATGCCTTGCTTACAGGTGGGGGGGGGGACCTGCAAATGCACTAATGGAACACTATGCTAGTGAAAACTGCATTGATATTATAACCTAAAGGAAGAAAGCAATCAAAGATAAACAGACACATCAAAGTAATACAGAGACAGCAGCTGAATATATGATGGCGAATCAAAAAATGGAAGAAATGGAACAGGCAATGAATACCCTAAAAATGAAGTCATCACTAGGAAAGGATGGAATCATAAACGAAATGCTAATAGGACTAGGTACTAAAGCAAAAATGAAACTACTAGCAGTCCTAAATTACTGCTGGAAGAGAGGAATAGTCCCACGGGCATGGGAGGAAGCTATACTAATACCAGTCCCAAAGAAAGGAAAAGACATGGAAGAACCAAATGGCTATCGACCTCTCAGTCTACTTAGCAGTGTAGAAAAATTAATGGAACGCATTATCAGTGGCAGACTAACATGGCATCTGGAAGAAACCAACTCTTAACACCACACCAAGCAGGATTCAGATAGTACAGATCTACTGAAGATCGAATAACCTATAGCTCAGGAAATAGAGGGTGCCTTCCAAGAGAAAATGCACACTAGCGGTCTGGATATATTTAGAAAAAGCATTTGATAAAGTATGGAAGGAAGGACTGAAAGTAAAACTGCAAAAAAAATGCATGTGTGTGGGAAAATGTAAAATGGATCAGCCACTACCTTGAGGACAGAACTGCCAGTACAAAAGTACATAGACAAACCAGAAAAAAGATTCTGTTGAAGCATGGTGTCCCCCAAGGAGGAGTTCTTTCACCAACATTATTCCTAGCATATATGCAAAGCCATATGGACATCTGAAGAATATATTAGTACAACTAACAGCAGAATACAGCAAGTCTTATTAGCGCTAGAGGACTGGTCAAAATCATGGCTAGTGAAGATAAGTGAGGAGAAAACAACATGCACAGTGTTCTTCCTCTCAAATAAAACTCACCACCCTAAACTGGTATTGAATGGAAAAATATTACGCCATGAAGACAATCCAAACTATCTGGTAGTTAGCTTTGATCGTCGTCTGACTTGGAAGACACAGGTTGAGAAAATTCGAACAAGACTATATATATATATATATATATATATATATATATATATATATATATATATATATATATATATATATATATATATATATATATATATATATATATATATATATATATATATATATATATATAACAGAGTGTATGTGGTTTTGTGTGTTTGTGGTCAGCTGTGTATTGGATGCGTTCGATAGCGGTACATCCGATTGAGATGAAATTTTCTACACGTCTTTCTTTCATTCCTGTGCAACCGACTATAATAGTTTCTTAGTGTAAAATCTTCTACTTATTTAATAACATTTACTTTTTCATTTTTCATTATATAATTTCTATATAGCAGGGGGACTTCACTCTAGAAAAGTTATTTCAAGGGGCATAACTTTTAATAACATTTTTCTATATACTTTATAGTCATATTGTTGGACTTACTTGCACTATTGTTAAACTCTTTGTCTATAGTTATTTTCAGGCATATGAGTTATAATAAATAATGATATAGTCTTTAAGGCATTTTCAAAGTTTTCATAAAAATAATGCATAATGCATAACATTGTAACCCATCTTTCTCTGCTTAAAGAACTTATCAACTGTCATGTCGGTGATTAAAAACAGTTTTCATTAAAAATAATGAATGGTGTGTGGAAGGACATTCTTTTAAGTTACTGTGCGCCAGGAGCTGGGCGAAACCACGCCGGGTCAGATAGATAGACAGACAGACAGATAGTCGGGAACGGAAGCTTATTTGACTACTTATATGAATTAAATGACATGCTCCCCACCAGGGACTGGGTGAAGCCGGGCCGGGTCAGACAGACAGATAGACAGACAGACAGATAGACAGACAGACAGTCGGGAACGGGAGAGCTTATATGACTACGTATATGAATTAAATGAGATGCTCCCTACCAGGGACTGGGTGAAGCCGGGCCGGGACAGACAGACAGACAGATAGACAGACAAACAGATAGTCGGGAACGGGAGAGCTTATATGACTACATATATGAATTAAATGAGATGCTCCCCACCAGGGACTGGGTGAAGCCGGGCCGGGTCAGACAGACAGACAGACAGATAGACAGACAGACAGATAGTCGGGAACGGGAGAGCTTATATGACTACTTATATGAATTAAATGAGATGCTCCCCACCAGGGACTGGGTGAAGCCGGGCCGGGTCAGCCAGACAGACAGACAAACAAGCAGACAGACAGACTGATAGATAGATAGATCCCCTCCAGGGCCTGGGCGAAGCCGGGCCGGGTCAGCTAGTGTATATATATATATATATATATATATATATATATATATATATATATATATATATATATATATATATATATATATATATTGGATGTACCAAAGCGTCTTTTCACATAGCTCCCTAATTTAAGTAGGTTCAGTCCAAAAAGACATCCCATGTCCATCATCCCAGGATAAATCTTGCAAATCTTTGCTCCTGGTTTCATGTCGGACTTCCTTGTTATTGATCGGTAATGTCCGGTTCTCCGGAGTTTTTACTTTTTCCCAGCCGAGAATTTGCAAAATGTATGATAACAAGATTCCTCCTGCGCCGCAGAGAGACTGTTATTGTCTACTCTATTTCTGGTCCTTGTCCTATAAGAAGAGGAAATGCCATAAATGTTTTCTTAAAAGAATTGGTTGCAGTAATTTTGCTCCACTTTCTTTTCCTCCGACGGCTAAAGATCATAATAAAATCCTTCAATCTCCTCCTTTTGGTAGAAGATTTGCTACAAATCATAATTTTATTATGTGCATTCAACTTGTATTTGCCTCTTTCATGGTAGGGCGTCCATTTATTCCGTCATGGTTTAAGAGTTTTCTTCCCACAATAATTCTTTATTTGAGTGAGTTCCTCTCCAACAGAGTTCCATTTTGAATCCGTGTTTGAAAGTATTAGGCTAGTAGAAGTTGCCCAGTTTTGAGAAATCCTGTGGTTCCCCAAGAACTGTGAATTGATATCACTCCTTTTAGAAGTATACATGAACAGCTGTTCTACACATCCAACATTGGTTGAAGTGAAAGGTAAACAAGGTCCTGAGTGTTGAGTATCCCAACTGCTCCTCACTTGTGCCGCTGCAGAGTCCATCAGCTGTGATCTCCTGTTAGCTTCAACTGAGTTGATGATAGGTATTCCCTTCATCTTGTTAAAAAAAATATTTTCTTTGTTCGTAGCAGACATGTTTATCGTCCCTGAATCAGAGTCTGTAGTACTATCTTCATTAATGCTTTCTTTATCTTGAAATTCCTTTTTGAAAGACTCCAAGATACCGACATTGAGAATTCTTCTCCGTGTCGTGTTGTTCCTCCGCGGCCGGGCTCTCTTGTGCCAAGTCCATTTGAAGTATTCTCAACCTGGACTGGTTTTCTTGTGCCAAATCCAATGTAAGTGAATGTTGTGTGGTGTCATTTTCAATACCATCTTCCACCAGAGATAAGTAATTCGAACTGAAAATTATTTCATCTTGTGTGGCCACACAGAAAGAAACAATGGAATCCTGTTTTACATCAATTCCGGTCTCTGTTGAATTCATTTCCACTTCTAGTTCCTCTGAACCGAAGGGATTAATAGAGTCGGGTAAGGTCTCGCCTTCGATCTCTTTAATAGTTTTCTCAGGTCCTCCTCTTCCTGTTGGAGTATTCTTCATGGGGTAGTCTTAGGAAGTTCCTGAGTTTGCTGGGTCTCCAAGGCAGATAACCCACTTTCATGGCGGTTTAAACAATTATCACGTTTGTGACTGTTTACTGTACTCTTGGTACATTTTCTCCTATTCCGTTTCTTTTTAGGAATAGACGAGGGAAGCATCTGCCTTTCGGTGTCCAATTTTTCGTTTTTCTGAGCCATTGGGATTTTCGAAGGAATGCATGCCTCTTCTTTGTGACTGTCAGCTTCCCCGCTTTTTTTCAGAGTTTCGGCTTGAGTGATTGACTCTTCCTCAGTTGCGCTGGTAGATTCCTCAACGTTCAATATTTGAATTTGCTTCTTCTTCATCTCATCTTCTTCAGCTTCGTGACGCATTTCTGCTTCCCATTCTGCAAGTATTTTCATCATCTGTTCATCTTGTTTGTCCCACTAATCCATTTCATCTCTAATAAATAGTTCTAGCCTCTCTCCTATTAAGCCAATCCTCTAGCGGACTCTAAGAAATCTGTGCTCTCAAAAATGATCTCTTCTCAGCATAAACTCAGGCAAGTAATTATATTATTACCCTACACAGAGCTAGTCCGATTTATACTAGATCAGGATAGTGACAAGAGGAACCGATAATGCTATGAGAATGATAGCAGTGAATTTGAGTGGGAAAGTTGATGCAAAGCAGTCCTTCATACACTGAAATAATTATGCATTATCAAATTATTCATGGTTAAATCAAATGATAAAGCAAGTAATTATTAACTCATCAAGTAAATCATCAATAAAATAATTAAAATCACTAATTAATGTGATTATTAATTCTACAATGGTGAAGGTATTAACTCGTATGATATTATCCACTATTAACTTTTTAATAAGTTATTTACATTCTACAAACTTCCCTAGAAACAAATTCCTAAGTTAATACATTGCAAATGTAATGGGCGAAGAATGAAAGAATGGTTTATTAAAATCCATAGTCTAAAATTTATTTTCTGATTCTATCATAGACGAGAAGTCCTAATATGTCAAAATCTTGCCTATAACCGAGCAAGCAAATACATTAGAAATAAATGATACTAACTAATGCTGCTAGGAATGTAAGTGAGTAAGACTTAAGTTCTATCCCCGGGCAAGAGCACAATAATACTAGACTAACAGATTTGGAATAGGTCCGTTCCTTGCGAGCGAACCAACGTGTTCTAGTGTTTATTCCCGGATAATATCGCGGACGAGCAGAACAATATGTCATCAACTGACTGGGGTTAGATCCCGGGTGTGCAACCACTCAGTCAAAAGTCATTTTCTCCTACTGGTGTTTAGTTCTGGGTGCAGTTTGAGATCCCTTAACTCTGTCAGAAGGGACTGATTACCACCCCAGATACCAGAAAGAAAACGCGGAACAAATGTCTATTATGCTGATTGCAAACACTTTCCCAAGATACTCAAGAAAAAAAGCCAAGAAGTTGAAAATAAAATAGATTTAGCTATACTTGGTATCAACAGGCGTGAGAAAAGAGGAATTAAGATATGCAGGATACTCTCATTACTTAAATGCTGCATGGCAAGGTACCTCCCTGACACTATCTCCTCCTAGACTATGTGTGCGAACCCCCACTAAATGTTCTATCAATGTGTGCACTCGATTACGCTACACAAACATTTATCAATATTTAGAATTTATACGGACAAACTGAGTTTAAAATACAACAACTGTGTTTATTATTGTTATTCTTGATGATAATATGATGATGATGATCATAATATGGTCATACATAACTTAAGATGGCACATAGGCCATGCTTCCACCGGTGAGACGCCATTCACTGTCAGCTTGAAGGAGTCCAAATTGGTCACTTCACTAGGCTCAGTCACTCTCTGATATGAGTTGTTGACTGTCCATCGCTCCCAAGAGAGCTGAGCTTAGTTAGGAAATTCTGCCCCAAGACTTTGTATTTAAGTAACAAAACGAGAGGATAATCTCTCACCAGAAATTAAAATTCCGGCTTCCCTTACTGTCAACACATCTGAAATCTTGTAGGCCATGCTTGTCATTAAATAATCTGTACTCCCATGACGAAATTTCTGTCTTCACTCCTCCCCTTCCCACGTGAGCTAATTAGCAATGTTTAGTCTCGTTAACTCCGTCTATTTTCCACATTGGACTGTAGTTTCATCTGTCAATCAAATTGACTGCCTCTCCGCCACGTGTCTGAAACAATGAAACCTGCTTCGAACGTCGTTGGGTTATTCGAAAGTTTCAATCGGGTGTTACATTCTCGCTTTCTCCGTGTTTTAACTAGATTTATCCCTCACGTCTGTCCGCTGAACTCGCTTGTTGCGGCAACTACAGATGTTTTCTGTCTCTGCAAAGTCTGGAATTTACCGCATGTGTTAGTTCAGACTGGTCTGGCTGACCATCTTATCTCCCAGTCTGCCACTGCTGGTTCGCACTTTAGGTCCCGCTGAACGTAAGGTGTAAGCATCTGTCCTATTCCGCAGGCTTGTAAACTAACACGTCAGTCTCCGTTGACTGGCTCCGCGATGTCTGGTTGATCAGAACATAAAAGTGAAAGTTCTTCAGATGTAGAGACCAGACGTTGCTTTGATCTACGATTTACGATCTACGAGCACAATGTAGCTTTGTAGAAATTAAAGCGCTGGCTCTTTGTGACTATGTATTTTTCTCTTGTTCTCAATCCTTGTTAGTTTTTCCTTATTCCTTGGTTGGGGGCTCACACTATTCTCTCGTGAGATTAACAACATATATAGATATATATATACATATTTTAGGAGAAAATGAACAAAAGACATTGCAAATATTGACTCACATAAAGGAAAAAGCCCAACAGATGGGGCTGGTTATCAACCAAGATAAAACAATAAATGGTAATTTCAAGAGAAGGAATGGCTAAAAACTCTGGCCACATACACATAGATAATATGACCATTAAAAGAACGGAAACATACAAATACCTGGGTACAATCTTCAACTGCTCCAACATCATAAGGGAAGAAATGCAAACTAGAATCAATTCTGGAAATAAGATATACTATGCACTACAACACCTACTAAAATCAAATGCGTTATCTGGTAACACCAAAATCACAATATACAAAACACTGATCAGACCAGTTGTGCTTTATGGCTCTGAAACCTGGAGTACAACGAAAAGAGACGAAGCCTTGTTACAAACCTTTGAGAACAAAGTTTTAAGACGGATCTTTGGACCCATTAGAGATACACAAAGTGGAGAGTGAAAAAGAAGAAGTAACAAAGACATTTATGATCTGTTTAAGTCCACGCTAATCACTTGTATCATGAAGGCTAATAGACTACAATAGCTAGGGCATATATAAAGAATGGAAGATAATAGGGAAACAAAACTCGCTTACACTCAGGAAATAAATGACCGTAGACCCCGAGGTAGACCAAGAAGACGGTGGAGAGATAATATATATATATACAGACCTACAAGCACTTGGAATCAACGACTGGCAAGAAAAGGTCAACCAGAGAGACGAATGGAGACGGAATGTATCTGCAGCAAAGAACCTCAATGGCTCGGAACGCTGAAGAAGCAGAAGATATATATATATATATATATATATATATATATATATATATATATATATATATATATATATATATATATATATATATATATGGGTGGCGGGATAGGGGTATCCCTTATCAAAGGAGAGGTAAGGTGCCTC
This sequence comes from Cepaea hortensis, assembly GCA_963921405.1. Lineage (NCBI taxonomy): Eukaryota > Metazoa > Mollusca > Gastropoda > Stylommatophora > Helicidae > Cepaea > Cepaea hortensis. The sequence continues at coordinate 182,454,241 of OY992877.1, forward strand.
CTTCCCTCCGCTAGCCTACGCGACACCTTTGGGCAAGGTGGAGTACCCGTTAAGGCCCCCCCCCCCCCGATCAGGGTTACGTGAGGCCATGGGTGCAGCTGGTGGATGAAGTTGAAGAGCAGCCGACAGATAGTTGTAGGTTATGGTCTACAGCTTCATGGCGGTAGGCAGAGGATCTCCTTTTTTGGGAGACAATGGCTACGGGAAATCAATGGCAAACTACCTTCTTTACAGATGCCAAGAATATCATGTACTGCAGTCTTATCGATAATCAGAGAAACGGCGTAAATGGGTGCTCTATAGGAGCAGCCTCGCCCGGTTGTGGTAGTCATGTGCACCAGATGACACCAGACCGTCATCAGGCGACTGAGTGCAAAAGAATATCAACATTGAAAGTAGGAACTTGGAATGTAAGAACTATGAGTGGGGATGGAAAATTCGATAACATTAGGAATGAAATGAGAAGATTAAATATTAACCTATTAGGTGCATGTGAGACAAGATGGACAGGAATGGGCATTATGACATCTGAGGAATATAGAATAATCTATTCTGGTGGAGAGAAACAACAGCGAGGAGTAGCAATTATAATGGATACAGAGAGAGCAAAATTGATCAAAGGATATTGGACTGTATCAGACAGAGTGTTACTGGTGAAGTTGAGTGGAAGGCCTTGTGATGTCAACGTCATACAAGTTTATGCACCAACAGCAGACAGTAGTGATGACAGCAGCATTGATGAATTTTATAGTGATTTAGTGAAAGCCTTCAAGAAATGCAAGAATTCTGAAGTAACTATCATAATGGGTGACGAATGCCAAAGTTGGAAATCAAAAGGACGGATGCATAGTAGGCAAGTATGGACTAGGGGAACAGAATAAAAGAGATTTCAGACTAGTACAGTGGGCAAAATAGCAACATTTGATTATTGGAAACACCTGGTTTCAAAAGCACACAAGAAGATTATGGACATGGAGGATAATAAGATCAAAAATCAGATTGATTACATCCTCATCAACAGAAGATTACGAAATGTCGTAAAAGTCGCAAAAACTATACCAAGCGCAGACTGCTACAGCGACCATAGACTAATCTTAAGCAGTTTACATATAAAATTAAATAAAGTCAAATATTCACCAAGAAACACAAAATTTGATCTACAAGTACTGAAGAGTGAGGAAATAAAAGATAAATTCAACGTAGAGGTAAAGAACAGATTCGATGCATTGTCCGATATGGAAATATTATTTCAAGACGTCAGTGACCAATGGGAAATATTAAAGAAATCAGTCAACCAAGCTGCGGAAACAACCATCCCAAAAATAAAGATAATAGGACGCAAGAAATGGATGATGGAAGACGTCTTAAAACTCATGTAAGTAAGAAGAAATAACAAAAATAAAAAGGAAAAATATGAAGAGATTCACAAGAAAATTAGGACGCTATGCAAAGAGGCAAAAGAAACATGGCTTGAGGAAAATTGCAAGGAAATTGAACACCAACACAACACCCGTAATACCAAATTAATGCACAAAAGAATTAATGACATCACTAACAAAACTCAGAACTCAGCGCGGGTTCTTTTGCAGACCGTCTGTTTGCAATGTAGTGTCTGACCTTGTTGGCTGGCGTTTTCGATGATGACGCGGGTATGAATGGGTCTTAAACTAGTACTATAATGTTTTCCGGTACAATGGCGACAAAATGAAGCGTTACTTTTCGGAGGGACGCTATTTAGTGTTTTCCTTTGGATTTCGTGTAATTTCCTATGGATTTCCTGTGAATAGTGTTTTCCTGTGGATTATGTGATGTTATTTTGTGTTCCTTTTATTGGAAGTTTTCAAAAGAAGCCACGGAAGGCAGGTGGTGGATGAAATTTTGAGGGCAGCCGACAAATATTTGTGGGTCATGGCCTCGAGCTTCACGACGGCAGGCAGAGGAACTCTTCTTGAGTGAATGGCTGCGGTCTCCGACCAGTAAGGTCACTGCCATAGAGGAAAGCAACGGCAAACTGCCTCTTTAAAAGTGCCTAGTATATCATGATTCGCTTAAAGACTGATCATCGCAAGAGAAGGACAGAGACGTTAAAATTAGCAACTTGGTGGTCAAAAGAACAGGAAATGATTGTAGGAAACACCTGGTTCAAGCAACACTCTAGAAGATTATGGACATGGAGGAGTCATGATAGCAGGATTAGAAACCATATTGACTACATTCTGATTAGCAGAAGATTTAGAAACGCATTAACAATAGCAAAAACAGTTCCCAGTGCTGATTGTTATAGCGACCACAGATTACCCACAGGAACATTGAGGATAAAGTTGAAGAAAGTCAAGTATATAACAGGAAACACTAAATATGATTTGTGTACATTGAGTAATGACAAGGAAATACACAACAAATTCAACATAGAAGTACAGAACAGATTTGAAATTTTGTCTGATCTAGAGATCCTATTCCAGGATGTGGATGATCAATGGGAAACGTTGAAGAATTCAATCAATGTGGCTGCAGAAACAACTATTCCAAAATTAAAGAAGGTGGGTCGTAAGAAATGGTTGACTGAAGAAATTTTACACCTCATGGAAACAAGAAGACTCAACAAAAATAATTCTGTCAAATATGAAGACATTCACAGACAAGTCAGAATATTATGTAAGGAGGCAAAAGAAGCATGGCTTGAAGAAAAGTGCTTAGAAATTGAAAACCAACACAACAGTCAAAATACCAAATTAGTGCACAAAAGAATTCAGGAACTTACTAATAAAAGAACAAGTACATCAACAGGGTGTCTAAAAACTGAAGATGGCAAAATCATAATAGAAAAAGACCAGATTCTACATGTATGGACAGATTATGTGAAACACCTTTATGATGATAACAGAGACGATATTAGATTTAATAATGAAGGACAGCCAATTTTGGAGATGGAGGTTCGAAATGTTCTTAAGCATATGAAAGCTGGCAAGGCCCCCCAGTGCAGATAACATCACAACAGAAATGATTAAAGCTTTAGAAGAATTTGGACTAGAGCAAGTCACCAGACTGCTGAACACATTATATGATACTGGAGATATACCTCCTGAATTATGTAACTCTGTATTTATTGCAATCCCAAAGAAATCAGGAACCTTGGAATGTGATCAACATAGAACAAGTAGTATAATGAGTCACATCACAAAGATGTTGCTAAGACTTATCATGCAAAGAGTGAGGAAGAAGATACAACTTGAAATAGTGGAATAACAATGCGGGTTTGTAGAAGGAAAGGGTACAGTAAATGCTGTGTATATGCTGCGAACAGTTATTGAACGTGCTATAGAGGTAAACAAGGATATACATCTTTGCTTTATTGACTATACAAAGGCTTTTGATAGAGTTAGACATGTCAGCATGGTGGATATGCTTGCAGATCTACAAATTGATGAGAAAGACATTAGACTTATAAAAAATATATATTGAAAACAACAAGCTGCAATAAGGATTGATAATGAAGTGGTACAGTATCAGCCAATTAAGAGAGGTGTTAGGCAGGGATGTGTGATGTCTCCAGATCTTTTTCCCTATCATCATCATCATCATCTTCCACTTCTGCCGTCAAGCGTCGTGGGGAGGAATAATTTGCGTTCCAGCACTGGACAGTAAAAATATTTTCAGGAATGTAGAAGATACAAATGGAATCAGCATTGGAGGACGAAACATCAATAATATTAGATATGCACATGATACAGTATTGATTGCAGACAATGCACAAGATCTACAACAATTAGTAGACGCAGTTGTTGTACACAGTGAGCAGCTGGGGTTGGAATTAAATTGTAAGAAGACACAGGTTATGGTCGTCACTAGGAAGAACGAAGTACCACAATGTAATATACAAGTAAATGGGAATATTCTTTAACAAGTGAATCGGTACAATTATCTCGGAACAGTCATAACATCCGATGGGAGATGCCTTGAAGAGATTAGAACAAGAATTGCCATTGCGAAGGTAGCCTTTTGCAAGATGAAAAACATACTGACCAATAAAAAGATATCAATTGAAACGAGAAAAAGAGTGTTGAGGTGCTGCACTTATACTTTTGTATGTATGTGAAGCGTGGAAAATAAGCAGTCAAGTCTGAAAAACAGCTGATGGCTTTGGAAATGTGGTTTCTGATAAAAATGCAAAGAATATCATGGACAGACAGAAAAACCAATCAACAAGTCCTTCAAGAAACAAATGAAGATCGTAAACTGATTAGAGACATCAGACGTAGACAGTCAAAATATTTGGGGCATGTTATGAGAAGAAATGAATTGGAGAACTTGGTGACAACTGGCAAGATCGAAGGGAAGAGACCAAGGGGAAGGCCGAGAAGTAAATACCTGGATAGCTTGGCCACATGGCATGATCGAGACAGGAACACGGAGCTGATCCACGACTCTGTGATCGAGTGAGATGGCAGAACATGACCGCCCACGCTTACCGGCATGGCACATGATGGATTTATATATATATATATATATATATATATATATATATATATATATATATATATATAGATAGATAGATAGAGATAGATAGATAGATAGATAGATAGATAGATAGATAGATAGATAGATAGATAGATAGATAGAGAGGGGTAGGTAGGTAGGCAGGCAGGCAGACAAATACATAGATAGATAGATCCTCGCCAGGAACTGGGCGAAGCCGGGCCGGGTCAGCTAGTGTGTGTGTGTGTGTGTGTGTGTGTGTATATATATATATATATATATATATATATATATATATATATATATATCATTGTGTCAACGGCTTCGGGCGGAAGAGCGCAATTGGGAGGGTACTAGCCTTATCCTGGTGCGAGGAAATGCAACCCAAAGACAAAATAAGTCATGGCAGGGCAGACCAGGCCCTAGGCCTTGGTTGGCAGCTGGTCTAGGATCGAATCTCCGACAGGCGGACAGTTAGAGCATTGCTTTGCTGATCCGGCAGCTTCTGCAGCTTGTCTTGTTCCAGATGTATAGGTGTTAACTTTCCTCTGGAGTGAACTAGGCAGGCCGAGAGAGGGATCACGCTGCATGGGCAACACATGGTTTCTTTATTTTAGCCCAGTCTTTGTGCTATGGAGAGGCAATAACTCCATCCCTGGTCTTAACCGGTCTCGGAATCAAAGCGAGAGGCAACTGTTACGTGTTATAAGTCCCTGTAAATTGGCGTAGACATGGGGCACCACGCGTTGCCTCTGACGGTGGGAGACACCTACAGGTGTCACTGATCAGCTACCGCCCGCCTCAAGCTGGGCAGCCCCCAGCCAATTGGGTGCTGATCCGCCACAGACTGCCTGCTTCAATGGGTGCTTGGGGCTAGGACAAAATCTGAATCGCAGGCTGAAAAAACCAATGCACCAGGTACTAATAAAAAGAATAATAGAAACTACGGCTTGCAACCTGGAACGTGAGAACCATGTGTCCAGGATTTTCCACTGACTTGACAAATATTGACGATGTGAGAAAAACGGCTGTGATTGATTCTGAACTCAATCGTCTTAACATTGATATTGCTGGCCTGCAGGAGACTCGCCTCGCTGAGGAAGGGTCACTCAGGGAAAACAATTACACCTTTTTTTGGAAGGGAAGAGGGCAGGCAGAAAAAAGGCAACATGGTGTGGGCTTTGCAGTGAAGAATTCGCTACTGGGAATGATTGATATCCCAGCTGGAGGTAATGATAGATTATTATCATTGCGCTTGGCAACCTCTTGTGGATTTGGCACCATTCTCACTGCATATGCACCGACACTCGATTCCTCTGATGATGTGAAGGATTCGTTCTATCAGCAGCTAGACTCTGCGATCAAGGCAGTTCCAAAATCCGACTACATTTATATGCTCGGTGATTTCAATGCTCGTGTGGGCAAGGACTCGAGTTCATGGCCAGTGTGCCTTGGAAAATACAACATCGGTCACATGAATGATAATGGGCAAAGGCTGCTGGAGCATTGCACTAGAAATGACCTATGTATTACAAACTCCTTTTTTAAAACAAAAGAGATGCATAAGGTCACATGGAAACATCCAAGATCCGGCCATTGGCATCAGCTGGACTTCATTATCACACGGAGACAACATCTGAACCATACATCATTAACTCGAAGTTACCACAGTGCTGACTGTGATACAGATCATTCTTTGGTTGTTGCAAGGGTTAGACTGAGACCAAAGAGAATCTACACAGCTAAACACAAGTCTAGCCCCAGGATTAATATTATTAACACTCACGATCCTGGAAAGTGCTTTGAATTTCAACAGCAACTTGAAGACGCTTTCAATGATACATCAGAAAATTGTATAGTAAATGATAAATGGAGTAAACTTAAGGAAACTATTTATAAAACAGCGGTAGGGGTTTACGGCACTGTGGATCATAAGAGGCAGGACTGGTTTGCGGCAAACAGCTAGATACTGCAGCCCTTGATTGATAAAAAGAAGATAGCTCTCTTAAGAAACAAGGAAAGACCAACGCGTAAAACTCTGAGTGAGCTGAAGCAAGCGAGGAAGGATGTACAAACGGCTGCCAGGCAGTGTGCGAATGACTATTGGATCAAGTTATGTGAGTCCATTCAAATCGCAAGTGATAAGGGAAACATCAGAAGCATGTATGAAGGGATAAAGAAAGCCTGTGGTCCAATGATCAAAAGAAGCGCACCGCTGAAAACCTTGACTGGAGAAATCATCACTGATAAGAAACAGCAGATGGATAGATGGGTCGAGCACTATTTAGAGCTTTACTCAAGTGAGACCAAGCTAGCGGATGATGCCCTCAACGCCATAGAGGCCCTACCAACTCTTGACCACCTGGACACTCTTCCCACTATAACAGAAGTTAAGTGTGCTATAAATGAGCTTGCATCTGGCAAGGCTCCAGGTAAGGATGGGATTCCAATAGAGGTAATCAGGAGTGGGCAAGACACACTCGCTCTACAGATCCACCAGCTAATAGAGCTCTGCTGGCGAGAAGAACAAGTCCCACAGGATTTCAAAGATTCAAACATCATAACACTGTACAAGAACAAAGGAGATCGGAGCGACTGTAACAACTACAGGGGTATCTCACTTCTGTGTATTGTTGGGAAAGTATTTGCCAGAATTGTCCTGCGCAGACTTCAAGTCCTGGGAGATCAAGTCTACCCCGAATCACAGTGCGGCTTCCGTCAGAACCGGTCTACCATTGATATGATATTCTCATTGCGACAGATGCAAGAAAAATGCCGGGAACAAAATCAGCCACTGTTTATTGCCTTCATCGACCTCACAAAGGCATTCGATTTGGTCAGTCGTGAGGGTCTGTTCAAAGCACTAAAGAAGATTGGCTGCCCACCAACTCTTATGTCCATTGTGGAGTCGTTCCACACAGGCATGAAGGGTATAATCAAGTTTGATGGCTCAACTTCAGAAGAGTTTGAAATCAAGAGTGGAGTTAAGCAAGGTTGTGTACTAACCCCCACCCTCTTTGGGATATACTTTTCACTTCTACTGAAATATGTCTTTCGTGATCAGGATGGTGGTATATACATTCACTCACGCTCAGATGGTGGCCTCTATAATGCTCAGAGATTGAAGGCCAAGACCAAAATTAGCAGGGTACTAATCAGAGAGTTGCTTTTTGCGGATGATGCTGCAATTACGACCCACTCTGAGGAAGAATTACAACAGCTACTATCTGCATTCTCCAAAGCTTGTTCTGAATTTGGTTTAACAATTAACAAAAAGAAGACACAGATTATGTCACAAGGTGCACATGGTGTACCATCAATCTTTATTGATGCGCCGAACTGGAGATAGTAGACCATTTTACATATCTAGGATCAGAGGTAAATAGCAAATTATCCCTCGATCAGGAAATCAACATCAGGATTGGCAAGGCAGCAACAACAATGAACATGTTAGCAAAAAGAGTCTGAGAGAACAGGAAGCTTACTGCCAAAACAAAAGTCCTCGTCTACCAAGCCTATGTCCTTAGTACTCTTCTTTATGGCAGTGAAACCTGGACAACTTACTCACGCCAAGAGAAACATTTAAACAGCTTTCATATGCGGTTTCTGCGAAGACTACTTGGTATTAAGTGGCAAGACAAAATCACAAATACTGAAGTATTGGAAAGATCAGGTTGTGTGACGGTGTATTCCATGCTCAGTCTTCGTAGACTTAGATGGATAGGACACGTTAGGAGGATGGATGATGGTAGAATACCAAAGGACATCTTTTTTGGTGAATTACAGACGGGTAGGAGATCTCAGGGTCGGCCTCTACTACGATACAAAGATGTGTGTAAGCGGGACATGATTGATACAGGCATTGATAATGCACATTGGGAGCACGTCGCCGCTGAACGTGTTGCATGGAGGGCAACTATCAGAAATAGAATAAAGACAAAAGAGGAAATGATTGCAGATAAAGCACACACAGAGCGTGAGAGACGTAAGATGGTGCAAAATGGTGGAAATGACCATGTTTTCACATGCACCTACTGTGGGCAAACATTTGCAGCAAGAATTGGCCTTACCAGCCACACTCGCCACCGCCATGGATCGTAGTTATTAAACCTTTTTGAAGCACAATGTACCAAACTATCATCTGTCAAGACGGAAAGGTGCCAATGTATATATATATACATACATATATATATATATATATATATATATATATATATATATATATATATATATATATATATATATATATATATATATATATATATAGCGATCCGAGCCATTGAGGTTCTTTGCTGCAAATACAATCCGTTTCCATTCGTCTCCAGTCGTTGATTCCAAGTGCTTGTAGGTCTGTATATATATTATCTCTCCACCGTCTTCTTGGTCTACCTCGGGGTCTACGGTCATTTATTTCCTGAGTGTAAGCGAGTTTTGTTTCTCTATTATCTTCCATTCTTTCTATATGCCCCAGCCATTGTAGTATATTAGCCTTCATGATACCAATGATTAGCGGGGACTTAAACAGATCATAAATGTCTTTGTTGCTTCTTCTTTTCCACTCTCCACTTTGTGTATCCCTAATGGGTCCAAAGATGCGTCTTAACACTTTGTTCTCAAAGGTTTGTAGCAAGGCTTCGTCTCCTTTCGTTGTACTCCAGGTTTCAGAGCCATACAGCACAACTGGTCTGATCAGTGTTTTTTATATTGATATCTTGGTGTTACGAGATAGCACCTTTGATTTTAGTAGATGTTGTAGTGCATAGTATATCTTATTTCCAGAATTGATTCTAGTTTGTATTTCTTCCCTTATGATGTTGGAGCAGTTGAAGATTGTACCCAGGTATTTGTACGTTTCCGTTCTTTTAATGGTCATATTATCTATTTGTATGTGGCCAGAGTTTTTAGTCATTCCTTCTATTGAAATTACCATATATTCTGTCTTATCTTGGTTGATAGCCAGCCCCATCTGTTGGGCTTTTTCCTTTAAGTGAGTCAATATTTCCAATATCTTTTGTTCATTTTCCCCTATAATATCTATATCATCTGCATAACCAAGCAGCTTGGATGTTTCTCCAATATCACACTCCTCCTTTACCCTCCTTACAACTTTCTCTAGAGCCAGATTGAAGAGTAGCGGCGATAGTGAATCACCCTGTTTCAAGCCAGATGTTATTTGGAAAGGGTCTTCTTCTTCTTCTTTGCGTTCATCCGGAGTGTTTTTTTTTTCAGATGTGATTGCGGTGTGTCTGTTATGCGCCCTTGGGCCGAAACCCGTAGGCCAACACATCCGGCTATAGCGTGCTTTTTTGACTAGGTAGCATTCCTGGGAGACTCTCACTTTTGCGGTACCATCCACAACCCAGCTGGCCAAGTTGGAACGGTCGAAGACAACGGTCAACCCTTAAAGGAAGGCAGGGACAGTCCATGGCATTTTCCGCCATCCAAGGTTGCTTCCATAATTGCAGGGCCGACACATAGCGCCCTGGTGCTGGGCTCACCGAGGGAAATCGTCATGTCCTGCTCATGGCTGCTTTAATTCCTCACTTCAATATATTGGGATTTCGTTCTCCCCGGGCCGTTCCCGCACAAACCAGACAGGTCTGCAGACGGTATCCACTCAGTGAGTTTTCGACACGGACATGTGCTTGTCGTTGCGCCTGTCAGAGCTGGTCTAGGCACGACGGACATTCGGAAAACTATCTAGTCAGAGCTGTTCCGAACAAGAGCGACATTCGGAAACTAGGTAGTCAGAGCTGTTCCTAGCACGAGAGACATTCGGACGAGACATTTCACTCGGACGTAAATGCGTAGTGCCAATTTTTAGTTTGCCACCCGTAGGACGGCACTTCCGACTTCAGCGGGCATTTTTTAATGAGGTTAGCCTTCCTCGGGTTTCGAGGAACGTTAAACTTATTGTTGTGATGTCGCCCACATCTCAGCTAGTCAAGATAGAACGATCATCGACATCGCGGTCTACCCTCAAGGGAAGGCAGGGGCAGACCATGGGCATTCCCCCGCTATCCAAGGAGGCTTCCATAATTGCAGAGCCGGCACATATTGCTCTGAGACTGGGCTCACCCAAGGAGTTGCCACGTCCTGCTCTTGTGTGCTTTAGTTCCTCACTTCCATGTATTGGGCATCTCGCTTGCCACTGATCGGTCAAGCACACACCAGGAACGGTCAGACTGCGGGAGACATCCACTCGGTAAGCTTTTTCTTTCTACTTCGGTCCACGCAATGGATTCGCTAGCCCTGCGTTCCATTTCGTGTTATTGAGACGCTTTTTCACTTTTGTCTACACTCTCTATGAGTTAGATACAGACAGTTTCCGTAACCATTTCATTTGACTGGGGCACTTTCTGCATTTTAGTACTCGCTCACGAGGTAGGCTACATGTACTGCCGGCTCAGCACCTTACCTCCGTGCAGCAGTGAACGAGAAACGACCTGGCCCTCTCATCCGGGATCCCTCATATCCCCCAGCTGAGAGCCTTCGAACAAGTATCAGAACTGGGCATGTAGCGTGCTCAGTATCTCACCTCTAGTTTTCGGTAGGTGGGTATCGGCCCGGCTCTCACATCCGAGGGTTTGTGGCTTAGAGGCGTTCAGCCTAAACCCTCGAAAGAGAGCCTTATAGTTTTTGTCCGGACCAAGAACTTCTGCCTTCGTGCGCCTGATTTAAACTTTTGACTGCTATCCTCAGTCTACCTGCAGAGCAGCAGGTTGTGTCTCTCTTAGTCTGGCCCCTATCCCATAAGCTGTCCGATATGTAGTTTTCATCCATCGGCAAGCTCATGGGGTCGATGGGACACGCAAGCTCCCCCACCACAGCAAGATGGAGACACATCGGGGGAGGAAAAGATTCTGATTTGGTGCCTTTATATGTTACTATATTATAAGTATCTTCCATGCATAGTCTGGTCATGTTGATTAACTTCCTTGGTATTCCAAATTCCCGCATAGCATTCCATAAACTATTCCTATGGACACTATCATAAGCCTTTTTAAAATCCACAAAAATGTTTTATATTCCCAATTTTTCTCGGCTATTTGTCGTAAGATAAATATCTGATCTATTGTTGATCTGTTTTGTCTAAAACCCGCCTGGTGGTCACCTAATATGTATTCTGAATATGGTTTTAGTCTATTTAGTAGTACTGCGGATAGTATCTTACAGCTTATGGACAGTAGTGATATTCCTCTATAATTTTCACACTGGAACTTGTCTCCTTTCTTAAAGATAAATAAATAATGTTTTGCATATCCTTTACAGGACATCGCTGTCAACATCAGCATCTTTCAGCTGTATGTTGATTTCTTGGCAAGATTACGCTCAGTAGTTTGCCATTGCTTTCTGAGCGGCCGGCTCAGTTATCCCGCAAGTCACCAGCGGGGGTCGAACCGCTCCCAGCTCTCGCCCTGCTACGAGACTCTGCGTGATAAACGGGATTACGGAGAAAGTGTTGTAACCCCTCCGCCAGAGAGACCGGCTTCTTAAAGATAGGTATCAATAATGACTCTTTCCAGTCATGGGGTAATACATCAGTCCTCCAGATTTTTATTATTAGTTCGTATAGCTTTAGATGTAATGCATGGCCACCCGCCTTTATAAATACAGCAGCAATGCCATCAGTCCCAGTTGCCTTATTGTTTTTAAGTCGTGTGATTACATATAGGATTTCTTCAAATGCAGGTTCTTCAATTTGTGGTTCACACATTAGAACCTCTTCCTGTGGGGAAAGTGTTTCTTGGAGCTTCACAATTTAGTATTCAACAAAATATTCTTTCCATGTGTTGCACATTTCCTCATTGGTATTTATCATATTCCCATTTTTGTCTTTTAAACCATATGTGTTGTGTTGGTGCCCTCGTTTCATTGACTTCAGTTCTTTAAAACACTTTCTGGATTCGTTTTTCTGGTGATTAGTTTCCATATCTTTGATTATATTACTCATATATTCTCGCTTCTGCTGTCGAACTATTTTTGTAGCCTCTTTACATTCATTTCTATATTGCTCTTCCTTTTGGATGTTGTTGATGTCATTTAGCCATAGCTGTCTGGCATTCTTTTTCCTAATGACTGCTTCTTCACATTTTGGATTGAACCATCTGTTCTTTCTATGCGTGGTTAACACACCGAGACATTCTTCTGCGGTAGATTGAATTGTATTCTTGATGTTCAACCAAGTTTGGTCAACGCTTTCCTCCAACGGGTTTTGTAGAATGTCAAGTTTACATTTTATTTCATCTACAAATTTCTCTTTGACTGTAATTTCTTGTAGTTTTTCTGTTATATGTTGGGTGTAACCTTTGTAGTTTAGCAAGGAAAGCTCTCTTAAGTTTTATTTTAAATTTTGCCCCAACGAGGAAGTGGTCGCTGTGGCACTCAGCTCCTCTATAGCTTCTAACTTGTTGTATGTTTGATGCATTTTTGTTGTTAATTAAAATGTGATCTATTTGGTTATAGGTTCTCTTGTCACATGATTTCCAAGTGTGTTTATGTATATCCTTTCTTTGCAGTCTGGTACTGCTGATCTGCAGTCCTTTGGCTTCTGCTAGTTAGTTAGTTAGTTAGTTAGTCGACAGATCATCCTCATTGCACATCGAACCATTCAGTCCATAAGTGCTCGGATCCCCTCCTCAGCAAATCCCGCAGCGTGTAGCGGCTAACGACGCCAGTTCTGTGTTGGTTTATCAATCTTCTTTGGCTTCCTGCGTAGTGTTCTTGTTTGGCCACACCTCTTTTAATTTGCTGCTCTCGCAGTCTGGCCATTGTTGTAGATTCACAGTCATCACTTGGTTCTCGCAAAAGTCTTACTTCTCGTAGAGCATTCAGAATGTCGGCCTGGTCCATGGCGCGTCCGCCCTCCACAGTAGCCTCACCTGCGAGCTTGTCAGCCCGCTCATTTCCTTGTACTCCCGCATGCCCTGGCACGAAGATGAAACTAATCTTTGCCAGTCGAGACCGCTCCAGAGGCAGCAACCATTCTCTTCGGATCGACCCCTCCTCTATCCTCTTGATCATGTTCATTGAGTCGCTAAGGAAACAAGCCCTAGTGAATGTCTGTGTCTCGAGCCATGTTATTGATTTACTTACTGCCATGACTTCCATGGTCAGGCTACTTGTGGTTTCAGTAAAAGCACCAGAGTCCTCCTTCACAATTCTCCCTCCGGCCCGAGCTGTAAAGGCCCATGAGCTTCTCACATGTCGGACGACCGACCCATCTGTGTAGATGACCGCGTCACCGTCTAGCGAATTCTCGAAAATCAACGCTTGTACTTCAGCCTCAACAGCAGCCGGATTTTCTTGTCTGCATTTTCTGTCAAGTTGGATGCAAACTGAAAAGGATGTGCAGAAGTCTGTTGGCACTTGCACCCACTCCTCGCCAGGTTCTAAGTCCTCAAGTGAACACACCTGTTGAAGAATGTCTTCGGCTTGACCCATCCACGACCGTCCTCTTTTTAACCTGCTGCCCTTCACCTTCCTAATTTCACTATGCAGTGGATGTTGTGTGTTTGCGTTAATTCTGAGGTAGGCGCGTGCCCTGCAATCTTGTATTCTCTCTTCAATGGTTGGAAACCCAAGAAGCTAGCGCATCGCCCTGCATGCTGTATCTCTTGTACATCCAAGAATAATGCGCATAGCTTCATTCTGTATCCTTTCCATCCGTTCTATCTGCTTATGGCTGAGAGTCAGGATTGCCATTGCATACTCCAAAACAGACATGACCACCCCCTCGTACAGAAGACATAGATGGCGCTGCTCACAGTTTGCTGCCGCCATCACCCGCATCGCTGCCAAACCCCGCTTGGCCTTTGTTATCACCTGGTCTATGTGCACATTATAAGCAAGGCTTCGATCAAACCGTATCCCCAGGTAATTCATTGCCTGCGTTCTTTCCACCATCTCTGAACACAGCATTACAGTTGGTGTTGGAGTGTTGACAATATGATTATTCAACGAGAACCAAGTCACTGTTGCCTTTGTTGGGTTGACCATTGCCCCAGCTTCATCACACCAAGTACTTATGCGATTGAGTTCGGTTTGTAGTTCCACAGCAACCTCCTCTCTATCCTTCCCCTGACGATACACTAAAACATCATCGGCATATGACAATGTCCTGCCAGGTCCAGTGATCTGCTCACTGGTGATTCTCACTGTGTAGGCGTTGAACAGTACCGGAGATAATGGTGATCCCTGTGGTAGGCCAGGATATATTGTTGTTGGTTCCGAAGTCCAACTGCCACATCTAAAAACTACTTTCCGTTGGAAGAGGGCTGCAGCGATCCAACTAAGGAGGAATGGACTTATGTTTAGTTCGAGAAGCTGAAACATTAAAAAATCCAGTGGTACTCTGTTGTATGCGTCCTCAAGATCAATCGCTGCAGCAACGGTTTCAGTGCCTGAGTGGAAACCTTCATAGACATCCTGGGCAAAGACTGCTGCATTGGTCCAGGTTTCCCTTTTTGGACGGTACCCACCCAGGGTGGGTGGGAAAACACCTTGCCTCTCTAGTTGGCTTGATATTTTCTTGGCAATTACCTTCTCCAGCAGCTTGCCTATTGTATTCTGCATGGTTATAATTCAATATCCCTGAATTTTTTTGTGGTCTTTGTCAGGCTTCGGCAAGGGAATCAGATAGCTGTGTAACCATTCCTCCTTGATGCTAGCACCCCCTATACTGTTGTTGTACATGTCTGCTAGTTTCTCTAGCTCATTGTCGGTACACCTATTAATGTCATCGTGTCTTATGCCATCAGGACCTGGAGCACTGTTTTTTGATCGTCGAAGCACAGCCTTGATTTCTTTCACTGTCACTGTGTCTTCATCCGAAGTGTCCTGGGCCTTGCATCTGTCTGAGGTGACCTCCTTGGCCAGATTTCGGCCTCCCATGTCTGTCTGGTTGCTTTGCTCAAGGTAGCGTTCAAAGAGGGCTTTGCCCTTGTCCTCGTCAGTCCTCTGCCAGATGAGGTCAGCACCTTGGAAGTCAGAAATGCTCTTATTCTTGACTACACCACTCATGCTTTTATGTAGTCGCCAGAACAATTTCAGTGACTTGTCTGTGCTTACTCTTTGACACACCTCTGCCCATTTTTCGCTTTTAACAACCTTGACCAGTTTTTTGAAGTAGCTTACTTTTGTGTGCATCTCTCTTTCTAAGTGCAAGCAGGGACTAGGATGACCAGCTCTGTTCTTCTTGGCATTTTGCCATCTCCTTACTGCACTACGCTTATCCACCCAAGCCTTCTCCACCTCGAAACTCCACCACGGTGGCTGCTCCCAGCTTTTTTTCCTGCCCTGAAACGTTCTGCGCTTGTCACGTCTTATTTTACTCACCACATCTTGCCCTGTACTGTCATACTGGAACGTCTTTACCTTTAGCTTGTGCTGCCTGGTTCTGCCTTTCTCCACCAGTATGCTGCACGGGTGGTGGTCGCTGCCATTGTGTCCTAGGACACCCCATCTACACACTGTAGTGAGTGAAGGTGAAACTAGCGCCAGATCAATAGCACTGTCCTCATCGCCCGGACGGCTTGCTGTTCTGGTGACACAGCCACTGTTGATACAAACCAGGTCGATGGTTTCCAGTGCAGTCTCGAGCTCCTCCCCCTGTGTATTGGATGAAGTGTTTCCCCATGATCTGCCTTTAGCGTTGAAATCACCACAGAAAATAACATTTCTCTCGTGGCCTAATATGCCACTTAAGCACTGCCACTTCTGGGCGTCCACACTGGCTTTGCGGGAATAAACATTAACCACCACGAATGGTATACTGGAATGAACTCTCAACGCCTGTATTTGTATATCGTCACTGTCCCAACTGGACATGTCTAGCTCTGACGCCACCATGCTGTCGCGAACGAGAATCGCCATTCCCAGATGTCGTCTGTTGTAGAAACATTTGAAGCCGGCAATCTGGAGTAGCTGATCGCCCAGTCTCGTCTCCTGGAGTGCTACAATGTCGTTCCTGTAAACTAGGGTTTCTAAAATAGAGCCCCGTTGTTTTACACTGGCACAGTTCCAATATAGAATACGGATATTCCTGTGTCCTAGACGGTGACACTTGAGTCTAAAACGCCTCAAACCTCCACGCTTACCTTGCTTTTTTTTCCCTGCGCGGCTACCCCGCCGCTTCGGTATGTTGACTGCAGACCGCACGAAGAACACACGTTGTTCCGCCATGTTGAAAAAACGTAAACACAGACTTTGACAACCACACACGCTGCTGAAAATTCACTCAAGGATGGCTTCGCTCGATGCACGAACTCCGTAGCACCCGTGCAGATCTTGAGTAGAAACTCCTGGTTTTACATCCTGGCACACCAATTACACGCAAGAGATGAATAAATCCATCCCCTACGCGAAAAAGTTAACGAACACAAAACAACACGACCGTCCGTCGCCATCTTGAAACCGGAAGTGAACCGGCTTCTGCTAGGTTGATGACTCTCCATCCATTATCATTTGAAGTTTTATGTAGGCTTCCATACCGGCAACTTTTTTATGAGTTTGCTCTCTACCTATTTTTGCGTTGAAGTCTCCCAGCACAATCAGGATGTCCTGTTTGGGGGTTTCTTCTATGACATCTTCCAGATCATTAAAAAAGTCTTCTTTTGGTATCATCTTCTTTCTCTTCAGTAGGTGCATGTACATTAATCATCGTTATATTTTTCCATTTACCTTTTATTCGTAATTTACTAATCCTATCATTAACAGCTTTAAAGTTTAGAACGTTCCCCCATAACTCTTTTTTGATGATAAATCCTGTTCCTAATTCATGTTTATTTTGGGTGTTTCCTCCATATATTATAATCATTCCATTTTGCTCTAAAGTACCCTCTCCTGTCCACCTAATTTCTTGAATTGCTGTTACAAAGATCGGGAGAGCTTGTGAAAACACGTCCGCTCGAAGGCGGAGAAGAAGAAGAAGAAGAAGAAGAAGAAGAAGAAGAAGAAGAAGAAGAAGAAGAAGAAGAAGAAGAAGAAGAAGAAGAAGAAGAAGAAGAAGAAGAAGAAGAAGAAGGAGGAGGAGGAGGAGGAGGAGGAGGAGGAGAGGAGGAGGAGGAGGAGGAGGAGGAGGAAATAATTAACAACTGTTCACTGTTTAAAGTTTCTAATTTCTCGATATGTCCATATATGCATGCAAATTTCATTCTGTCAGGAAGGTGAATCGTTGCCATCAAGGTACAAGTGCTACAAAGCAAGTTGTTTGAAATGGAAAGATGGCTTTACTGTTCATGAGACACAAGTCTCTTGTACAACTACACTTCCATATTGTCTTAATGTAAGTAACATTCATTCATTCATTCATTCATTCATTCATTCATTCATTCATTCATTCATCCATCCATTCGTTCATTCATTCCTTTATTCATTCAATAGCATTCAGAACCTCGCTCCCATAACAATATTTCGGAAAACCTCTTGATCATAAGCAAGATGTCCCGCGTCCGATAAACCCATCTGGAGATCATCTGCCACATCTTGCATCCATCTTCTCTTTGGCCTTCCTCTTCCTCTCTTCCCAGGTATATACCCCTCTATTATTGTTCTCTCCAAACTTTCGTGACGTTTCAAGTGACCAAAATATTTCAGTTTTCTTTGTTTTATCGTCTTTAATAGCCAACCTTCTTCAATATTCAGCTCTTGAAGTATTGATGCATTTGTTCTTTTTTTTTTTTACCCAAGATATTCTTAGAACTTGTCTATAACATTTCTATTCAAAGGCATTTATGCGCTGTTCAGCTTGTTTAGTAAGTGTCCAGGTCTCACAGGCGTATGTTGCACTGGGAAAGATGCATGCTCTTAAAAATCTACTTTTTGTAGTTCTGTCTGTCCCATTCCATAATTTATTCAGTTGTTTTAGTCTTTGAAGAGCAATTGATAGTCGTCGTAATTTATTTCATTGTATCACCGTTGTTGGTAATCAATGACCCAAGATATTCAAAATTTTCCACCACTTCCAATATTTCCTCATTAACATATATTTCTTTCTCCATAGTAGTTTTATCTGTATGCATTATATTTGTTTTTGCTATGTTGAGATATAAGTTGTGGTTTTCACTATTCAATTGAGTTGAGGCTATTAGGTTTTCCATACCAGTATGTGTTGTGGATAGCAATACTGTATCATCAGCATACCGAATCTCTGTATGTCATGACCACCGATATTTAGGGCATCATGTAGCTCCCTGTTTATATCATCACTTACATTTCCCATTATATTTTCGGCTTGCAGGTTAAACAAATAGGGGGATAGCACACATCCTTGACGGACTCCTTGCTTGATGTCAAATCAATCTGATGTCTCGCCAACTATTCTAACCGCTGCTTGTTGGTCTGAATAGAGCATTCTTATCAGTTGTATTACATGTGGTGGAAAGCCCATATTCCTCATGATTTCTCAACGTTTCTGATGTTGTACACAGCCAAATGCCTTTGAATAATCAACAAAACATGAGAATAGGTTTACATTAAATTCTCTGCACTTCTCTATTATTAAACGCGTATTGAGAATGTGATCTCTTGTTCCTCTTCCTTGTCTAAATCCAGCTTGAACAAGTTAATGTAAGTAACAGCGTTGCAAAAATTTACGAAAACTGTTGGCCATGTTACGTTTAAATACATCAGTATCTGATTATACTTTTTTTTTTCTTTTTTTTTTAAACTGAAATAATACCCATATCCTAAATGATGGTCTAAGATCCTAATTGGTTTTGATTTCTTTATGTAGCTCGTGATGGGATTCATGAATATTACATATATAGAAAGAAAGACAGTGGAAGAAGAATGGGAGATGTTCAAATCAAGCATTTTAAATACTGCAAAGATAACATGTGGAACCACGAAAAAACGCAACACACGGATGAAGAAAATAACAAGTTGGTAGAACGCAGAAGTAAAGAAAGCTGTAAAAGACAAAAAGGAAAAAATATAGAAAGTGTTCGAAGAGCAAACAGGAATGCGATTACATAGAATATAGAATAGCGAGAAGACATGTGAATAGAATAGTAAATAGAGAACAACAAAAAGACTGGGAGGCGTATGGAGAAACTCTAAATAAAAGCTACAAGGAGGCAACTATAAAATTCTATAAAAAGATATCTGCAATGAGAATCGCAGAAGAACCCTTTGACCCAACTGAAATAATTAACAACGAAAATGAGAACCAATAAGTGAACAAAAACAAATCCTAATAAGATGGAAACAGTACTTCGAAAAACTTCTCAACATCCCATCAGATGTCACATGAATTCAAGAAACCGACACAGATGCCACCGAATAACTAGAACCAGTGTGACAAAACCAACCAGATCCCATATCTTTACTCTGCAGGGGATGCCTTCGGTCGGAATTAGACGAGTCGTCTCCCGGAAGATCTTAAAATAGCTAGGGAAAACCCCGGCTAAAATAGTCCGGTTCGAGTAAATTCTAGATTATTCTCGAACGTAATAGGCAGAGGCCGGTCTCTCTGGCTGTGGGGTTACAACACTTTCTCTCTGTAATCCCGTTTATCACGCAGAGTCTCGTAGCGGAGCGAGAGCTGAGGCGGTTCGACCCCCGCTCGTGACTTGCGGGATACTGAGCCGGCCGCTCAGAAAGCAATGGCAAACTACTGAGCGTAATCTTGCCAAGAGATCAACATACAGCTGAAAGATGCTGGTGTTGACAGCTAAGTCCTGTAAAGGATATGCAAAAAAAAAAAAAAAAAATAGGCAGAGTGCGTACGTGATGGTTGCAGTCACGTTGGACCCACAGTCACATCGGGTTGCTCGTGATTCTGGACTTCTCCGTGACCCATGAGATTCTTTGGGGTCCAGGCGAATTTGAAACTGCGCAATCAGCTCTGGGTTGTCAGGCGCCAGCCAACTGTCAACAGACACGGCCGCAATTTTCTGACTGCTGTGAAATGATGTCTTTTCAACCGCGTGCCAGAGCGGGACACCAAGGCAGTCAAGTAGTGTGGGGATTCGATGATCAAGTTAATACCTTAAGACATTATTACTTAGCAGTTGTACTTAAACAACGCGCCGAACGCAGAGATGATTGTCACCGCGACGCGAATATTTTACCGCCCGACTGTCTGCATATGTAATTAGCTGTATCGATCATCATCATCATCAAGTGCCGTGCCGGCTGGCGTAGGCGTTCATGGCTCTCCATAGATCTCGGTCTTTGGTTTTCTGGATCAACTCTGCTGACGATATTCCTCCATGCCACCGTCTCAATCCATCCAGCATCACTTCTCTTGGTCTACCTCTGCCTCTCTTCCCATCGATCTTTCCAGTTGTTACGATGTTCTCCAATGCCTTTCTTCTCATCACATGACCGAGGAAAGCTGTTTGTCTCAGTCTTATTGTTGTATATAATGTTCTAGTTTCATTAGCCTGTTTCAGGCAGTCGTCGTTAGTTACTCTGGCAGTCCAAGGAATTCGCAACATTCGTCTCAGGAACCACATCTCTGTTGCTTCTAATTTCTTCTTAATTTGTTCATTTACATTCCAAGATTCACTGCCAAACAGCAAAACTGGTTCTACATAGCATTTCAGCACTCTCTTTCTTACATTCAGTGATAGTGACTTATTGCATAAGATACTCTTCATTTTCTGAAATGCGGCTTTTGCCTGCCCTATTCTGCTCCTAATCTCTGTTGCACATCTTCCATCTGATGTTATAAATGCCCCTAGGTATCTAAAATTATCAACTTGGTTAAGGATTTTCCCTTCTATTTCTATGTCACATTTTGGTGTCACCATTTTCTTTGATATTACCATTGTTACTGTTTTCTTGATATTCAAGGAGAGTCCTTTCCTTGCACTCTCTGTTACTACAACGTCTAATAATTGTTGTAGGTCTGTTGAATTATCCGCCACCAATACTGTGTCATCTGCATAGTATATATTATGTATATTATAACCTCCAACTAGTATTCCTGGCATCTCTTTGATTTCTCTCATTATTACTTCGCTATACAGGGAGAAAAGATCTGGTGACAAGACACACCCTTGTCGTACTCCTAGCTTTATCTGTTCGTAACTACCCTCTTTATTTCCCATTTTAATTGCTGCTACTTGGTTCCAGTAAATATTCTTTATTACTCTTAAATCTTTTCCATCAGTGTTGATATCTTCCAACATTTTAATCAGTTCATCATGTTTTACTTTATCAAATGCCTTAGTATAATCTATGAAGCACAAATATATGTCTCTGTTTCTCTATTGACCTTTCGATTAGTGTCCGTAATGTATAAATTGCATTGTTTGTGCCCTTTCCTTCCACAAATCCGTACTGTTCTTCACTAATTTCCATTTTTATTTTCTTTTTGGTTCTTCTCATTATGATTCTGAGTAGAAGCTTAGTGATATGGTTTATAAGGTTAATTGTACGAAAATCTTCACAATCAATTGCTCCTGGTCTTTTTGGTATAGTTATAAATACAGATTTCAGCATATCACTGGGTAAATATCCACTGCTGTAAATATCATTCAACATTTTGGTTAATATATCTACTCCAAATTCTCCCAATACTTCTAATTCTTCTATTGTGATTTCATCTGGCAAAGCTGTTTTTCCTTTCTTCATACGTTTCATAGCGTCAGCGACTTCTTCTTTCAGAATAGGTGGACCTTCTAAGTTACTATCTTTAGTTAATTCTTCCCTTTCTCCTTCATATAATTCTCTTATATACTCATTCCACCTCTTCATTATTGCATCTTCCTCTAATATTATCTTTCCTGTTTTTGATTTCAAACACCCTGTATTTATTCTTATTTTTCTTCCTGTAAGCTCACTGATTTTTCTGTGCATATTTTTTGTATCTATAATGGAATTTAATTCAATTTTTTTGCATTGCTCGTTTAACCAACTTTCTTTAGCCTTCCCACGTTTATCTTTTATTTCTTTATTTATCTTAGCGTATTCTTGTTTGTCATTTTTACTCTGTTTTCTTTTGTCCATCAGTTTTAAGATATCCAATTTTTCTTAGCTATTTTGCCTCTCTCCGGTAATACTTCTTTGCTAGTTTGATGAATGGAGTCCCTTAACATTTCCCATTGTTCATCTATACTCTGTATTTTAGTTATTGCATTGTACCTATTTTTCACAGTCACTCTGTATTGTTCTTGCATTTCTTTATCTATTTTCAGAACCTCTTTATTAAGTCTCATGTTCTTAACCATTTTTTTCCCTCTCTTTAATCTTACTTTTATTTGTCCACATAGTGGTACATGATCACTATTACAGTCAGCACCAGGCATTGTCTTTACATTAATTAAAGCATTTCTAAATCTTTTATTAATTAGCATGTAGTCAATTTGGTTGCGTATTTTCTTATCAGGGCTTTTCCATGTGTACAGTCGTCTTTTATGGTGTTTAAACCATGTGTTTCCAATTATCATATCATTGATATTTGCCCATTCTATTAGCTTTTCCCCTCTTTCATTTCTTGTACCTAAACCATAATTCCCCACTACATCCTCCATTTTTCCCTTTCCTACTTTTGCATTAAAATCACCAAGTATTATCTTTATTTCTTGTGATCCAATTTTAGCCATCGCCATTTCTATTTCGTCGTAAAAGTGTTGTATTTCTTCATCACTACTGCTTGCTGTTGGTGCATATACTTGTATAATATTTATGTCTATTGGTTTGCCTTTGATTTTTACCATAATAACTCTGTCTGAAATACACCAGTAGGCCTATCCATTAATTGACTTGGCTGTTTTTTCGTCTATTATTCCTACACCTTTTTCATGTGTATCCCCTCCAGAATAAATTATTGTGTGATTGTCAGCTATAATTTTGCCCGATCCCTTCCATCTCATCTCACTAACGCCTAGTATATTCATTTTCATGCTATCCATCTCTCTTAGAACATTGGTCAACTTTCCTAGCTCATTTAATGTCCCAAAATTCCATGTTCCTACTCTAAATTTATTTATTTTAGTTCAGATTTTGTCATCAGTAGCTGGATGACGGTCTGGTGTCACCTGTGGCTCATGACTGTCCCTACCGGACGAGGATGCCCTAAGACAGCCATTAACGTCCTTCACTAACTTTGATATATGTTTTGCCATGAAGTCTTGGGAAGATAATGTGGTGGTTTCCCCTTGCCTTCCACATTCACATGGTGGTCTTTTTACCTCTGCCTTTGACAGCCATTTCCGCCTATAAGGACAAGTGAGTGCCCTGCTCTACTCAGCTGCAGAGTTGTCCACTTATTCCGGTGGATACTCGGTCCCCAGAGCTGTGTTAGCCACACCGTAGTGTGTTTCCATCCTCTACCGCGGGGAGGTGCAGATGGGATTTTCCCTTCATAAAGTTATGGTCTCTGAGGCGAGTGAAATATTTAGGTCAGACGTCTCCTGTAACAACAGGTATTTGATAGCGTTAACACATCAGGCGTGTGTAGTTAGTCACACCTGCTCAGCTGTGTAAAACTGACGTTATTGTCGGAGATATACTTGAAGTTGTTATATTAGAAATATATTCACATTTATGGCTAGTGAAAGATTTACTATGAAGTTATGACTGCTACTTGTGAGTGTGCTTTGGGTAATTTAACAGCTATGTTCGCAAGTGTATTAACAATCTTGTTCAGTGATTGCCTAGTTAGGGCTGTGAGGAATTTTGACACTAGGTAGGCTGTGTGATGTTAGAGGCATTACTAGTGATGAGTTATCGGCTTGAGCAAGCAAGTGATGTGTTATTTGCTTAGCTAGATAGTGCTGTAACTTATGCCTTATATAGGTTGTGTTTATTAATTCCTGGAATCAAGGTATTGTTATTTCCATCAGGATGTGGAGGTAAGTATTTGCTAAGTGAGGACGCCAGTGCTATTACACCTCTATGTAGGAATGTCTTGTAGTTACTTGATAGGGGTAGTTAGGAATTACCTGTGGAATTATGATGTCACTACTTGTTTGTTTTTTATTTTGCCTTCCCAACTGAGTGTATTTGCATGCCCGATCGTGCTTATTTTGCCTGCTAGACCTACTGATTATTTTGCATGTCCGACCGAGGTGATTTTGCATGCCCTACCGTGTTGATTTTCCATACCCGACCGAGAGCGATGCGACGCGCTGTAACCGAGGCCGTTGCGTTTGTACTGATCCTAACTACGAGTAGAACGTTGATGTATGACTCTACTATTCTTCTCTTCTGTAAACCTGTCCCTGTTAGTGGGGGAACACATCCACTAGGAATAGGTAGTTACAACTGAGCCATTTAGGGCACACTTGCTGGAGGACTGAAGATTTATGGGATGAGGGGCTGGATGCCACTCTAAACAGGACGGCGTGGTCTAAATCGTCACGGAACCAAGGTGCTCTTTTTCCACAGCTGGCTGCGGGAAAGATTACTCGGTGGACTGCCACCAAACCTGTGATAGATCTGCACAGACTTGACCATCAGGAGACAAGGTCAACTAATAAAGGTCAAACCTGTTCTGGGAAAGAGATCCCAGGACGAAAAGCATTTGCTTGGTTTATGAGTTTGTTAATACGTTATTAACAAGTCATGATTTGGTAATTTGTTAATACTGATATGTTAATGAATTATGATTTATGTAATTATGTAATTTATTGATGTTGTGTAGTCATTGATGAATTCTGTTTAATTAATTGATCAATGTGTTAAGTGATTAATTAATTGTTGAGTTACATTTATGAGGAGAATAGGTCCGGCTAGACACCTCCCAGATAGATAAACCTCTACACTGAAAGATAATTAGGTGTATTTTATGGTTGTTGTTGGAGGAGAAACGGAGGATTGGAATAACACAAGGAGTAGGATGCTATGACAGAGTCAAACCGACTGCTCTGATGCTGTCGGGCCAGATGTTGCCCAGAAGAGTTACTTGTTTAGATATTTCCTAATGCACTCTCATGCATGTACCTCTTGGTTAGGAGAGATGATCTATTATGTTGATGATCTATTATATCATGTTATGATATATTGTTCTGATGCATGTGATTTGGTTGATGTGCATGTTAGTCCTAGTAGTGGTCGAGTACTCTCACCGACCTCCTTGTTTCAAGATCTGTTTATATGATGGAGATTCAAGAGTTATACCATAAACTCAATTGGACCAGCTCATTCCAGTGCCAGTCAAGGTGATGTTTTGAGGCGATACTGTGAGCGGTCAAATGAATCTGTCAGAGTCAACACTAGTGAGACACCTGAGTTTTAGAAAGTCACGGTGAGTCTACGTTAAGACAACCGCGACGAGTCCGGCGAAGATTTGGTCAACAGATCCAGGTTGAGTCTATGACTGATGCGTCTCCTGATTCATGCTAGTAAGGTACTGATGAATATCTATAAAGACTCGAAGATAACTCTTTAGTGACATGTGTACTCTCAAGGACATTAGTTCAAGTTGAGTTGAAGGACGTGAACTCTGTTGAACAGTCATTACGATGGCCAGTTTAAATGTTTCAGGCCCGGCTGGGTCTTAGTAAGATCCAATGTATAATGGTTCATCTAACTCCAGTGTGGATCTACATCTGTGATCTTTAAGAAACCTGAACTTGGTCAGTGACCCACAACAGTAGTCTATTTTCGTGAACACCGGAGGGACAGACTTGTTCGGGTAGGGAGCTACCCCATTCCTAGGTGTGTTGAAGGTTTGTGACATTGCTAATATGTGAAGTCATTATATGCCTACAGAGCTGTGTAGAATAGTGACATTGCTAATAGGTTGAATCCTTACATTGACATGTTGGATTGTTAACCAGTGACAGTGTTAGTACATGGAGTCAACGCTCCAGTTGTGTGTTGCAGAATAGTTCATCCTATTAACTTGAGATGCCAAAGAGCAACCAGGCTCTTATATTCTATTGTAGTGTGCAGCCGTACTTATCATCACATGGTGACATCTAGAACTCTAGGGTCGGCCCATAAGTCATCAGTAGAGTGGAACTTCTGATTTATTACGTCATCAAGGGATGACAAGCGAACATTGTTGAAGTGCCAGTCAGGTATCAGACATACGCCTGACCCGTCCGAGATCTTACACAGTGGAAGGAAAGAACTTTGGAAGGGTCAACGACTTGGAGTTCTTTTGCACTGGAGGTTCATCGGGTGAGTCGTTAGCCACGACTGGACGACGGCACTAACTGAAGTCACATGCTCTATGATAATGACTGATCATCTGTAGATCTTCTCGCTGCTCTCATTCAGCGGTGTACATATTGTCTTCTATCCAGGCTTTTCAGTCATCCCTCTCTGAGTTCAGTTTGACGTATTAAGAAATTAAATGTTGCTTTGTTGACCATGGCTTTGAGTACTAGTATGACTGTTGTCTTGTCCGAGCCCCCTGTGGGTAGGAATCCATAGGTGGGGAGGAAAGGTCAGCTGTCCCGGCTTGTGTGGGGCCCTGTAGATGTAAAGTCCTATTGGGGTGGTCGGAGCAAAGGCTGGGGATATTAACTATAAGTAACATACCTGTCCAAGCCCCGGGGGTCTTGTTACAACCAAACATACTGAACGAAGAAATTATAGAAGCAATCAGATTAACCCCATTGAACAAATCACCAGGACACGATGAAATACCAAATTAACTAATTAACGCAGCAAGATAAGTAGGAATAGCATGGCTACATAGACTGTTCAACCACGTTTGGGTAGTACAACAGATATCACGAGACTGGGGAAACGCCATAATTATCCCAGTTTGGAAAAACAAAGGCAGCAAAAGAGACTGCACACAATACAGAGGCATTTCACTGTTGAGTCATACTGGGACAATATTTTGCAACATTATTGAAAAAAGATTACGAACTATTATGGAACCACAGCTAAGCGAAACACAACTTGGATTTAGGAAAAACAAAGGATGCACAGATGCCATCTTTGCTCTTAGACAACTTATAGAAAAATCAATCGAATTAAATGAAACACTCTTCTTAGCCTTTGTCGACAAAGAAAAGCCATTTGATAGAGTAGATAGAAACAAGCTGTGGGAAATTCTTAAACAATATGGAGTGAGTACACATCTAACAAACCTATGTAGAAGCTTATACAATAACAGTGAATGCATAGTGAGAGCAACTGGAGGACACAGAGAACCCTTCACCATAAGATCCAGAGTACGACAAGGTCATGACCCCTCTCTTCAGCCAAACAGATATCGCAAGAACACCGCATGACGAGAACACAGAAGAAGACCAATCTAGATCGCAGGAACACCGCATGACGTGAACACAGAAGAAGACCAATCTGCAAATCTAACCATTAGAGAACTCCTGTTTGCGGACTACCAAGCACTAATAGCAAAATCAGAAGCTGAATTACAAGACCACATGAATAGTCTAAACGAAATTTGTAGGGAACATAACATGAACATTAGCACAAGTAAAACAGAGATGTTAACTATAACTAAAGAAGAACAAACAGCTCACTTTGTCGGCTTCATAAAAGGTAGGAAAAGTGTCCTGGTGGCACGAAATGGAATATTGCGTGGATAGCAAATCCATTACTTGGAAAGTCCGAATCGAAAGCTCA
This sequence comes from Cepaea hortensis, assembly GCA_963921405.1. NCBI lineage: Eukaryota > Metazoa > Mollusca > Gastropoda > Stylommatophora > Helicidae > Cepaea > Cepaea hortensis. Next base: position 182,482,219 of record OY992877.1, read on the forward strand.
CTGTGTAGATGTCATCTGCAGACTGCAGTCTTCTGGTTTCCGGAGGAACAGCTTATGGTGAACGGAAGGCCCCAATATACGGAAGTAAGACTAAGCAGCCATGTGCAGGACGTGACGATTCCTTGGGTGAGCCCAGTACCAGAGCGTTATGTGTCGGCTGTGCTATTATGGAAGCCTACTTAGATGGCAGGGAATGTCCATGGCCTGCCCCTGCCTTCCCTTGAGGGCTGACCAGGATGTCTTTGGCTGTTCTGGATGGGCCAGCTGGGATGGGGGATGACACCACAACAGTGAGCGTCAGACGTCCTAAGAAACCCCCGGGAAGGTTAACCCGGTCAAAAAATTCCCCCAGAAGTCGGATGTGTCGGCCTAACGGTGCAAGAACGCAGCTCTGCTATAAACAGGCACAACATAATCACGTTCGAAAAAAAAACCGGATGCACGCAGAAGAAGAAGAAGAAGAAGAAGAAGAAGAAGAAGAAGAAGAAGAAGAAGAAGAAGAAGAAGAAGAAGAAGAAGAAGAAGAAGAAGAAGAAGAAGAAGAAGAAGAAGAAGAAGAAGAAGAAGAAGAAGAAGAAGAAGAAGAAGAAGAAGGGAGGAGAGAAAGAGGAAGAGTAGGCGGAGGAAGAGGAAGAGAAGGAGAAGAAGGCAAAAAAGAAGAAGAAGTCCTTGACTTTAGGACACAAATTACAAGTACCTCTGAAGTTGCAGTGGATTTGCCTGATTATAAGGGACACTGGTAAAAGGGACAGCTAACCAACACACAAAATTCAGTTGCAGCGTGTATGAGTTCAAAGTGACTGAGGTCCCCCCCCCCCCCCCCCCCTCCGCCTGCAGGGGAGTAGAGCTTATTTTACCTATAGATTACAAATATGGCTGGTTTTTAAACCCAAGCCTACAAACTTGTGAGATTGCAATCCTGACTATGTAGCCACCCTGCCCTACAGACCATCACATGTCACAGTCTCTTTAATCATGAATATAGCGTGTCGACATTACTTATGTAATCTTGCCGGTTTCCTGTGTACAGCATTATGACTTCCATAAAAGCTTCAAACAAGCACCCCCAAATCATTTGCATATATTAATTTCTGCGTAAATGTCAGTCCTTTTATGTAGGCAGAAGAGAACGAGAATAGAAAAATTTAATAGCATGACACTTCCCTAAATGGATAAAGAAATAAATAATGGAAAATTCTGACAACACAACTAAACTTACCAATCGGAAAGAAACTACATCTTCCACAGCACACCACTTACTAGAATTTGAAGCTGTGATAGGAAGAGTATGCTTTTACACTATTCATAACCAAAAGTTACTGAGATTTGCAGAGGTGTCTGCTAAACATGTGGGTGTAAGCAAAATGACATGATAATCTCTTTAAAACTGGCATTTGACAGTGAGACATATGACAGTGCAATGTGTGTTTTTCGGCTAAAAGATTTCATTAGGTTGCTTTAATATATGTTGAAATATGCCTGTTGTAGGCACCTGACAATATAGCGAAATATGTAGGCCATATATTGTTTATGTCTTCGTTATTAAAATTATCATTCAGTGTTAAAATCATGTTTCTTTTCAGGAAACTGTACCAATTAAGGATTGCTGCCCCACATGCAAAATACCACCAGGTAAGTATTTCATATTTAGCTATAACTAAAGAGAAATTATGGAGTTGTGCTAGTGTTGCTGTGACTAGTACACTTGTCTAGTGGTCATGTGTGAAAATCTTCGAGAAGAGGATTTTAAAAAAAACATTTCATTGGCCCGAGCTCCCAAGTCAACACACCCAAATATTGGATCCAAGAAATTACCTGGCAAGTAATGATGGCGAGCTTAATTGAGCGAAAATTTATCTAGAATGTGAAGGTTGTACAATAAGCCCAGTGTGCCACAAGGTGTAAAACATTGCTTAACGAAATATTAACTTAGAAGAGACAAAAGAGATGCTAACTTAGAGAAGGAACAAGAGAGAGGCTAACTTAGAGCAGGGACAAGAGACAGGCTAACTTAGAGCAGGAACAAGAAAGAGGATAACTTACAACAGGATCAAAACAGAGACTCATTTACAACATGAACAAAAGAGAGACTCATTTACAACAGGAACAGAAGAAAAGCTAAAGAAGGACAAAATAGACACTGATTGAGAAGAGGTACTTAGAAGCGACAAAGGAGAGTCTGACTTAGAACAAGAACAAAAGAGAGGCTTATTTAGAAGAGAGGCAAAAGAGAGGTTAACTTAGGGGTTGGAGATGAATCGTACAACATCCGTTCCATTCCAGCCATGGATAGCCGTCTCAAGCTCGGACACAGATGAGTTGATATTTAGACATTCATGTAGTGTCGATCGTGTATTAGTTTAATCGATTTTTGTTTGTTTGTTCTGTGCTGACGAAGGCTTTGGCCGCACCGTTCATTGTTTTTTGTAGTTGTGCTTTGGTAAAGCTCTCAACCTACTTCTCGTTTTTCAGTGATTCATTCAATACCTGAACACAGCACAGTCAGAAGAATGTTGAAGATTAACATACACAAAACCTTGAGGAGCAATGAAGAATGACTTCCTTAGACATTCAGTGTCTAATGGCACAAGAAGAATGATACTAGGCATCAAATAGTTCACATGTCACATCACAAAGTTTTTACACATTTAGTCAAAGTAATATTGACTGTAGCCGGCTCCGTGGTGAAGGTGTTACGGAAACGGTTCGTAATCTTGCATACCACGTTCGAAACACAGCTGAGGGGGATTTGGCAGCAGACCCCCTCGCATTGTGTTTTTTTAATGGTATGGTTGTCTGTCGTTCAGAAAGCAATGGCAAACTACTGAATGTAAACTTGCCAATAGATCACAAGCAGTAAAATAAAATGCTGGTGTTTACTGCGACATTCTGTAGAGGATATGTTTCAATTCTATTTCGCCATTACCCCTACCCCGTTCGACCTTAAGGAGAAGTTATAGTAGGGTCCCTCAACTGCTCAGAATGATAGTCCTGTGACTAGTCAGCCACCAAAGCAGCTGTCCACGGTTTTACCCTCACAGGTGATTGTTGTCCATATGGGATAATGGACTAATGAGGATATGCAGCTAACTTTTTTTTTATATTGACGTTGGGGCGGAGTAGCATACAACTGCAGTATCCACCTCTAACTTGACAAGGTCCAAACCAGCTGTGCATTCAGGATACCAGATTATGTGCCAAACAACAAGTAGGTTTGGATCAAACAAAAATGGATTGTGGAAAATGGGAAGTAAGGGCATGACACAGTTATCACTTAATTGGCACATTGCCGTCTTGACAGACGATAGTTTGTGCTTTAAAAAGGCATAATAACTTTTTACCTATGGCGGTAACGAATGTGACTGATAAGACCAATTTGCGCTGTAAATGTCCGTTCACATCGGGTACATGTGAACACGTGGTCATTTCCACCATCATGCACCACCTTACGTCTCACACGCTCGTTGTGTGCCTTATCTGCAATAATTTTCTCCTTTGTCTTTATTCCATTTCTGATGTTTGCCCTCCATGCATCACGTTCAGCAGCGACTTGCTCCCAATGTGCGTTATCAATGCCAGTTATATACCGCATATAAACAAACTTTGAAATCTGATGTAAAATCTCCAGAACAAAAAAATTTTTGTTCAGTGGACATAATGATAAGGTTATATCAGTTATGACTTAAAAGTTGTTAATATGGTAGCGGTCATGTTATATTGTAATGCGACTACAACATTTTAGCGATATGTAAGCCCGTGGCAGATATCGGATGTCTCTTGAGACAATTAATGGCACTTAATCAGTTACAGGCAAGAGGATGGACTTTATTGCCCCAGCTTCTTTCCCCACGAGGCGCAATCATGTTTCTGCAGAGACTGCCTATAAAATAAAAAAAGCATCGCACAGAGTAATAATTCAGATGTAGCGATGTTCCGGGGGTGAGGAAGGTCTCTGAAAATACTGCACTTGTGAACTGAAAGATGGAGTCTTAAATTGAACCTGCGACCTTCGTCGCACTGGGAAGGTAGCTTATACGAGAGGAAGTTAATAAGTAAGTCACAAATGGATGTTGAAAAATAACTAACTATGATGCTTGCTTGCTTGTGTTCGTTGGCTTGAGCTCCAACGCGAAGTCCTGTATGTCGGATGAAGGCATCCTGTTGTCCAACATCAGTGTGATGTCATACAGGACCTGAGTTTTGCGTGAGTATCCGTTGTCCCATGTCTGGCTTATTGGTGTGCAGACTGGTGGTTCCTCGCCGTACAGGCAGACACTCTCCGACTTCGGAGGAATCGGCGATCCTACTGACTTTAGCCAGGACCCCGAAAGGACCTGTTGCCCAGGACGCTCGACGAGGACGCGTCAATAGGTCTTGGCCAGTATATAACCCGGCCCTGGTGCCTTGGAAACACCTCTGCGTCCCGCTAACTATGATAACTTGGAACGAGTTTATTTTTTGTATATACATTGTCCCTTTATTTCTCAGCATAATTTCCACCAACATTGATGCACTTATCCCATCGTTTTATCAGTCCTCCCAAATCGGCTGCATAGAACTGCGTGCTTTGTTATCATTTACCGGTCATCCCACAGAACTGTGTGACTTACTTATTGACTCGCCCTAGTGACTTTTTCTACCCAACTATGCACCGCTTTACAGGACAAACATTTGTCAGCATAAACACTGACAACCCACCTTGACGAGAGACATTTCGCGAATGACACCGAAGTTGAATGTGAAGTGAAAACGTGGTTTAGAAAACAGAGCACGCAGTTCTATGCCGCCAGTTTGGGAGGACTGATAAAACGATGGGATAAGTGCATCAATGTTGGTGGGAATTATGTTGAGAAATAACGGGACAATGTCTTATAATAATAGGTAATACTAGCACGTCATTTGAACGCGACAGAGAGTCTTCCTACATGCACTTAGTGAGATATCAAACATTTTGCATGTAGTGTAACATTATTTAATTCTGCAAACGTCAATATCAGTTACATGAATACTCATCATCATTACGCGAGTTAATTGTATCACAAGGAATTATATCACAAGTAATTATATCTACAACAATGGCAAGTGACACTCAGCCATAGCAGTCATTCCTGCGTTCATAACACAGTTCAGTTTCATCCCTCGCACTTAATAACTCGCTGCTATTTTCGCTCAGCAAGGCTAGCTTTCACACCGGCAATTAGTACACTCGCTCGCACAATCGCACACGTCTTTCCTCTACAACGTCCCAAGTCCAGTCTGCGCCTTCTGGTGTTCGGTCCGATAGTCACGTGGTACTTGACCGCGTGGCCTCTGTGATAGTCGTGCTGTGTCAGTTGTCTCGCCGTACTAGATGTCCGGTCTTGTCTCAGGTCCTTCAGTGCAATGGTAGTACTGTCAGTCAAGGACATAGTCCTGTCTATATCCCAATGTCCTGTTTATATCCCTGTGTCCTGTTTATAGCTGGGTCTTGTCGTCCCGTCTGTGTCCTGATTATGACATATCTATTGTCCTGTCTATGAAATATCTATTGTCCTGTTGTATGTCCTCTTTCGTACTCCCCAACACGCTGATAATAAACTGGTTTCAAGTTGTTATCATATTTTTAGTTATTTTTCTACAGCCATTTGTGACTTACTTATTAACTTCCCCTTGTATCTTCACCATGGTGACCTCATGATGTGGGTAATTGTGACAAAATAATGAACCCAACTGCGTTATTATAAAATAAAATTCCCTCGAAGCAATTGCCTGCTATGAGTTGTGATGTGATGTGATAGGGCAATCAAATTTTGTAGGGGTGAATGCACGGAGGAATAGGTGGCTAGATTTTCCCTGATAAGTCTGAAAAAAGTCGGAAAAGTCTGGCTTCATCGGTCGGGAGACATGTGCTCGAGACTGCTCACGTGGTTGAAAGAGACAGTGCCTTCCGTGTGTTGTTCAACACACAAAGTAGTCGATTGTTAAAGTTTGCTGAAGCTATACTAATCAACCTTCGTAAGCCGTCCTTGTGTAAGCAGAAAGACATGTTAGTCAGTTTAAAATTACCGGGGTAGACAATCGACATTACTGTGCGAACATGTGTATATTTCAGTTTGAAGGATTTATCTAATTAATTCACGTAAGTTGTGTGATTTGTGCAGTATGTACCTGACGAGATGCAGCGAAATATGCCAGGCAATAAATCGTGCAATCTATTGTTTGTGTCTTCGTTATTCAAATTCCCCTGATAAGATAATGAATAAAGGCGGTTAAACCTCGTTAGACCGCGCTTATATTATCAACACAACTTCCTATCAACCTACACTAATGCGCCTGCTAAAGAAGTGGTTCAGATGCGAAGCCTTTTCAGATCAGGTCCCAAAACAATCTTTACTAAATTGTGTAAAATCATAAAGACTCTTTACTAAATTGTGGAAATCATAAACATTCTTTACTAAATACTGTGATGTATTTTACTGCCAAAATCACAAAACAGTCACATGTAGAATATTCATAGCATGCAAAATCTCTCATCTGAATGTGGAAAGCATGGGGAATCCACCCATTCGTTTTCCAGGAATCGGTGTTTGAGCGAGCATTAATAAAATAAAATATAAAGTGGAATGACTTGTTCACAAACCTTCATACCAGTTTTTGCTCTCAGTGACCAACTGGCATCAATATTCTTCAGTAACTCAATGTGTGTCTAGAAGAATGCAGTCTGGTGGTTGAAGAGTGAGGAACACGATTAATTGCAAGAATTTGTGTGTGCACACGCAAGCATGTGTGCATGCCCGAGAGAGAGAGAGAGAGAGAGAGAGAGAGAGAGAGAGAGAGAGAGAGAGAGAGAGAGAGAGAGAGAGAGAGAGAGAGAGAGAGAGAGAGATAGATAGAGAGAGAGAGAGAGAGAGAGAGAGAAATGTTTGAGAAAACACTTCTTTCTAGTGGTAGTGTAAGGTTATGATCATGAACAGTTCCAATTAAAGAAGAAAAGTGAAGTTTTGGAGAAAACATGTTAGCTAAGACTTCTCAAATAGTTTCCTGAACCAGGAAGAGGAAACATACAGACATCCTACAAGAAGAAAACTGGCTCTATAAACATTATCATGTCTCAGAAATTGAAATGTTTTTAACCCCACTAAACAACAACACATTGATTTAGAAAGACTATAGTTAGTGAAAGATCGAGCAAGGTCAATCAAAGAAATGGTGGACACCATAAATATGAGCTATAATGAATTGTAACAAAATGATGCACTTTGCTTAGTTACTCGTTAATGTAATACCAGGGTCCATAAGGGAAGCAAAGAATAGTAACACTGTAACCTTGAGTAAATCAACAAATCTACACGCAAAAGCCACAAACAATATGTTGAATGATTTATTGCCAGGCATATTTCACTTCATCTCGTCGGTTGGATACTGTGAGTTATATATCATATGAAGTAAATAAATGAATAATGCTTGAGCTGAAACAATCAAAACACACAGTCACAGTTATTGTTCGAATGTGGAACATCTATTATCCCCACAATAATTTTAAATTGAACACAAACTCTTCCCGTTTACAGGAAACCGGCTGGAACCACCTAATTGATAGTATATGTTAGGCTACTCGATTTGCTAACTGTCTTTCTGTTCTGTTCTAGCCATGTAAGTTGCTTGAAAAGTTGAATTGTTAAGCTTTTGCTGTCAACACCAGCATCTTTCAGCTGTATGTTGATTTCTTGGCAAGATTACGCTCAGTAGTTTGCCATTGCTTTCTGAGCGGCCGGCTCACATACCCCATAAGTTACCGATGCGATTCGAACCACTGCTGATTCTAACCGTCATCACGTTATCGACGAGAGTATACGAGATTACGGAGAAAAGTCATAACCTCTAAGCCATGAAGCCGGCTCTTTACTACTAGAACGAAATCAGAAGTAACAAAATGGCTGTTGTCATCTGCACACACAAAATAGACACTGATAGAACGACATGAAAACATATACTAAAGTTTAGCCAATGTTAATCCTTCATCTTGTAAGCTTGTAGCCCACCTTGGACATACATATGGAATGAAATGAAATGATATAACGTATCGTGTATATCATAAGAGTTGACTAAGGAGACCAGGAAAGGTTGCTGTTCAAGTGGCTATCTTATTCCATGGAAAACCCAGCTGCGAAAGCCAACCAATCATGAACAAGATAACAAAGGACTTGGCTTGAGTTGGTTGAGGGCGTATGCTCCACTAGGAGATTGTTGTTTCTTGCTCGCTCACTGTGAACTCAAGCATAGTCCATACACGCGCTACTACTTATAGTGCACTGGACTGATATTTGATTAGCTTCCCCTATAACACGTAGTTCGTGATCCCGCATACCCGCCTTGGAAACACCGCTGCGTGCCATTTGGCAGCAGATCACGTTGCGTTCGTTTTTTTACGAAATGGTATGGGTGCCGGTCGTCCAGAAAGCAATGGCAAACTACTGAACATAAACTTGACAAGAATGCTGGTGTTGACTGGTCCGTCCTGGAAAGGATATGCAAGTAACTTTGTCTATATACCACTGTCCCTTGCCATCAGGCGAACCCACTCCGACTTCCGAGGTCCACAGATGAAGAAAATGGAGTGTATTTATTTTGTTTAATGTGTTTAATACTACTAAAAGTGTCTACAGATGTCATTTTCTCATTCCAATAGCGATTCCAGACACATGTGAAGGCTGTTCCGCTTTGCTGGTCAGTGAAGTTCAAAATCACACAATTGGCTACTTTAAAGACTCCGACGGCAGCGTGACATGTGAGAACGAGGAGCCCATTCCTGACCTAAAACAGTGTGGTGGCTTTTGTGGGATAGGTTCTTGGTTCACAGAAAATAAGAACGCTTCTGATATAAATTGTAATTGTTGCCAGCCCAGTAGGACCGTATCACTCCCAGTTAAACTTCACTGCAGTGATGGACAAGACATTACAAAATATTACATGGTTCCTGAAACTTGTGCATGCATGCCATGCTCCAGTAAGATTCCACTGACGTAATAATGTATCATGTAATATTATGTTACTGGCCATAGAAATTTACAACTCCAGCAAACAAATGAACATACAGTTGCATCTTCCCTATGACATCAAATGGATGTGAGTCATGGACCATTTCACACACACTGAAGAAGAAAATCAGGACTTTTGAACTGAAATGTTACCCATAAAGACACTATTAGAATCCCATGGACCAAGAAGAACAGTAAATACTAATATTCTAAGATCATAAACAGAATCTTGTCTCGGAAATTGAAATACTTTGGCCATATTTAACGCCACAGTTGTTTGGACAGAACAGTGATGCAAGAAAGTGTGGTTCTTGGAAGAAGTGCACCGGTCGACTAGCACAAAGATGGACACCGGACATGGAGGACACTTTGGGTATGACAATACGTACAGCAGGGTAACTGGCACAAGCTGCATGATGGTGATGCATCACGTCTATGAGCATTCCATACGCTAGTTCAGTAGAACGCGTTATCACTAACTGCATCAAAGCTTATTTTGTAGTTCTTTACTTTTTGTTTGATTCAACGTAATAAAATATTGAGACGAAAGAATACTTAGTCTTAGGACAACCAATGGAATTAGCACACAGCCAATGATATATATTATATGTGCATGAATTATATGTGTATTATTGAGCTTATTTTACCATTTCTGTCTGACTTAGAGAAATGTGCTGTTTATCAAACCAATTCACAAGTTTTAGTTCATGTTTCAGAGCCATTTAATACTATGAGCCAAATAAACATAGTGATTCTTTGATTCCGCAGTTCAATATTGATGTTACTTGATGTTAACAATGTTTGTTTCCCTCAAAATGTGGTGTTGTTTTTTTTTTGTTTGTTTTTTTGCGTTTCCATCCTGTTTCAGGACATTGCAGTCAACATCAGCATCTTTCAGCTATATGTTGATTCCTAGGCTAGATTACGCTCATAAGCACGCCACTACTTTCTGCGCGACCGGCTCCATACTCTCATAAGTCATTGGCGTGACTTGAACCGCTTCCAATTCTCGTGCGCTCACGTCAACCACGAGAATATTGGGGGTTACGGAGAAAGCTGCTAACTCCTCGACAGGGGAGACAGGCTCCCTCAAAATTGCTATAACTAAATATACTCTACTATATATGCAGCTTAATAAACAGCTATTTTATGTTAATACATATTTTGACACCGATGTCTGCAAATTAGGAGCAATACTGCAATAAAAAAATACAAATCTGATCAGATCTGATGTGTAGAAATAAAAGTGTTCAGACGCCATTCAACTGTCAGTCTGTCGACGTATTATAACTGGGGCCCTTACAGAGTTTCCTTTCTGCATCTACTTGCGGAGATAGGTTGTGTATTTCGCTTCCTATTCTCTCTGCGTTTCTGACTTCGTCTTGTGTTCTTCATTGTTGCCTCTTGTCATGTCTGGTCAGGTTCGTGCGCTGCTAAGGCTTGGAAGTATCAGGTTCCCGCCCTGTCTCAGAGTGGTCTTCTTTCCTTTCAGGATGTGCTTCGTCGGTAGTCTTACTAGCGTGACTCCATCTGTCTCTCGCTCCATATCATGGTCTGTTGTTGTACGTTTGTGCCTCCTTCAAAATACCACTGACAACACAAGTTTATATATGAAAGCTGGCGAGACATTACTACTGAGATAATAAGCCGATGTGAACTTTTTGTTTGTACTTGCTCATTGTGAACTCAAGCGTAGTTCATATACATGCTACTATTCCTAGGGCACTGGGCTGATTTTTTAGTGTGTATTAGCTTTCCCTATTATGTGTCTCTCGCCATCAGGCGAACCCACTCTGACTTCTGAGTTACTTGTAATTTACATCCCAAAAGTCAAGGACGAGAAGTCAACATTTTAGCCCAAATGATCTGTGTAGGTGTTGAACCCGCTACCTCTGCATCAGCACACTGGATGTTTAAGAGCAAGTGCTCTTATCCATTCCAGATGGGCTTTTGAAGAGTATTTGCGAGCATGTCCCGATTGTAGTGATGTCATTTCTTAAATTCTAGTATTCAGTAACTGGCAAGACCCCCAGATCCAGACAACATCACAACGGAAATGATCAATGACTTAGGAACATTAAACAGACCAGGTTGCCAGGGTGCTGAGTATAATGTATGATATATAGATATGCCTCCTGACTTCCAGAAATCAGTATTTATAGCAATCACAAGAATCGGGATTAGAGAGAATATGAGAGGGGGAGGGGAGAGACAGAGATAGATTTGTGTCCCTTGGGTGTTCTCATAGAGTGTGTGTGGTGTGTATGCACATGCACGCACATACACTCATATATACATATTGCTGATGGATACTGTGTCTACTTCACCTTCAATAGTTATAAACTGATCCCAACCTAAATATAACATCACCATCAATAGCAAACTGTGCAAATAGGATCACAAAAGAAAGTGTTGCCATGGAAACCCGTGTACCGAATTATTCTTCGTGTGGCGTTGGTGATCATGTTTGTTCACGTGGAAACGTGTATACAAAAAAGAATTATTCTTCTTATAATCCATGCAGTGTGGCACTGGTGATCATGTTTGTTGCCATGGAAACCTGTATACAGAATTCTTCTTTGTGTGTCGTTGGTGATCATGTTTATTCACACGGAAACATGTATACATCATTCTTTTTCTTATAATCCATGCACTGTGGTGTTGGTGATCACATCTGTTCACATGGAAATGTGTCTGTATACAGAATTCTGTGATCATATCTGTTCTCATAGAAACATGTATACATAATTCTTTTTCTTATAATCCATGCACTGTGGCGTTGGTGATCGTATTTATTTGTTCACATGGAAACATGTATACAGAACTCTTCTTCTTATAATCCATTCACTGTATACATTCACTGTATACATTCACTGTGACGTAGGTGATCATATTTGTTCACATGGAAGCTTTCACACACACACAAAACTGTTATTTGCTGCCAATATAGTACCTTGCGGTGTATGGCAGAGGGGTCTTTGAGCCTGGGGAAATAAGACCGCCTGGCTAGTGCAGTCACCGCGAACTATGTAGGTTAGAGTTTTCTTTTTGCCCCCGATAGAAAAAAAATCCACACCTTACCGAGGATTCGAACCCGGGTCTCCCGAAGGAGAATCCGGCATTCTAGCCACTCGGCCAACATAATTCTTCTTCTTATAATCCATGCACTGTGGCGCTGGTGATCATGTCTGTTTACATGGAAGCATGTATACAGAATTCTTCTTCTAATAATCCACGCACTGTGGCGCTGGTGATCATGTCTGTTTACATGGAAGCATGTATACAGAATTCTTCTTCTTAATAATCCACGCACTGTGGCGTTGGTGATCATGTCTGTTTACATGGAAGCATGTATTCAGAATTCTTCTTCTAATAATCCATGCACTGTGGCGATGGTGATCATGTCTGTTCACATGGAAGCATGTATACAGAATTCTTCTAATTATAATCCATGCACTGTGGCGTTGGTGATCATGTCTGTTCACATCTCTCTGTCTCTTGTGCTTCCAATCACATTTTATACCGAAATTCCTCCATAACATGATGTTATTATGTCCAGCATCTTCTCTGTTGGTCTTCCCCTGACACTCTTCCCCTTCAACCTTACCATTGTGACGACATACTACAGCTTTCTTCTTCTCATGGCATGTCCAAAGATTGTTTTCTTCTGGTGTGAGTAACCAGTTCTCTCTGTGAGCTAGCTTCTTTCAAGACATCTTCAATGCTCTTTCTATCCATCCAAGGTGTTCCCATCATTTTTATTTTATAAATCCACATCTCTGCAGCTTCCACACAATTCCTCACTTGTCTGCTAATTGTCGATTATTCACTTCTGTACATCAGGATTGGCTCAATATAGAAGACACTTTTATAGAATCTTGTAGCTGTTACAGTAATCAGTACACTGAGATATTGTGTATACATCAAGATCTGTTGATGTACCTAGAACTACATATACTCAGCCCCTACATATACTCAGTTTCAATGTTCACAGATAAAGATACTACTGTAGTGGTGAGAAGTGTTAAACCTTCACATAGGCTTGATCGGCATTGATAGATGGTGTGTGAGGTTTTAGGTCTTCATATAGGCTAGGTCATGATATTATAAGATTATGTGACCAGTTACATGCCTTGCTTCCTTTCCTTTGCAGTGAATTCCCAGAAAATTATTCAGTACTAATTTTACGGTTAAGTTAGTTGCATAACCTTTACAGGACATCACAGTCAACCACAGAATTTTTTGGCTGTTCATGATTTCTTGGCAAGTTCACGTTCAGTAGTTTACTGTTGCTTTCTCAACGCCTGGCTCTCATACTATTGTATTAAAACCAGCGCATGGCGATCTGTTTCCAAATCGCCCACAGCTGTGTTTCGAACGTGGTATGCAAATATCTGCGAATAATAAAAAACATATATTGGGAAAGAGTGTGCCTTAATTTGAATAATAGACAGGCAGAAGTCATGGTGATATCAAAGAAAAAGATTGCGCCTAAATGTGCAATTAAAGTACGGGACGTTTTTTAGGGGCAAGAGCAGAAATTCACAGATCTAGGCACATGGATACCATCAGATGGAAGATGCATTACTGAGATAAAGAGCAGAATAGGACAAGCAAAACACTGCATTCTATGAAATTGTGATAGCTAGAAAAGAAGGAGGAAGAAGAGAGAGGAGGGAGGAGAGAGAGAAGAGAAAGAAAAGAATAATGAGGGATATGATATAAGATAGTGTGAAGCCTAAAAATTCGTTCCTCAGTCGAACTCTGCCTACTACACGCTACCTTTGATAGTAAAGAAAGATGAAGAGAGAGAGAGAGAGAAGGAGAAAAAGGATGAGAGTAAGGGATACGACAGATTTAGGTTCGTGTCTCCGCGTGAGAACAATAGTTAATTACTATTGCACCATCAATGTCTCGTGGTGTATGTTATTAGGTTATAGAAGAGATGTACAGCCTCACAAGGTCTCTAAGCTACTCTACTTATATTACTTCAGACTGACAAGTCGAAATAAAAGACAACTCAATAATATATTTATTTCCTTCTTGAACAATAACAGAGTGACAATCTACAACATAATCGCATAGAGTAATCAGTACATGCATTGCAGACACATAATGCATATTGAACTGTAATAATACGATGCTGCATTGCCTCATAAGAGAGAGAGAGAGAGATAGTGTAACAGCCTATGCCACTGGATGTTAGGGGAATGCCACTTATTATCACCTATTAACCGCATGAAGTAAAAGACTAAAGCTAGGAATTACACCGGCCTTTGTTTCGTAACTATCTTTCCGTAGGCTTATTAGTGGTCCATATATTCAGCCCAAATACCCATTGATCCATAGATTGATCCATCAATCCATATACCCAGGGATTATTTTGTTCAGATGGATATCTGTTTAGTCAAGTATGCCCGGTATGCTTGGGCGACTCCATTTTACCCAGGCAATGCCTGAAACATTATAAAACAATACCCGTGAGTTTTATGTGAGAATAAACATTAGTCTTTCACTATCTACAAAGTCCTTAACATCTATCGCTTCTTTATCTATACTAGTATTAGTATATCTTAGCCATAACATAAATTAAGAACCTTATTGTGAACACATATGTTTAACTAATATCATAATCGCCTATTTCCCGACGCGCCGCCTACAGCCAACATTAAGTATTTAACCATTTACCCGAAGATTTGAATTCGCTGCCTGTACACCGCAAGGCCAGCCTAACTACACCTCCACAGAAGCGTGACCTCCTTTCACCTACGTCCAGCGGACAAAAGACAACATTCCTTCCTGTGCCCGCCCCGTCTCTGGCCAACGATCTCACCTGCCCCTATTGTCTGGTTGACCTAGTGATCGCGAGTGCCTGGCTATCTTCTTCTGCCGTCTGCTGTGTTTGGTCGCTGTGTTTATATTCTTGCAATAGCCTTTCGTTTTATATGCCGTGTTGACCCGCCTAGTTATCATTAATCTTTTAGTCTAATTACTTAATTTACCTGCAAATATATAGTTTATCCACACTCTGCTTATCTAACCGATTAATTTGACTCCAATCACTCTATTTCGGCCATTTAAATATAGGTCATATGCAAGACGCCGCATTCAGTCCTGATCCTTTGCCGGGTCGTTCATGATTACGCGGTAAGTTCACCTACGGTAGTTTGCTATAGCTCTCTAAACTAAGATACCTGATTATCATATACAACTAAACTAATTAGGTCTAAGTCTTATGTCAAATTACATTCAACTTCTGCCATTCAGTGGGTTTCTGGTCGTCCTTCTGGGTTTCATTTGTCTCTGCCCAATCAATCGCTTGTCGTGGATCCCACTTGACCTTATTGTCCTATCTGACCTTTAGTCTCCTGCGTGGTTCCAACCGCAGTGTCCCTGGCTATGGTTGTCCTGTGTGACGTTTAGCCATCTACTGCAACTAACGAGCGGTCTCCTTAGCTGGCGGTCCTCTTAACTCAAGTGGTTTTCTTGCACTTTAACGACCCTCGGACTCTGCGTGTCTTTCCCTTCTTTGGCTTATCTGCCTTGGGTAGGTTCCGTTCACAGATCCTTAGTCGCTCTCACTCCTATCAGTGATTCAGACGAGTTCTAGCATGGGCGCTTGTCCATCTTCCTTCACTTCCTCCTCCTACAGATACTATACAGACTTGGGCACGGATTAGCCACAATTTCTGAAGTCCTGTTACTATGTTCCTTGGGCTGCCCCAAGAGGGCTCAGGCCCCCGCCGCTCCCGGAGTTCACTCTCGACTGTCCTCTCTCCTGCTCGACTCTTCCCCAACTGACTGGATCCCAAAGTATATATAACGATAAAATATGGCGCTTCTTTCTGGAATCACGTGACGTCGCTGTCCCTTGTCATCCAATCAGTACTTCGGGTACTCTGCTTAATTTGCATACTACCATCATATCATTAACCCAAATCTACATTGTTAGCTGGAGTTCACGGCCCTGAGTTCATTTACTTTTTCCCGCCACCATAGATTTGGAGTATGGCGTTCTATTCTGACAGCCGAGGTCACTTCCAATGCCGCCTGTACTCATAAATTATGCTGCCTCTAAAGTTCACCATTGTCCCTCTGACAGCTTGAACCCACAGTGTACAATACATTTGGCACTCCTCTCCCTGAGAAACTGCTAGTCAACAATAGAGGATGGCCTTGCCGCTATTCGGTCATGCACTCCCGCTCAACCTATGACTATTTTAAAAACAATCCTGGCCCTTGACCTCTCGGTTTCAAAAATATTCCAGTTTATATTTCCCCGGTAAATTTAGGCGATATGTGAAATTTCCCTACTGTCTCATACCCACCTACCAAAAGCTGATGGGTCCCACCATCAATATAGCGTCATCCCTCCTTGAGATCGAAGCCCTGGCTCCGCATCTGACATCACTCCTAAACAATATTGAACGCCTAAAGGGAAAACTCTTTTTGGAACTTCCACCCCAAATAATAATAATAATAATAAAAATACTGGTTGCATCCCCTGCTCTCCCAGTGCATAAGGCAGTTAAAACTTGTTCGACTGCTGTCGTGCATCACAACGATATAGTAACCAACTAATATTATTAATAAAGACAGTTCAATCTCTTGCATGCTGGGGATTCCCCAGAAAACAAAATCATCAATCAATGGGTGCAATACTTAGGGGCACCAAAATTAATAAAACAATGTCAATATAGGCATTCACTTAATATGCCACTCCCCTGTAACAACAACAAAACAAACAATCAGATTTACATAGGTGCTACCCACTAGGAACTCTGTATATCAATGTGCCCAGTCATCCTTGAATCTGAAAAAACATTGTAACAATTCCTGCGACACCACAGGAACATGCCTGTTCACCACACATAATAAAACAACAATATCTCCCCTATTCGCAAGGACACATCAGCCTGAAGCTGCAATCTTCACGATCACCACCGATGTACACAAAAACAAATCAGCCCCTACTGTAAGTAAACAACATTTAGTGGCCATAGAAACAAACCAAACATATATCATGAAACAGCTTTTGACATAAAAACAAATGTGCGCCCAGTCGTTAGACATCGTGCTCAATTGTCTTGGCGCTGAAATAACTCTGGAAAAAAAAAATGGTATGCCCAGTTCTTGGACATTATGTCCTACTCTCTTGACGCTGAAATAACTCTGACAAAAAATGTGTGCCCTATTCTAGGACATCATGCTCTAACATTTAATCTTCGCCATGCCCCTTCACATTAAAAACAAACATGTACCCGTATTAACATCTACTCGGGCAATCTCAGATTATAAATTGTCTCCTTGGCCTCCTGGCACGACGTTGAACTATGTGTTGTCACTATGACACCCAATACTACAGTTGTGTCCGCCCAACACAATAGAGTGAGGCCCACACAAAAATAAAAACATTCGCATACCCGACTTGACAACTTCCGCTATGGAAACACCAAGGGAGCTAACTGCTCCACAACAGTTGATCCCCTCAAGTAGTCATATTCGTTTAAACAACAAAATAACATGTTTCTAACTAATCTTATGACCTGTAAAACAAAGGATGGCTAAACGCTACTACACATATGGCTCTCCTGACAAAAATGTCATTCAATAATGAACCAACACCACAGCACGAATGTTTAACTAATTATTTAACTACCGTTCATTGCGTCATGCTGAAATAAATATATAGAGAATATGTTTCTGCTTGCTGGTGCTCTCTGGATTCAGTTTCCCTTCACTGAATTTCTACGATTGTCTTCTTTAAAGTGTCTATTCTATATGCATGGGCAGAAATATAGGTCGTCACTGGTCATTCACTGCCCAACACCGTTAACATGTCTAATTCTGGTATCATGAAACTTGAACACGCTGGTACACTGAATTCCACCTCTGTTCCCGCCTCTAAAAAAAGGGATATTCTAACTACCACGAGTGACACTGTCATCTGTCTCTTCACAACAGCCATAATTGACTCACTGCATAAAACAGAGGGGAACAACCCCGCTTGGTGATGTAATTGTTCATGCGTGCATTTCACAGTTACTGTCTCCGCCCTGCAATGTTCTGCTTCTTCTGATGGTTTTCGGCTTCCCTTGATTGAATACTACTCGTCGAAATAGACAGGGGGGTTTCTTGATTCACCTATAATTGTCATTGTTATTGTATGCCTCTCTGGCACGCCGCATGTGCCATTGATAAAGTTCCGAACAGCCCGTCTCGCCCTGCCGCTGATGGGGCACGCTAGCACGATGGGTCCTTGTCGTTCCTTGCAGGGCAACACAAAGGGGGGGGGGGGGAAGGAGTGCTATATTTTCTTAGTGGCCTCGGATGTCTACACTGCCACCAGAAATGTTGGGTTCTGTCACCTAAACAGCTTCATAACTGTTCCCTAAAAGAGTCAGCGAAATTCATTCCCCGGACAGCCACAGGTTTGGCTGGCTCTGCATAACAGGTGTGGGAATTGTTCTTATACTTTGCATGGCTCTGGGTTTCGCTTGCCATGCCCTGTCGTCAATCATGACTCTGACTTCCTGGACGAAGAGGGTGACCTTTGTATAACGGTGGAGTATTTTATTGTGATACTCTTCAATCAGTGAGTTAGTCTTTAACGTGCACTGACATAAGGAGTTTGGTCCTTTAAAGATGACAAGATAAGGCCACCCGTACGTTGACTTGCTCTGCTCAGCTGTTGTCTGAGCTCATTTCGGACAGATTCCGCTGCGCTGACACTCCTTCTGAGTTGGCTATCCCTGGGTATTTCGTTATAGTGGGTTTTCCTGTATTCTTGTAGCAAGATGGTTTGGCCGGTGTACTTTACACAAGAGTTTCTAACTGAACAGACTTAGTAGAAACCTCGCCGATAGATAGTTCAGACAATTTACCAACCAGCTATGAGATAAGTAGCCTAGTAAAGGAACACTTACTGAGACAACTATCGAGCAGGCAATCACGAACTACTGACTGTAAGCGACAAATCTATGTATACGATCTCACTATGTAGTAGAACCTGACACCGCCGAGACAAAGTTCACATGGAATCTTCTGGGAGCTACCGGACTAAGCTGGAAGGTCCCAGAAAAATCTGGAAACATATCGCTGCCTGACGACGCCATGTGTGATAGCTAGAAAAGAAGGAGGAAGAAGAGAGAGGAGGGAGGAGAGAGAGAGAAGAGAAAGAAAAGAATAATGAGGGATATGATATAAGATAGTGTGAAGCCTAAAAGTTCGTTCCTCAGTCGAACTCTGCCTACTACACGCTACCTTTGATAGTAAAGAAAGATGAAGAGAGAGAGAGAGAAGGAGAAAAAGGATGAGAGTAAGGGATACGACAGATTTAGGTTCGTGTCTCCGCGTGAGAACAATAGTTAATTACTATTGCACCATCAATGTCTCGTGGTGTATGTTATTAGGTTATAGAAGAGATGTACAGCCTCACAAGGTCTCTAAGCTACTCTACTTATATTACTTCAGACTGACAAGTCGAAATAAAAGACAACTCAATAATATATTTATTTCCTTCTTGAACAATAACAGAGTGACAATCTACAACATAATCGCATAGAGTAATCAGTACATGCATTGCAGACACATAATGCATATTGAACTGTAATAATACGATGCTGCATTGCCTCACAAGAGAGAGATAGATAGTGTAACAGCCTATGCCACTGGATGTTAGGGGAATGCCACTTATTATCACCTATTAACCGCATGAAGTAAAAGACTAAAGCTAGGAATTACACCGGCCTTTGTTTCGTAACTCTTTCCGTAGGCTTATTAGTGGTCCATGTATTCAGCCCAAATACCCATTGATCCATAGATTGATCCATCAATCCATATACCCAGGGATTATTTTGTTCAGATGGATATCTGTTTAGTCAAGTATGCCCGGTATGCTTGGGCGACTCCATTTTACCCAGGCAATGCCTGAAACATTATAAAACAATACCCGTGAGTTTTATGTGAGAATAAACATTAGTCTTTCACTATCTACAAAGTCCTTAACATCTATCGCTTCTTTATCTATACTAGTATTAGTATATCTTAGCCATAACATAAATTAAGAACCTTATTGTGAACACATATGTTTAACTAATATCATAATCGCCTATTTCCCGACGCGCCGCCTACAGCCAACATTAAGTATTTAACCATTTACCCGAAGATTTGAATTCGCTGCCTGTACACCGCAAGGCCAGCCTAACTACACCTCCACAGAAGCGTGACCTCCTTTCACCTACGTCCAGCGGACAAAAGACAACATTCCTTCCTGTGCCCGCCCCGCCTCTGGCCAACGATCTCACCTGCCCCTATTGTCTGGTTGACCTAGTGATCGCGAGTGCCTGGCTATCTTCTTCTGCCGTCTGCTGTGTTTGGTCGCTGTGTTTATATTCTTGCAATAGCCTTTCGTTTTATATGCCGTGTTGACCCGCCTAGTTATCATTAATCTTTTAGTCTAATTACTTAATTTACCTGCAAATATATAGTTTATCCACACTCTGCTTATCTAACCGATTAATTTGACTCCAATCACTCTATTTCGGCCATTTAAATATAGGTCATATGCAAGACGTCGAATTCAGTCCTGATCCTTTGCCGGGTCGTTCATGATTACGCGGTAAGTTCACCTACGGTAGTTTGCTATAGCTCTCTAAACTAAGATACCTGATTATCATATACAACTAAACTAATTAGGTCTAAGTCTTATGTCAACTTACATTCAACTTCTGCCATCCAGTGGGTTTTCTGGTCGTCCTTCTGGGTTTCATTTGTCTCTGCCCAATCAATCGCTTGTCGTGGATCCCACTTGACCTTATTGTCCTATCTGACCTTTAGTCTCCTGCGTGGTTCCAACCGCAGTGTCCCTGGCTATGGTTGTCCTGTGTGACGTTTAGCCATCTACTGCAACTAACGAGCGGTCTCCTTAGCTGGCGGTCCTCTTAACTCAAGTGGTTTTCTTGCACTTTAACGACCCTCGGACTCTGCGTGTCTTTCCCTTCTTTGGCTTATCTGCCTTGGGTAGGTTCCGTTCACAGATCCTTAGTCGCTCTCACTCCTATCAGTGATTCAGACGAGTTCTAGCATGAAATGAAGAACATTTTGTGCAGAAGTCACTGCCCTTGAAAGTCAGAAAAAGTGTTTCCACGTAACATAGAACCAGTTTTAACATACGACTGCGAGTCCTGGACAATTAGTAAACAGGCGAAAAAATCACTGGAAGCCTTGGTGATGTGGTTTTATAGAAGAATGCTGAAAGTTAATTGGACAGCTAAAAAGAGCGATCAGGATGTTTTAAGGGAAGCTGAGTCGCAAATACAATGATGTTTATTAGCTTAGAAGTTATTTGATTAGCTTCCCCTATACCACATAGTTCGTGATCCCGCATACCCGCGTTCGAAACACAGTTGCGTAGTAAAACATGATGAGCTGATTAAAATGTTGGAAGATATCAACATTGATGGGAAAGATTTAAGAATAATAAAGAATATATACTGGAACCAAGTAGCAGCAATTAAAATGGGAAATAAAGAGGGTAGTTGCGAACGGATAAAGCTAGGAGTACGACAGGGGTGTGTCTTGTCACCCGATCTCTTCTCCCTATATAGCGAAGT
The DNA here is from genome assembly GCA_963921405.1 of Cepaea hortensis. NCBI lineage: Eukaryota > Metazoa > Mollusca > Gastropoda > Stylommatophora > Helicidae > Cepaea > Cepaea hortensis. The sequence goes on from OY992877.1 coordinate 182,503,850, forward strand.
AATAACGAGAGAGATCAAAGAGAAGCCAGGAATACTAATCGGAGGATATAATATAAACAATATACGCTGTGCAGATGACACAGTACTGGTGGCGGATAATGCAACAGACCTACAACAATTGTTGGACATTGTAGTAACAGAGAGTGCACAGACAGGACTCTCCTTGAATATCAAGAAAACAGTAACAATGGTGATATCAAAGAAAATGGGGACACCAAAATGTGACAGAAATAGAAGAGGAAATTCTCAACCAAGTGGATAATTTTAAATACCATGGGGCACTTATAACATCAGATGGAAGATGTACATCAGAGATTAAGAGCAGAATTTTTTTTTTTTTTTTTTTTGCATATCCTTTACAGGACAAAGACCGAGATCTGTGGAGAGCCTTGAACGCCTACGCCAGTTTGCAGGGCACTTGATGATGATGATGATGATGATGATGATGATGATACAGGACGGAAGAAGAATACTGGAGAATGAACCCGGGACCACAGTGTTTGTGAGCAAGAATGTTAACCACTATACTGTCACAGTCACCCATTCAACGGGTAAATACCCTTATTAACAACACCATGAAAAAATAAAATAAAAATCAACACAGCTTTTCTTTGTTTACTTTAATGTCATCACATCTAGACATTTTAACTGCTGAAAAATTATGCACAAGAGCAATCTGCATCTTCATAATCCATCTTTGAAACGCATGAAAGACAAATCAGCTTTTGTCACACCACTAAAATTGTAATACCAAAAGCATAAGTGAACTGCAAGCCAGTTAGAATTTAAAGTAATAAATAAGTAACAGCAACGGAAAAATAATTAGTAGATATATGTGTAGTTATAAGACTATTTTTAAGAACTATACTATTTTTTTAAAAAACACAGGCTGGTTATAAGCCAGAATGCAAGTATTCAGCCATCAGATATGATTTAAAATGAAATTCAGAGTGCGCAGAGCGAGAGAGGGCAGCCAATATATCTGAAACTAATGAGAACATGTGAAGAACAGAAATTGCAAACAGTGCCAATGAAACAAAAGTGACCATAGACGTGGTTACTTTAGCTTAGTGTCACAGTAAACAAGTGTTCAACAAAATGTACATACATGAATGACCTGTGAGACATAGACTCATATACATTGTGAACATGTGACAGGAATTAACACTTTGTGAACACTGACATTAATCCATGTACAAAATAAACATATGACTGCCAACAGATGAAGCGGGAATGTGAAACTGTCTCTGCCATAGTACATAAATATGCTGGCCATTGTGAAAGTATTTGTCTATCTAACAGTGCCATAGTACATAAATATGCTGGCCATTGTGAAGATATTTGTCTATCTAACAATGCCATACTAATTGTTATTATTCCAACAGCGACAACAAATCTAAACAATAAAATCTCAAGAAATATCATTCACAGGACATTTTTGTCTCAACGAAGCATCTAATCTACAATGTGTATCACCACTGTATAATTAATAAGTTATATTTACAATATTAAGTCGATTTCCAATGGTTAGGGAATTGACTTGACCAGTACGCTTGTTCAGTCATTAAACTTCAATGGAGGTAGACCCCAGCATTTATGGGGTTTAAGCTAAGGTCAAAGGATGATCTGGGAAAGTCTAGACATCAAACTGACCATGCTGCCCCCATGCCATGTCATTTTCTAATGGCAAATACAGGCCTAACACCACACCCCCAATATCCCTCACTGCTATGTAAATGTTGCATGGTATTTTCTAATGGCACACAAGCCAGATGCCCAAGAGAAAATAAACCATCTCCAAAATGTTTCAGGTCAAATTGGTCTCCAAATTAACACAGCAAATACAAAAACTATTGATCTTACCAACAGTTCAGACGACACCATATAAACAACCATGTTCTGGAAAAAGTCAACAGCTTCACATACATAGGAAGCAAAATGACATCTACAGGGCACTCAACGCCAGAAATATTATCTAGAATCGCTCTGGCATCTGGTGCCTTCAATAAACTATCAAACATCTGGAAGTCAAAGACACTAAGCAAACATACGAAACTTAAAATCTTCAACTCTTGTGTGATTCCAGTGCTAACGTATGGATGTGAGAGTTGGAAATCAACGGTAGCTTTAGATTAAAAAAAAATTAGACAATTTTGAGAACAAATGTCTTAGAAGAATTCTAAACCTCCACTGGACAGATTTCAAAACCAATGCGCAAATAAGACAAGAGACTAAGCAAGATATTGTATCCAATTTTATAAGAAAACGACGTTGGAACTACATCGGCCATGTACTCAGAAATGGGCAAGACAAGACTCCCCAACTTATGGTCCCAGTAGGGAAAAGAAAACGGGGAAGACCAAGACATGCGTAGAACCATCATCAGAGAAGGCTCATTCAACAGCCAAGTGAACATCCAGGATCTACAACAGGTAGCAGCGAACTGCCAGACATGGAGAGCCATGACTTCTGCCCTATGAGCCGCCTTAGGCTCAAGAGGAAAGACTAACTAACTAACTAACACAAGCCTAGTACCACACCCCCACTATCCCTGACTGCTATATCACTGTTACATGAACTTTGCAGGACATCCCTACCCCAACTCCATGTTGATTTTCTAGACAATTTTATGTTCAGTAGATAGCCATTGCTTTCTGAACGAGAAGTCCACATTGCAGTCCAACTAACCAGTGTGGGGATTGAACCCTCTACCCCTGCCGTCGGGCCATCGGAAGTTTCAGCGCATGATACCTTACATATTTATAGTCTATTTCTACTCAGAAAAGCCAATACCATGTAGTCATTTGGGTATTTCAATATCAAAGTGGCAAACTGGTGAACCCCTTGCAAATGTTTTCACGACAGCAGCTGGATAATAATAATAATAACAACAAAACCAATAATAATAATAATAATAATAATAATAATAATAATAATAATAATAACAATAATAATAGTGCTGTAATTACCTTATTTGCAAATGTTTGACGATCATACAAACAAGTCCCCTAGCAGGAACTTGCTGTGGGTGATTGAAGTGTAAGGACCGTCACATTTTGTAGGCCTGAGTGCACAGAGAAATAGGTGGCCAGTCTGTCCCTCCCCTAGTGAATGGCGAGTGGAGGCATCAAACCCTCATCCGACCTCGGTCGTGCCATTCTCAGCGTTATCTCCCTGCAATTATGCCCAAGCTCCTAATCTGATGACACACCTGCTATCTTAATCTTACACTGACAACTGGCTGTAGATACATGACAGCAGAAAATGGGTATCTTTCCGCAGATAATGCGGACATGACAATCACAAACACCATTTCAGAAGGATTCACTATCATCCAATGGCTCTCCCCGCGCGGAACTTTTCCCCAATACTAGTTTGTTGGTTTTTTTCTAATTTCTCTCCATCGTACGCCAGGTGTCCCACCTCTGTTGCTGTCATGTGTAAAATGTCTCTCTATCATAAGTCACATGTCCCGCCTATGTTGCAGTCATGTGTAAAATATCGCTCCATCATAAGTCACATGTCCCGCCTCTGTTGCAGGCATGTGTAAAATATCTCTCCATCATAGCCCATGTGTCCCACCTCTGTTGCTGTCATGTGTAAAATATCTCTCCCTCATAACCCAGGTGTCCCGTCTCTGTTGCTGTCATGCGTAAATGTCTCTCTATCATATTCCAGATGTCCTGTCTCTGTTGCTGTCATGTGATACACATCTATCACATCTTCAATCCATCCACAATGTGGTTTTCCTAGTCTCCACTTCCCTGGCACACAACTCCCTCCATAATTATCTTTCCCAGACATCCATATCTTTTTACATGTCTAAATAATTTTATTTTTCTAAATTTAAGTGTCTTAATAACCAATCTTCCTCAATTATGAGCTCATATTGGATGGATCTGTTTTTTTTATCTCTTTTTCGTCTCATGAAGTGTTAGTACTCTCCTGGACAGGCTAAATTAGGTTAACTATGTGTGTGTAAAGTCTGAAATTGCACAAAGAACCTGAATTTTCATAAAATGTCCTGAAAAAACACAACAGTAAAAAGGACAATAACAAATGCTATAAGCAATGCAGTAAAAGTGTCAATTCAAGTGCACTGGCATTGTTGTATGTAATCTGTGTATGCAGTCAGACGTAAACAACAAAAGCATTATACTACTGTGTGTGTTAGTCTCTCTCTCTCTCTCTTTCTCAAATGTGGTCAAATGCTTGACCATCTTGCCTGTGTTGCAATACTGTATTTGTATATTTAATTACAAAAGTGTCTTTTGCAGTTTGAAAAATGATTATGAATTTGATTTTGGGAATATTGATTGAAAAACGCTGGCGCCAAAATGAATGTTAGAGCTCTCTGAACCCTAGTCAGCCAGTCAGTCTAATCCAGTCACCCGTGCTATGGGGCAACAATTAAAACATAATAATAAATATTCTCAGAGTCACAGCCTCTCTCAGCTTCCTTGATGAAGAATACCCACAGGACCTCTGGATCCAAGTCTACATAGATGGGTCAGCACAAAATGTTGTTCAAAATGGAGAAGCAGGCGTGGACATACGAGGGCGAGTCAATAAGTAAGTCACACAGTTCTGTAGGATGGCAGGTAAATGTAGTCGGTGTTTTCTACAGGTGTCATTAGGAAACAGCAACATCAAACTTTATATTTCCGTTCGTCAGGTGGCGCTAAGTGTCTCATGTGCATGCGCAGCGCATGAACAAAATGGCGACTGTATTTACGGAGTGTACAACCAAAGAGCAACGTGCTGTTGTGCGTTTATTTGTGGGCAAACGGACTGCCTGCAAAGGACATTCATAGGGAAATGCTTCCTGTTTATGCTGACAAATGTGTTCCGTAAAGCGGTGCATAGCTGGGTAGAAAAATTTTTGATGAAATCCGATCTGGTCATCCTGTTGAGATTGCAATAGAAGCATCCGTGCAGCGGATGGAGGAGATGATTAGGGGTGACAGGTGAGTAACGACTGACTCTGTAGCATCTGTAGGGTGTTCACATGATTCAGCATACAGCATAATGCGTGATTGATTGAAATTTAAGAAAGTGTGCTCAAGGTGGGTACCCAAACAACTGAAGGAGGAACACAAAATCAACAGATTTGGCTTGTCCTTGCATCATCTCTGTCGATACGACGATGAAGGAGGATAAGACAAGCTGAACAGGATTATTACTGGGGACGAATCATGGGTGTATCACTACCAGCCCGAATCAAAGCGTGCTTCAATGCAATGGAAACATCCTTCTTCGCCTTGTGTCCAAAAATTAAAGGTTACGCCATTAGCGGGGAATCGGAGCACACAGTTCTATGCAGCCGATTTGGGAGGACTGATAAAACGATGGGATAAGTGCATCAATGGTGGTGGAAATTATGTTGAGAAATAAAGCGACAAAGTATGTATAAAAATAAACTGGTTTCAAGTTGTTATCATACTTAGTTATTTTTCCACAGCCATTTGTGACTTACTTATTGACTTCCCCTCGTAAAATACCAAAATAATACTAGGGGCCTTAGCCAGAGTACCACAGGGAAGTACTGTCATAACTATGATTCTAAATTACAGGCAATCAAGATAGCAACAGAGAAATTACTAAATACCAACCATGGTACACAACCATTGACAGATGCAACATCAGTACTCGAGACACTCCTGTATGGAGAAATTGCCAGTACTAAGGACACTACTTTCTGAACTTATAAATCAGAATAAGGTCACCATACAATGGATACCATCCCACTGTGGAGTACCCGGAAACAACAGAGCTGATCAACTGGCTAAGGAAGGAGCCAAAGAAGACCAGCCTGATGTGCCCGTTACATACCAACAAAAGAAAAGAATGATCAAGTCAGTCAGAAAGCCACCATAACCTGCTCAGGATGACTACCACGTAATGGACAGACCAGAAAAAGTCATTATTCTGCGCTTCAGAACAGGATACGATAGATTACGCAACAACATTTATATAAAATTCAAGATTGGTGAATCAGCCACGTGCACATGTGGATTGGTGCCGCAGACATCAGATACTCCAAGATTGCCCAAAATACAACATATCTAGGCGAACCTTCTGGCCTAGAGAAACAACAGTGGAAGATAAACTCTATGAACCACAGAGTGAACTAAAAATAACATTGAAGTTCATACAAGAGACAACATTGCAGTTATAGACAAATTTCAAGTGAACGAAAGAAGAATAGACATCGCCAATGTTCTTGTTCAACATTCATTTATTGTGTCAGTGGGCTGTGAGGCAACAAGTAAAACATAATTATAAATACTCTCAAAGTCATAGTCCTGATATCTAAATGTTCTTGTTCAACATTCATTTATTGTGTCAATCCTCCCAGCATGTAGGATCTGCCTTTTGGCTTCTTTCATGATCTGCACACAGCATATTCCCCTAATAGACCAGGAATAGGACCAGACCTAGCCTGATATTTATTTAGAATCAGATTCATGTGTTTTGTTACTTAATTTTCTACCAGTTCCATTTCCATGTCTTGTTCAAAACAGTCACAATTTAAATCGAATGTATCAGTCATGAAATCACTGAGCACAAGATAACAGCCTGTTCAGTTGTTAGCCTCGTAGAACAGCTAGTTCCCACATTTGCAGCATATCTATTCCTCATGACAAGAATTCAACATTTGCAAACTATGGAAAACCTATGAGAGCGGTCATGTTGTCATGTGGGTCCCATATATACAAACTATGTGAGACCAATATGATGGTCACTCAGGAAATGAACTATTTACACACAGACCAATATGTGGGGATCACAGGTTCATGGGAGGAGGGGGAGGGGGAGAGAGAGAGAGAGAGAGAGAGAGAGAGATGGCTGAGAGGTCTCGGTATCCATCTCTGGTCTGAATCATCAGGAGGAGGTCATCATGGCCGAATGGATGAGAATGCGTGTTCTTAAATATGCAGTGTGCTGATGTCGAGGTAAGGGGTTCAACCCCTACACCGGACAGTTGGACTAAAATGTTGACCTCTCGTTCTTAACTTGGGGACGTAAATTACAAGTACCTCTGAAATCGGAGTAGGTTCGCCTGATGGCGAGGGACACACTGATCTCTGAGTTACGTGTAAATGTGACTTGAGGAAGTGAGCTTACCACAAAAGATGTCGCAGTCAGACATACTGATCTCTGAGTTATTGAGCTTACCACAAAATATGCTCCAGTCTGACACACTCATCTCTGAAATATCTATAAATCTGTCTTGAGGAAGTAAAACTGCCTCAAAAGCATGCTGAAGTAAATCATACTGACCTCTGAGTTAGGCTGTAACTAGGTGTGATGCAAGCCCCTCAACAACAACAAAAACAGAGCAACAAAAAATAGGCATCATAGATGCAAAATAGTTTTAAACAATAAAAAAAACTTATCATACACAGCTATAGAAAAATCAGGTGTCCTAAACTTAACTGAACAGGAAACAGTTCATCAGGGATTTGCCATTAAATGTTGATATTTGTACATCTTTCCAGATTTAAAAAAGAAGATATTTATTTAATAAATACATTTCACTGGCAAAGATGCGCACAATTCTCTCATTTTATTTACACTTGTTCAATTTATCTTTTGAAGGACAACAATAAATTCCTGAGGCACATTTATACACATTGCTTTTCAGAGAATTATTAAACATCTTCCTTCCAATGTGGCAGAAAAGCCATTATGATAACATTTTGCATTACACAAAATCATTTGGAAAAAAACACAACTTTCTTTGTCAACGAACACGTCCATAAGTGCTCCAGTCTCCTCCTACATGTAACATAAGGAGGTCTTATCACAGTGCCTAAACTCTTGTCACAGCTGCAAGAATATAAATGTCTACACTTCCAGAATCACATTTTATATTATTTTTTGTCGGTAAGTTTTCTCATTTTGAAATTTAGTCAGGACAGCAGAATATTCGGTCTACCTCTTTTCAATTTCCAACTGCCAATGAATTTTAACAAGAGCAATAGCAACATATGCCATCCTAGGTTTTCGCTCTTATCTAAGAAGTTTAGGTCAAGAATAGTACCAAAACAATTTATTAGCTCATGCAAACAATTTATAGAACTATCATTGTAATCATGTGCTCTACAAAGTGGCAAAATACATCCATGTCTCTCCGCAGATTTATCCTTGGTGTTCTGAATAAATTCTTTACACAATAGTAATTTTAGAATAGTTAAATTAAACTTCCTTATAGAAGATCTTCTTAACCTGACGTTGGAAGACAGAACATGGAAAGTGAAAAGAGATTGCATGTGTCCCATCACACCAAATCAACAAGTCACATCTTCTTCTGTCCTTAATCTCCCATTGAAACATAGGTTTTCAAACAACTTGCATGAGGCCTTTCTATCCTTTGCTATCTCTTTCAGCTCCCTCCATGTCTTCCCCATTGTATTCATCACTGTCCCTAATTCTCCTCTCTGTGTGTTCTTAGGTCCCCCTCTGTTTAGCTGGCCCTGTGGGTTAGAGACAACAGATTTTCTAGTTATTGTATTATCAGGTTTTCTCAATGCCAACAACATTGTCCTTTCCTCACCTCTTGATTCACTGGTATTTGTTGAGTTCTCTCTATGAGTTGCACATTTGTGATTCTGTTATACCATTTTATTTCTTCTATTCTGCACAGGCAACAATTAATTAGTATTGTTAATTTATTAGTAACTGTTCTAGTTGTTCTCCATGTTTCTGATCCATACCGTGGCACTGATTTAGCATTAGAGTAAGAAATTCTCAGTTTGGTGCTAAGCTTCATTTCCTTTGACTTCCACACATGTGCCAGTGGTATGACAAGTCCTCTTGCCTTCTGTATTCTTATTTTACTATCTCTATCTGTTCCATAAACTCTTTCTTTGACTACATTGCTACTTAAATAAGTGCATAATTCCACCTCTGGAAATGAGTTTTCACCAAGGAAAATCAGGTTACCATTTGCTTTGTTTATTCTCATTAGCTTTGTTTTTCCCCCTATCAATTTTTAAGCTGTTGGGACCTCCCATCAAGTTTGTCTAGCTTTGTGTGGGACAGGATTCACCAGCCAAGTCCAGATCATCAGCTGCTGTGTCAGATTCCCGTGAACTGTATTTCTGGCAGTAATTATTGTTGACTTCCTAATCCAATCTATTGTCAGTAAGAATAATAAAGGTGACAAAGGGCATCCCTATCTCACTCGTGTTCTTATTTCAAATGTAACTACAAACGCCTGCCAGAGTTAACATCATTCTAAGTATGTGACATTCAACCTGCAAATGAGGGCATCTTTTCTATCATAAATTGCTAGACTTCAAAGATGCAACTGTTAAATAATATTTTCTTTATAACCAACAAGAACTGAATAAAATATGTAAGTCAAAAATGAATATTTATCTACTAGGAATGTACATTAATTGCAAAAAACTGAAACTGTAACACATCAAACCAGCCTCTCTTGACCCCAAAGGTAAGAGAAAAGCATGTCATTGTCAACAGCTTCAAACATGTTTATGTAACTACTAACTAAATGGATAGTTTTACTCATAATTTGCAGTGTGTTAGGTAAATTATTTCATGAACATTTCAATAATCAATACATTTTTCTGTTGCTTAACCCTAAGAGAAAAGAATACAACATTAGGGACAAGAATACAGAATGGATTTCCATACTTGTATGGAAATAAGGATAGTATAGAAACTTAGTAGGTATTAATTTCCAGTTATGTTGTATTTGGCAAACCTTAAGTTTACTGTAAAATGTCAGCATGTTTTCATGAGAAAGATTCAGTTGCATGTGTAGGTCATCATGAGGAAGATTTGATTAACGTCTTAACATTATTTAGACAGTTGGTCAGTGATAGCCTTTATATAAACCTTGTATATCATCAGCAGTTTTCTAGAAGTGAAGTCTGTAAATGTTGTGAAGGATTGTCCTACTGACACATTTACAAATGTTAATATGTATGTCATTATTATACATGGTCTTAATATCTATAAAAGAGTGAGAGGGTGGGAAAAATTATGTCTGATTAATACTGGTTAAGAGTGAAAAATGTTAATGTTTGTTAAGTTTGCACAGAACAATAGTAACTTGAGTTTGATGCAGTGAACTAAGAAATAATTATTATACAATATTTATATCGACTGATGGGTGACCTCTATGCAATCTGCAAATTTGCTGATGACACTGATCTTATGGCTGGAGGAGAATTAGAACTCCAAGACCTCTCCATTCATCCATCATGTGCCATGCTGATAAACGTTTCATCCATCATGTGCCATGCCAATAAGCGTAGGTGGTCATGTTTCACCATCTTACTCCATCACCAGAGTTGAGAATCAGCTCAGTGTTCTTGTCTCGACCATACCACATGGCCATGCCATTCAGGTATTTACTTCTCTGTCTTCCCCTTGTTCTCTCACCCTCGATCTTGCCAGCTGTCACTAAGTTCTTCAATTTATTTCTTCTCATAACGTGACCAAAGAATTGTGACTGTTTACGTCTAAATTCTCTAATCAGCGTGTGATTTTCATTTATTTCTTGTAGTACCTGGTCATTGATTTGTTTGTCTGTCCATGGTATTCTTTGCATTTTTCTCAGAAACCACATTTCCACACCCATCAGATGGTTTTCAGCTTGTCTACTCATTGTCCACGCTTCACATCCATCAAAAGTACAAGTTCTATGTAGCACCTCAATACTCTTTGTTCTCATTGCAAATGCCATATTTTTATTGGTATGTTTTCCATCTTGCAAACGGCTGCCTTCACCATGGCGATTCTTAAGACCTTTCCACAAGATTTGAGAGAATTTCAAGAATGTATAGAATGGAAGTTAGCTTAGAAAAAAGCAAGTTACTGGTGAACAGCTGCAAGACACATGGGACAACCAATATGACAATAATGGATAAATGCTACAAGAAGTGAAATGCCTTGAAATGTCCAGGGTCAACTATATGCAGCAATGGCAGATCAAGAAAATAGATCAAAACATGACTCAAGATGGCCTCATCTGCCATGAGAGTTGGGACTCTTACTGCTGCAACAGAATGGAGGATCTAGGTATTCGAATACAAGTGCATCAGGGAAATTCTGCAGATATGGCATGTGGAACACAAAATATATGCCTATATTACACACAAAGTAAATACATTTGCAGACCATCATGAATCACTGTTGTCAGTGATGAAATGTTGCAAGCTTCCCTGGGCATGTCATACGTATGACACCCTCTCAGAGTATTTTTACAGGGAACAGCTGGGGACAAATGGAGTAGAAGGCAGAGAAAATCCTCTACTGATAAGTTTAAAGACTGGACAAGATAACAGTATATCCATACTTGCTCATGTTGCTGAGGCCAGAGAGCAGTGGAGGACAGATTATTGCCGTTTCCATGATGAGATTAGGTGAAAAATACACAAGTATAGTGAATACTGCAGTTGTATCACAAAATGTGTCTACTTCATGTTTATTTTAAAAGGGCTTAAAAGGCAAAAGGGTTGATTTCATTGCACCGGGTTTTATCCTATACAGCCTGGTCTCTCTCTGCAAATCGGCTAACCACCTGCTCAAAGCAATGAATGCAGCACAAAGTACGTAGTTCCAATGTTGACATCTCCCTCCCTTCCCAAGGTAATTGCACTCGTAAACTGAACGATGGAATCTGAAATCAAATTGCTGACCTTCTGAGTGAACACACTGCTGACCTTCTGAGCAAACACACTACTGACCTTCTGAGCAAACACACTACTGACCTTCTGAGCAAACACACTGCTGACCTTCTGAGCAAACACACTACTGACCTTCTGAGCAAACACACTGCTGACCTTCTGAGCAAACACACTACTGACCTTCTGAGCACGAGACAGATGGGTTACCCACTTTGGCACTGAGACTCCCATGGTGTTTAAGTGATGAATCAATTATTATCATCATGTGCTTTGCTGATAAGCGTAGGTCATTGTGGTTCATGAGCTCACACATCACCAGTCTCGAATGATGTCTGTGTTCTTGTCACAGCTATGACATGTGGCCAAACCATCTTTGCCACAAGTGTGGCCAGGTGTCACCAAGCAAGTCACCAAATTTTCAAACTCCTCAAAAAGTGTGCAAGAATTATTGACTGACTACATTAAAATTTATCTAACCAATTTATGGTTTTCATTTGTTTCTTGAAGAAATGCTGAATCATGATTGACAAGGCCTCTGTAAAGAAGGTGGTAACTATTGCTTTCCTTCTTGGCAGTGACCAAACTGTTCGGTGACCATAGCCAGTACCTCCATAATTATATCCTCTGCATATCACTGCAAACTTGAGACCATAACCAACAACTATCTAGTCAGCTAGTCTCAAACTCAATCAACTATATATCTGCTTCCATGATTTCATGTTACCATAGTTGCATGATAAACAAGTACTTCATATTGCCCAAGGATGTCCTATAGGCTTGCAGAGGGAAGGTGGTGCCTTACTTCTCCTTCCATAGGAGATATCCCTACTCAACCACAACCATTAATAGTGAATGAATAATTATCCTTACGTCTCCGTCCATAGGAGATATCCCTACTCAACCACAACCATTAATAGTGAATGAATAATTATCCTTACGTCTCCGTCCATAGGAGATATCCCTACTCAACCACAACCATTAATACTGAATGAATAATTCAAGAGCCTAGAATGTATGCACGACCGTATGATATATAATAATATAATAATAAATATAATGCAATGTCATGTTTACAAACATTAATTTAAGTTCATGGATTTAATGGATATCCTCGTTACTTCTTCTATTTTGTTCCCTAGTTCCAGTGTACTCTTGTTGCATGACGTGGTCAGCTGAGGCTTACATTTGTTGTAAGTGTAGTCCAGATGGGGCTGAGGTTCGCTGTAGTGCATTATTTCATGAACACACAACAGCTATGATGATTGTTACAATACAGAAGAAGCTAATGAAATTAGAACATTATATGCAACAATAAGAAAGCTGGCTGGTAGAACATTATTCGCAACAATAAGAAAATGACAGTGTTCTTTGGTCACACCATGAGAAGAGAGGCACTGGAGAACATTGTGATGACCGGACAGACCAGCAATTGAAAAGGCAGATGTAGACAGGGAGCAATGGCGCTTGAAGATCTAAGGTCAGTGACATGGGCGAATGTCTGCAGTTGAATTTCCAGAACATCAAAGATTAACGTCTGTGGAGAAACATGAGTGCCCGCACCATTTGGCAAAGAAACATGAGTGCCTGCACCATTTGGCAGAGAAACATGAGTGCCTGCACCATTTGGCAGAGAAACATGAGTGCCTGCACCATTTGGCAGAGAAATATGAGTGCCTGCACCATTTGGCAGGGAACCATGGTGCTGACCATCATATACTTAGTATGCCACCAGGCGATAAAATGGGGTTCTTTTCTTTACTGCTTACTTATCAAGTAAACATGCTATTTATCCCTCATTACTAAGACAATCATGATGCGTGTGGGTCAAGATCATTTATTGGGTCATATGTACAAATAATTAATGTATTAAATGAATATACAATGCATAAAATTAAACATATGTACATATAAAATATTGTAATCCACATATTTGCTTCGGTGTGTATAACCATGGGATTTATATACCACAAGTTGTTTTCTGATTTTATAACATGACAGAAGAGACAGATGTATCATTATACTGATGTAAATGTAACCCCAACGCATATATTGTCATAGGGGAAATTAGGCCTTCACATATACTAGGTTATAGCATAATGAGATGGAGTGACTAGTTCCTTACCTGTCCACATTTCTTAGAAAATACAGACAAAAATCCAGTCTCCATTTTGGATGACTGGATAATCTTAAGAGCTGTACTGGTTAGGATCAACCCTGACACGGTTCAATACCGAACCGGGACCACTGTGTGGGTCAGCAAGCATGTACACAATGCCATCATGACTCCACCACTGTAGTCTTCTTTTTCAATTATCAATGTTTGCTACACACTTACTCTATGGGGGGGTCTTGAAGTCTTCACTGGTTTCTCCAAAATACATCTTCTGGGTTATCTCCTGTGGACCAGATTTATGCCCTCTGGTAAATTCTGGAGACTTGTTGGATATGCTCTGAAGTTTGCCTTGGTGTTCTACAGCTGGAAGTGGCCACCTCTGAGACCCAGTTTGTAATGGTGAGTTCACAGTGTCCTGTTGAGTCTGAAGATACAGTCTCGCTGGTCTCTGCCTAGCTTGTTGATGCTATCAAACTTGTTCAGAGTCTGAAGATACTGTCTCGCTGGTCTCTGTCTAGCTTGTTGATGCTATTAAACTTGTTCAGAGTCTGAAGATACTGTCTCGCTGGTCTCTGCCTAGCTTGTTGATGCTTGTTCAGAGTCTGAAGATCCTGTCTCGCTGGTCTCTGCCTAGCTTGTTGATGCTATCAAACTTGTTCAGAGTCTGAAGATACTATCTCGCTGGTCTCTGTCTAGCTTGTTGATGCTATTAAACTTGTTCAGAGTCTGAAGATACTGTCTCGATGGTCTCTGCCTAGCTTGTTGATGCTTGTTCAGAGTCTGAAGATCCTGTCTCGCTGGTCTCTGCCTAGCTTGTTGATGCTATCAGACTTGTTCAGAGTCTGAAGATCTTGTCTCGCTAGTCTCTGCCTAGCTTGTTGATGCTATCAGACTTGTTCTGCCAAATATGGTCAGAGATCTAGCTTGGTAAGATGGGTGAGAACTCTCTAGGAATGAACAGTCATAAAGAAAGGAAGTGACCACCTGAACTGATTGTAAAACATTCCTTTTCAAGTCATGAGTCGTATTGGACATATGGTGCTAGCCCCATATTTTTCAGCTCATCAGCACATGATGTCTGATGTAGTCAATATCACACTCATCATCATCAAGTGTCATGTCAGCTGGCAAAGGCATTCATGTCTCTCCACAGATCTCGGTCTTTGGTGTTCTGGATCAACTCTACTGCTGATATTCCTCCATGCCACCATCTCAATCCATCCAGCATCATTTCTCTTGGTTGGCCTCTGCCTCTTTTCCCCTCGATCTTTCCAGTCGTCACGATGTTCTCCAATGCCTCTCTTCTCATCACATTGGCCCATTTTATTTCCCAGAAAGTTTTAATTTACGCTGGATCAACCTGAAAGCCCAGTTCAGTTTTTGTTTTTTAAAGTCTGCACCTCTATGAGGCTTTAAATACGTGACCACAGGGCCAGCAGGTAAGTATTCTAGCCACTGCAGCTTCCTGAACTCATTATGCTGTTACCTATTAAATGTGGAGAGCTAACACTTCACGCCCCAATAATAGTTTCTGCTGTAGAACTCAGAGACAGAAATTTACATAACACTAATGATTATAACAAGACTAAATCTGAAACTTACTGCAAAAATGTGCAGAAAATATAAAACAAACATAAGAACATCAACAGAAAGAGATCAATGGTGAAAGATATTTGTTATACCATACATACTATATTATACTCGTGTCTGTAAAAAAAAAAAATACAATAACAATGGCAATCTGAAAACCTAAAGCCTACAACATTGGATACTTCATAGCAATAAAGAAGTACTGAATTGTTTATGTCAAATGCAGCACTGTATTTTAATATTTAAAAAACGGATTTTAGATAAGCATAATAAGTGGAGGATTCTTAAAATGATACCTTGGAGAAAAATATCATGAGAAAGAAGAACACATGCCACTTGACAAGTGTGTGCAGAAACAATACAGAGAAAATTAATTCTGGAACTGTTGCAGAAATTTCTGGATTCCTTATCAAATAAAAACACTATCAGAGATAACCACCATGCTGTAATATGTTAAACAAATTTCCACAAAGTTCTCCATAATTATGCCATAGATAAACAGAAATATGTATCTGTGCTGAACAACATTCCTAAAGTCTGTAGCAATCATGGCTGGAATTGCTTTTTAAAGTGCCAGTTTACAATGTGTAGATTATACCACAGTAAAACAGCAACACTTTCTTCAGGCGCCTTCCTTCTTCATATGACCAAGAGGTGATTCATTCAGTTGCCTCAGACTGGCTGATTCAGTTACACATAACAAGAAAATGAAGTTATGCATAACATGTTTATAGGCGTTTAAAATAAAGAAAATTAGAGGAGTGTGTCTAAATGATTTTTTTTTAATTCAATTTATTTCTCCAAAAATGTTTTAGCTTTTTTTTTTTTTTAATTAGCCTTAGGGTGCAGGTGCGGCTGAACAGTTTTGGAGTTAGCCTTAGGCTCAAACAGTACCTGTTTCACTCCCAACATAAAGTTTGGAATGTTTACAAAAGCCACTGGTTTCTAATGGTATCACAGGTCCTCTTGATCTCTAGTGTAGTGAGACTGGATATCTAGTTCTCACAGATAATGACAAAAGTCAGGAGGTCCAGTGCACAAGCTACACGTTAAATATCCCAAAATAGTTAGAAATTCCAAAAGACCATAAGGCCACTACTTTGGCAAAACTATACACGAAAAACTGTTCCATGGTTAGATAGAGCCTTGATGCTGTATTCAGAAGAGATACATCAGACTAATGGTGGGGAGCCATGGCTAAGAGATTACTGGGTCATAAGGTACAAGGCTCGTCCAAAGACCAGGGTTATAGGTTTTTTCCAAGAGTCATATGTATATAAAGATATACACAACCTCCTGATCTCTTGCGTAGTGAATTCAGATGCTAAGCCCTCTTGGATAAGGGCAAAAAACAGGAGGTTCCATGTGCAAGTTGGGCATGTAAAACATCCCACAGCAGCTAAATATCTGAGAGCAGGTCTTCATTCTGCTGTCTCGGCAAACTGTTAGGAAAACCACTGGTTCTATCTTCCCTATGGGTCAACCCATGACCTTGGATGGAATCAGTCTAGAGGAAGCAAATCTGACACGAGTGCATGCTGAAGTCACACTGACCTGTGAAGTGCGCAACTAGGTGTGACATACGTCCCTTGAAAAGGGAATGTGGAAGAGGAAGAAGATAGCGCCAGCTTTCTGGGATGGAATTTGAAGAGGAAGCCATAATCATCATCTGCCTTGTCAAATGGCGTTGACATTCATATCTCTCCGCACATCTTAGTCCTCAGTGTTTTGGATCAATTCTATTGATAATTGTCCTTCTTAGCACTGTCTAAGACCATCCAACATCATTTCTCTCGGGCTGTAACTGCCTCTTCTACATCTAATCTTTTCAGCGTGTGGGTGTTAGTAGGTGGGGGATATGTGTGAGGGTGGGTGTGTTGGGGCATGTGTAGAGGGTGTGGGGATGTGTGTATGCATGGGGGATGTGTGTGGGTGGGGGATGACTGTGTGGTAGTGGGTTGTGTGGGTGGATGTGAAATGTGTTAGTGGGTGGGTGGGGAAATGTGTGTGGATGGTAAGATGGGTGGGTGATGTGTGAGTGGGTAAGGGATGTGTGTATGCATGGGGGATGTGTGTGGGTGGGGGATGACTGTGTGGTAGTGGGTTGTGTGGGTGGATGTGAAATGTGTTAGTGGGTGGGTGGGGAAATGTGTGTGGATGGTAAGATGGGTGGGTGATGTGTGAGTGGGTAAGGGATGTGTGTATGGAGGGGTATGTGTTGTGTGGTTGATGAGTGTTTGGTTGGGTGGGTGGAGCATGTGTGTGGGTGAGTTTGTGTGGTTTGGGGTATGTGTGAGTGGGTGGGTGGGGAAATGTGTGTGGGTGGGGATGTGGGTGAGGATGTGTGTGTGGGTGAGAGATGTCTGGGTTGGTGGGGGATGTGTGAGTGGGTGGAGGGATGTGTGGTGGGTGGGGGTTGTGTGTGTGGGTTGCTGCGGAATATGTGTGTGTGGGTTGGTGAGGGATATGTGTGTGGGAGGGGGTGTGTCACATAACATGATAATATGCATTGCTTATGCTTACAGCATTCATTTGACAATGGTTTTTTTCCTATGTGAATGTATCATGCACTGTTGATGAACGAAAGATGAGTGATTGGAAGGGCCGAATGTAAGACGGGCCTACGTGCCCTATTTGTAACCATTTTAAAATAAAATTCAATTAAATTCAGTTCAATTCAATTAAATTCAGCCATCATGGTGTTCTCCAAAGCCTCTCTTTCTTCTCAATTATGGCAGTCTCTTTCTTATTGTTGAGTATATTTTCATTAGCTTCTTCCAGGCAATCGTTAGTTGCTCTGGTCGTCCAAGGTATTTGCAACATGTGTCACATTAACCACATCTCCACTGCCTCCAGGCTCTTGCTAATGTGTTTGTTCCCATTCCAGGGTTAGCTGCCATACAGCAGATCAGGTTCCAAATAACATTTCAGTACTTTTCCAGAAAAAAACATTTAAAAAAGTGAGCCCACACACAGAATGGCATCTCATTTGAAATGCATAACTAAATGTGAAAGACTTCAGAAGAGAAGCCAAAGAGAAGATAACAGATGTTAGCTTAAGAGTAATTCTTCTTCTTCTTCTTCTTCTGCATCCGGAGACTTTTTTCAGACGTGATTGCGTTTTGCCTGTTTACAGCAAAGCTGCGTTCTTGCGCCATTAGGCCAACACATCTGACTTCTGCAGGCATTTGTTGACCGGGTTAACCTTCCCAGGGGTTTCTTAGGACGTTTGACTCTCACTGTTGCGGTGTTATCCCTCATCCCAGCTGGTCCATTTAGAACAGTTGAAGACATCCTGGTCAGCCCTCAAGGGAAGGCAGGGGCAGACCATGGGCATTCCCCACCATCCACGGAGGTTTCCATAATTGCAGAGCCAACACATAGTGCTCAGGTACTCGGCTCACCCAAGGAATCGTCACGTCCTGCACATGGCTGCTTAGCCTCACTTCTGTATATTGAGCCTTCCAGTCACCACAGGTTGTTCCTCCGGAAACCAGAAGAATGCAGTCTGCAGATGACATCCACACAGTGAGCTTTCGATTCGGACTTTCCACTTAATGGATTTGCTATCCAAGCAATATTCCATTTCGTACCACTGGGACACTTTTTCCACCTTTGATGCCCACACAATGAGCTTTTAATTCAGACTTTCCACATTAATGGATTTGCTAGCCAAGCAATATTCCATTTCATGCCTCTGGAACGCTTTTGCTACCAACATACCTGTGGTATGAAGTGTGGCCGTCTAAGTACTTCTTCATGCACCTTTAGATGTCAACCTGAATGTAGTTAAAGTAAGCTGTGGTCAACTTGAGCTTGTTGATATCTCCATAGAGCTTGTCCTCAAATGAAGCAGGTGTGGGCCAAAATATCTTTCTCTGTTCTGCATATATTGGGCACTCCAGCAGCAGCAGCAAATATTTAGCTGCCATTTTACCAGTTCCACAATTACATTGATCGGTATCACCTATCTTTTGAACAAGTGGTATTTCAGCCTGTTATGTATTGTGCGGAGTCTGAAGGTTGCCACTTGTTCACTTCGGTCGAGTTTGTAATATACATCATCTTTCTGGTGGCCTGGATGCTCTGATTACCATTTGGTTCTATAAGGCTGCTTAAGAGTACAGGTTTCATCTAAGTATAAACGTAACCTGGATGAAGCAACATATGTAATATCAAGAAGCTTATACATTATATCCAGTAACGAATCAGATCTGGTCATGTATGCAGACGTTAGCATGGCTGAATGGATAAGAACGCATGCTCTTAAACTTCTGGTGTGCTGATGTTGAGATAGTAGGTTCAGCGTCGAATCTGGTCAGTTTGACTAAATTGTTGACGTCATGTCCTTGACTTAGGGACATAGATTATAAATCAACCTCAAAAATCAGAATGGGTTCACCTGATGGTGAGGAACACTGGTAATAAGGAAAGCTAATCCACACGCAAAAATCAGTCCAGCACATTAAAATTAGTAGCAGATGCATAGACTACGCTTGAGTGAGTCGAAAGTGAGCGAACAACAACAACATCAGTTATGCACATTATTTATAGACTTATCATAATCAACTGTACTTTCATGTTGGTATTGTATTTTCACAATGGCAAGCTTCCATTTTTGTTTGTAAGCTCAATTTATCCACTACTGGGCAACTGAAATGCATTCTATCACAATAAAGATCACTAAAATATTTAAATATTTTGCAATATTAAGATAACCAACAATAAAACTTGGAAAACACATATACATTCAATATATAAATATGCAGTAAAGAGTTTATTCACAGTTTTCTTATGTACAGTTATAAATAAATTAAATACAATACTCATTCTCAAATACGGTAGGTCAATATTTCCAATCCCTTATTTCCAATGACTGACCAGATTTTAATAAAACATGCCACAAAAAGAAGAATGCCAAAGAAATGATAGTCCACTATTTGTAAAGCATGCATATAATATCTCTTTCTTACACAATACATCAATTGTTCAAGAAATTGGGAAAATTGCATGTAATTAAACTTACCACCACATACAAGTATAAGCTTGATCAAATGCATGTTTTGATTTCATTTTTCATTTTTCAAATATTAAAAAGCATATGCTCAATGTATTTAAAAAGGGTATTAAATGTGATAAAGAGTGCAATGTAATTAGGGATTACTGAGTTAATCTCAATATACATAAAGCACTGCAACTGCGTGGCTGTAAGGTAAACTGATATGTCAAGTTTCTTCTTAATGAGATCAGAAGCACAGAAGGTGACAAAAAGGATGTTTCAAAAAGAATATTGGTATTATAACAGTAGTATAATAGTTTGGTAATTGTGCATTGTTAAATGTTTGGTTTGCATCAACTGATAGGTAAATTGTTCAAGTTTGTAAATTACCCTATTTACACAAATTTTATGTAATTTCAAACGCTCGATGGCAAATTACCCTATTTACACAAATGTTATGTAATTTCAACCGCTCGATGGCAGCAAGTACCAAAGCTACACAGCAGCTCAAGTAATTTCAATGTGTGTACTGCTGTTTGCAAAGTCACAATCTGTAATCACAGTGCAAAACGAATCATTAAGACAATCTAGCATTTATCGCAAGGACTTCAACAGTTTACTTTCTTGTGGTCGAAAATTGTTCCAATAACTCAAATTACTACACATCTAAAATAACTATACTATTTTTGAAACATCCTGTACTTTACTGCCAAAAACTCAATGGAAATCAAAGAAACCAGTGCATACGGTGGTCCCTTATAAGAGACTGCCAACTTATGCATTAATCTTTATTTATACCAATAATAATCCTGAACAATATATACAGCCAAGATATAACAAAATATACATATTTCATACATTCAACCATTGTTAAATAATTCAAGATTTAAAATTAAATATAGGATTATAGCTGTACAACTTTACGGATGATAAGACCTATTTAAAATTGTCTTAGGTCATCAAAATTGATTAAATTTATGTATTGAACATAACTAATCCTCGGTTGAGTACATTAAAGTTAATATGCAGTGTAAAAGTATTAATGTTGAAAAAACATAATGAACTTATGTCACAGGAAAGAAAAGATCTAATTAATTTATTTTGATTATCACAGTTAGTCAACCAAACAAATACAAGGCAAACCATTTGTTTAGTCTATTCTATTAAATGTGTGTCCGCAAGAGTGTAACTCACATATACAGACAACTTGTTTATAATATTCACTTGATTTTAGTTTCAACATAACCACACAATACATCAAATTTTAGCTTTAAGAAATTACTTAAACAATGTAGTTCCTTTGTTCAGTTAGTCTGCTCATTGTCTCAACAGACAAATCATAAAAAATAAACACCATGATAAAACAAAAACATAAGTAAAAAAAACAATATGAAACAGTCCAAACAGCACCCTATGAATCTAAGATACCAGAAATACATACAAACTATTTGAGATATTATGAATTTCAGTAATATAATGCTACAGAAATGTATTATAAATTACGGCTAACTAGGAATTCACTATGCTTTGATTTACACCAGAATCTCAGAATCATTCTACTAAACTTCTCAAACTGTGTTAAAATAAAGCTGTACTGGTGTTCTTCCTGTAAATATCAGTATAAAGTTTGTTCTTCTTCTTCTTCTTCTTCTTCTTCTGCGTTCATCCGGAGTTTTTTTTTCGGACATGATTGCGTTGTGCCTGTTTACAGCAGAGCTGCATTCTTACACCGTTAGGCCGACACATCCGACTTCTGCGGGCATTTGTTGACCGGGTTAGCCTTCCCGGGTAAACTTTGTTTAGTTACGCTTATTCATTTCTTTTATCTAATTCACATGAACTGATCAACACCTGTTACTAAGACCATCGGAATATGCTCCAATTATTGCAGTTTTCTTTAAAGCATCTCACGATATCTTCCTGGAAAATGATAGCAAAGGATCTTATTATTCACAGAAAGTTTAAATCAAATCTGATTTTAAATATTTCATTGCGCACATCTATTCCGCTTGATAATTCTCAAATAAACATAACACTAACTTTCCATTATCTTGTGTGTGATATGTATTTTTTTAAATCTTACATTTGCTAACAACCTTGTATAATCTTGTCATTGCTGCTTCTAATAATAAATAAAGTGAAGCACAAAAGAAATAGCTGCACAAGAAAAGATACCTAAAGGGAATTAATGAGATCAGTTCTTTTATTTGAATGACAACTCAAAGTGAGCAAACAGGATGTCTCCTGATCAATCTGTAAAAGTATACACTCTTAGAATAAAAATGTTGAAGATAAAAATGAACAGCCTAGAAAACACAACATGCATTGACAAAGAAAATAAATCCACATGAACATATTGTTACAGTCAACACAACCAAACAAAAAAGATAGTATCTGCTGTCTGGAATGCATGAGACACATAATCTGATGAATAAAAAAAATGTTTAATCCATTAAAAATAATTTTTAATGTAAAATAAAAAAACAATAAGGAGAGATACTGTAAATGAACATATTTTACTTCACCAAGAAAGTTCTGAATACCAACATTGTGGAGGACAAAACCACAGTCACAGTCACGACACACACTGTGACTAAGTCTCGGATAAAAGGTAGCCCAATGGCAAATACTGTCATTGGAGTGTGAAACACGAGACCTTCACATATTCTAGGCCACAACATCTGGGGTGAAGTGGTCAGTTCCCTCCCTTGTCACCTTTCATTCCCAGATAATTTCCAGAAGATTCTTTAAATTGCTGGGTACCCATTTCTATTCAACTGGGTCAACTTCATAGTCCTGCTGGTCGGGGGAAAAAATAATCCTGCCCTTAAGGAGATTGAACCTAGACGACTGTCTTGGTAGGCAAGAGCACTAATCACTATACCACTGGGATCCCAAGCCTAGCATATCACTGCAAAAATGTTTTTAATACCTTCATTCTTGAATATCACATAACTGTAATACAGCTAACATCTTTTGTCCTGTATATCAATACAACTTTGAATGCATACATCTTTTGTCCTGTATATCAATACAACATTGAATGTATACATCTTTTGTCCTGTATATCACTACAACAACTTTGAACATATACTATTTTGTATACCATCATTTTGCTCAGCCCTTGGTCTGCTCATAAAGCTTCCAGATCAATCCCTCAATTAAGCCTGTCTTTATTCTCTCTTGTCAAGCTTCTTTCTTTCCATGCGTGTCTGTATTAAAATATTTGTCCGTGCCTGCCTTAGATATCCTTCGATTGACATGCCTCTTCCTCTTTTTCTCAATATTTTATTTGCCCTGCAGTGCTCTTTTTTATCTTTCTTCATATCTTAGAGCGGACACATTAGTGTGATCACTTGGAGGTTACAATGATATGAGCGTGGCCAGATAAGGTTTTAACACCTACGTTCATCGTCCTCTATGTGAGAAAAAGACTGACCACCTATTCCTTCGTCCAATCAGGTCTATAAAAGATGATGGTCCTAGCACTTCACAGAACCATAGCAAGTTCCTGCTTCAAGAACAGTTTATTTTTTTTTATGTCTCAGGACATGACGTGGCTTTGGGAGCCTTTGCCTTTGTATAACTTTAAGTCTGCTCTGTTGAGATAAATTGTCTAGAACGCTTTCTTCAGTCCATTATTTTGTCCAACTTGTTCTTGCCATGTTCTGTTTCCTATAAAACTACTAATATCATTTTCCAGAACAAAATATTCACACAATGTCAATAAAATTTTAGATGGCCCACTATCATCCAGTGCCAGTATTGTAGCAATGACCAGATTTTTATTTTTACAACAAAGATGGTTCTGGTCTCAAGCCAGCTCATAAAAATGGGTACTGGGCAATTTTCAGAATTGTCTAGAAAGGAGAGGTGATGTGGAAAGGAACTGGCCAACCCACCATAAATGTTGTAGCCTTGAATGTGAAACACTTCATACCCTAATGGTAGTATCTGCTGTAGATTCACTGTAAGCTTTATTTCTTCTACGTTCATCCAGGATGTAATTGTGTTGTGCCTGTTTACAGCAGAGCTGTGATATTTGCACCTTCCGGCTGACACATCTGATTTCTGCAGGCATTTGTTGACTGGGCTAACCTTCCCAGGAAGCTTTATTTAATACTCCTCCTCCTTCTCCCCTGCTTTAAAGCTAACAACATGTCTAACCTCTCAACCAATGCGTGATGAGATGTTTTAATGTCTGTCAAATGTAATTCATTTTGTTTCCAACTCTGTTCTCTGGAAGTGTTTCATAAAAAATGTCCCAATATTGTTTTTATCTTATGGATTCCAAAAACTCTCGCCTGTCAACAAATGCCCACAGAAGTCGAATGTGTTGGCCTAACGGCGCAAGAATGTTGCTCTGCTGTAAACAGGCACAGCGCAATCACGTCCGAAAAAACTCTCCAGATGAATGCAGAAGAGGAAGAAGATGATTCCCAAAATGTAGTATCTATTAGTTGTCATCTTACAGAATGTGTGTGTGTGCGTGCATGCATGCATGCATGTTTTTTTTTTAAGTATATCTGTTCTATTCTATAGCATTTACCCCAGTGAGGTGTTATTGTTAAAACAATTGAACAATACATATTTGGTTTCTTCCGTTTGGATCAGACATTGTGCTTAGAATACTTCTGTTAGTATCATGCTTTATTACCTTAGTCTCTCCAGCCTATTTCAGAATTAGATGACCCTGCATGACAAAATGAACTCTTGGCTATTATATTTGGACACTATTGAGAATACTGCCTTGACAATATCACTAGCTAGTGTTACATTGACAGAACAAACGTATATACTTGTTTGCCAGGCATAGTTTATTATCTGACAATCTTTCTATAAACTACTGCAAGAGATGAATTTAAAATACCAGTAAGTTAATCTTTTTTTTTTTAGTTGCATGTCCTTCACATGATGTAGCAGTCAACCCCAGCATTTTGGGTGTTCGTGATTCCTGGGCAAGTTTTATGTTCAGTAGTTTGCCATTGCTTTCTGAACGACCGGCACTTATACCTTTTGGGAAAAAACCAGCACCGCCGTGTTTCGAACCCAGGTATATGGGATTACGAATCGCATCTGTAATCCCTTCACCACGGAGACCGGTTTAAATTAACCTTACCACTGCAGTACGCACACACACAACGAGAACTGTTTACCAATATAAGCTACAGGCTACTAAACAGTTTCAATTTAATATTTTAAGACCTCTTTGACTTTTTCAAATTCTGTGTTTTAAGAACATTTACTGAAGAACAGGATTTAAGATCACAGCAGTTTGTAATCAAATATGTCAACATGTATATATTACATGAGATAGTAAAAGTGTTTTCACGACATGCAGTATAACCATGCTCCCAAATTACTATAGTGAAAAATGAATTTAATCAAATGGATTGCACCTTGGGGGAAAAAATCATGCAGAAATATAACATGACATTACAGTTATGCCCATAATTAAAACTGCTGCAGTAATAGGAACTATTATGTAATGTAAATGACATCAGCCTTTTTTCTTTTAACTTACAACAATACAATCTAAATCATGTGCAACCAACAATGTAGAAGACAAGGAAAATTAATTTGTTGCATATCCTTTAAGGATGTTGCAGTCAATCCCAATACATTTTGGCTGTTTGTGATTTCCTGGCAAGTGTTACATTCAGTAGTTTGCCACTGCTTTCTGAACGAGAAACAAGGAAAATAAACAGAAATAAAAAACACAACAGACATTAGAAACATTTTTAGCTGTAGGTACACCGGGATAGCTTTTCAATGTTTTGATTGTCTAGTGTGTCTTTTTATTTCATCTTTTTACCCTGTCTTTTATGAGTGCAAGTAAGTGTTTATGTGTGTATTTCTCATGTTGATTCGGTGACCTCTGAGTTCCCTAGCAATGGATATTATTTCTGTACAATTTAAACCAGTTTACAGACATAAATGCTTCAAGTGGGATTAGTTTTAATCTGCAGAAGTAAAATGCTTCAGTTAATCTAGTTATATCTACGTGTTTTACAATGTTCACTAACAATCACTGAGATATCAACAACAGCAACAACCATCTGGTCCCCTACAGATTGTAAATCTGCTCTGATAACATACCCACCCCTCCTCCCCGAGCAAATATATACATTTGAGTGTTTACATTATAGCAAATTATACACAAGTCAATTCATTGTTGAGATTATCTTGGATTAGACAGATGTTCTGTTATCAAAATGCATGGAGTACATGTCACAGGTAAATTTGCTGTGACGATGAAATCAACCAATGAACATAATTTTATATTCATAGCTGTGGTAGTGTAGTGGCTATCAAGTCTGCCTGCCAAACCCAAGGTCACGCATTTGATTTCCCCTCAAGGCTGGAATTTATGTAAAAACGGGCCTGGAATCTCAGGTCAATCCAGTATCAGAAAATGTTCTGGGAAGTATAAGGGGCTGGCTAGTTACTGACCACACCTCCCATTGAGTGACGATTAATCTACGAAAATGCAGTGCTAGCACATCCCCAGTTCATCTTCAGGCATGTAAAAAGCCCTTTACTTTTACTTAATTGTCAAACTGGCCTGGCACTTCCATGTTCTTTATAGATGCATTTCAATTTGGCATTTTCAACTCATATTCATCATCATCATCATCAAGTGCCTTGCCAACTGGCATGGGTGATCATGCTTCTCCATGTCAATCTATCTCCAGCAGCATGTATCGATTTGTGTGTGGACACATTTCTGTATTATGACAAAAGACTGTCAAGAAACGTCTCACTCTTTTCATCTATCTCTCTTTCCACAAATCTTTCCAGCTGTCACAGCATGTTCCAGTTTTTCTCTTCTCATGATGAGACCAAAAATTATGTTTATTTCTGAAATTTATGATAAGTTGTCTCTGAGTCTTAGCCTCTTTTAAACCATGTATTAATAATCAATATCAATATTAATCATCAATATTACTATGCTCTTTGAAATGGTCTTATTGTGAATTCAATATCTACATGTAACATGGTAATAAGTCAGTGAGCTTGTTATATAATGTCAACCAACAATTATGGAAAACAACAACGTACAAATATGACCCCATAAGAACAATTGAGTAAAATAATGGGGGATTTTAACACTTCATAGTTTAGACATGTAGTGTTTAAAACATAAAATACATGATTTTAAAAAACATGTTTCACATTTTTGTACATTTAAACCACAGTGTAGCTTTAGGTGTGAAAATGAAATTTACGATTTGCTTATCTGTTGTTATGGAAGTGTGTGTGTATGTGTGTGTGACAGCCAGGCAGCCAGGCAGCCAGGCAGCCAGGCAGCCAGCCAGCCAGCCAGCCAGCCAGCCAGCCAGCCAGCCAGCCAGCCAGCCAGCCAGCCAGCCAGCCAGCCAGCCAGCCAGCCAGACAGACAGACAGACAGACAGACAGACAGACAGACAGACAGACAGACAGACAGACAGACAGAATGGAAGGAGGAAAAGACTCAAAGAAAAAAGAACCAATGTACCTTATTTTTAACTTGTGCTAACATGCACACATACACTTTTATTTGCCACAGGAATTCCAGAACATTCATTACAAGATAATGGCAAAGCATTCAGATGCAAGTCTTTGAGCTCCTCTGTGTTCTTCTCATTGCCTGCTGTGTCTGAGATCATACTAGCAGAAGGTATTCTTGGGACGACGGAATTTGGCTTCAGACTAAAGGGGCGAAAATGGACCCAGGACATACTGCCTTGTGCAACCCATGAGAATCCAATATTCTGACATGAAGTTATGAATGAAGAATCTTTTGTCTTTATAAAGCCATAAGCCGTCTGGTGCTTGACCAGGAGTTTTCGAGTCAGGTCCTTCAGCAGAATAACTCCCAAGTTAGCACTGTGGAACTCTGGGTCAACAAACAGATTAGCCATTGAGCCATTGTACTGCATGCATATATAGGCTACTAGGCGACCCTCTGGCGTGACAATAGCACTGCTGTCAAAATGTTTTATCACCTGGCGAAAATACTCCACAAGACCATCGTTTGTGCGATAGTGCTTCCAGTGGTTACATACGGCTTCTGCATGGTCTTCTTGTAGAACTGTCAATTCAAGAGCTTCTGGGACTCTATTCAAATATTCAAGAAATTCAAAAATGTTAATGTTTTCACAAACACTACTCAACTCCACTTTTCTAAATCACCATACCACAGACAGGCTTAAATGTATACATATGTATAAAGACAAAACACTATCCTCATCATCATGTGTCATGCTAGTAAGCATGGACGGTTATGGTTCACCATCTCACATGATCACCTGACTCCCAGATCAGGATTGTGTTCTTGCTCTGATTATTGTTCCAGGCCAGTCATTCGGGTATTTATCTCTTTGTCTTCCTCAAGCTCTTTTTTCATCAATTTTGCAGTTTGCATTAAGTTTTCAAGTTTATTTCTCCAAATGATGCATCCAAAAGAATCTTGACTATTTATATCTAATTTCTCTAATCAATTTACAGTTTTCATTTGTTTCTTGAAGGACTGTCTCATGTTTCTGCCCACCCATGGCATTCTCTGCTTTTTACCACAGAAACCACTTTCCCAGTGCCATTTGATGTTTCTCAACTTATCTGCTTTTTATCCATGTTTCACATGAAAAACTGGCTCTGTAACAAAGGGGCTGCAGATGCAATTTGTAATCCCAAAAACAGTGTTCGAACACAGCTGCAGGGGACCTAAAAGAAATAGCTTTTTTCCCCTTGTCTTTCCTTGCTAAAGGTTCTTTCATTATTGTGATACATTGATTTGCTGTATGCTTGATCTTTGACATGTAATATATAACATTATGTGCCAGTTCATCTGTTGAAACCTCACTGTGCCGTGGCAAATGACTGTCAAGAATCTTCTTTCGCTGTCATCCTCTATATTGCTTTCCTTTCCACACATTTTTCCACTTGTTACATGTTCCATTTGTTTTTCTCTTCTCTTAACTTGGCTAAAAAAAAATGATGATTGCCTCTTTCTGATGTTTCTGATAAGTTGTCTCTGTGTCTTAACCTCTTTCAAAACATTTAGAGCATTCATGTTGCCTATCAGCATTATTCTTTAAAACCGGGGAGCTGAGTGGTCTCGAGGTATGGTGTCCGCCTCGAGTGCTGGAGGTCCCAGGTTCAAGCCCCGGTGAGGGCCGGGATTTGTTCATGTGGACTTCGAGTTACAAAATTTCCCCTGGTCACTGGGTAGTGAGATCAGATGCCCGTGCGTATTGTTGCGCACGTAAAAAAATTCCATGACAGTTGGAAATTGAAAAAGAGTTCTCAGGCTTGAGTTAGGAGTAGAACGGAGCACTTATGGGTTACACAAGTGTGCTGTGATGTTGATCCGTCAACTAAACTAAACTAAACTTAATGTAAACTTGCCAAGAAATCACAGTCAAAAATGCCATGGAAAGAGGAACATAAACTATCACTACAAATCCAGACAAACATGAAAGGAATATTTGACAAGGAAGAACAGAACAATTTACAATGCGGAACAGCGACGCTCAGCTTCTTTGATGAAGAATACCCACAGGACCTCTGAATCCGAGTCTACACAGATGGGTCAGCGCAAAATGTTGTTCAAAATGGAGGAGGAGTGTACACAGAATATCCAAATAATACTAGGGACACGGTCAGAGTACCAACAGGAAAGTACTGCCATAACTAAGGTGCAGAAATGCAGCCAATCAAGATAGCAACAGAGAAATTACTAAATATCAACCATGGAAAACAGCCTGTGTTGCTACTGACAGATACAAAATCTGTACTTGAGGAGCTCTTGTCTGGGAAATTACTAGTATTACGGACAATACTTTCTTAACTTGGCAGCTAACATAAAGAGACAGTGAAAATCCAAATCTTTTTTTTTTTTAACTGAGAAAACAATATTAACAAATAACACCCTCAGAACAAACCACAAAGCTTACAATCAATAATGAAAAAAAATGGTTATATCTTTAATCACCAACAATGGGGACTAATCAGAAGACGATGGGACGTATGTGAGACTTTCATGATATTGACAACACCGTCCATCGAGTGGACATTGATCTGTAAAATATATGTGGTCAGCACCATATACCCAACACGAATCAAGGTGTGTAAAAGGGTTGTTTAAGATTGTTTAGTTTGCAGAGGTTAAACAGTATCAACAACCTATGGCACAACATCAAAAACAAGTTGATGTAATACTTTTAAGAACGTGCATCTGATCTCCCTGGTCGAGGGGTTAGCAGCTTTCTCTGAAACCCTGAATACTCTCGTGGTTGACATGAGTGCACGAGAATTGGAAGCGGTTCGAGTCGCGAAAATGACTTATGAGAGTATGGAGCCGGTCGCTCAGAAAGTCGTGGCGTGCTGATGAGCATAATCTAGCCTAGGAATCAACATACAGCTGAAAGATGCTGATGTTGACCTCAATATCCTGAAACAGGATGGAAACGTGGAAAAAAAAAATCTGTTCTGTGAAAACATGGATGCGAGTCATTGACAATTTCATAATCATTACAGTAGAAAATAGGGGCTTTTTAGCTGAAATGTTACAGAAAAGATCTTAGAAAATAAACCAGAGAAAAATATTAGCGTTCTACAAGATCAGTACATCTGAGAAAACTAGCTCATAAATAGCATCATATCTCAGATACTGGAATATCTGGACATATTAAATGTCACGGTGGCTTTGAAAAAAAAACAGTGATGGATGGTAAGACTCATGGAAGAAGAGTTCTGGGTCAACGAGCATGACGATGCACACAGGACATTACAGACCCCTTGGGCATGAGGGTGCATGCGGCAAGGAAAATGGCAAAAGATAAAAACTTTCCAGCAGCCATGATGATGAGAGCAGCGAAGAATCTGCTACATGATGATGTGCTAAAGAGTCTCAAGCTGTTCACTGATGTCAAGACATCTTGCATACAAATTATAATTTCTTTTATCTTATTATACTAAATATGAGTCATTAACACATTCTTTTGAGATTTCGCCAGCTGCTTTGATAGCTTATTAGAAATGTTTTGTATGTGTGTTAAATTTCATAAACTTATTTGAAACCTATGTAAACATAATTAACAAGAAACAGTTAAATACTGAATATGTTACTCACACATCAGGTTCAGGGAACTCCTCCTTCACCCACGCATACATGAATCTATGTTCCACTGAGGTGACCTCCCCCTGTTCCTTTCTACTTTTTTCTTGGATAACCCCAACCAAATCATAAGGAATGCCTGCAAATATCAGTATCAGATCAATCCTTATTTTAAACGATGTGTTCAAAACAATTACAAAGTACACTGCTCTTGACTGTTCTGATTCTTCATGACACTGGTCACAGCTTTATGATAGTTTAAATGCTAAGTGGTTTTGTTTTTTTCATTACATTTTTATTTAAAATTTATTTAAAAATTATTCACATCATGTAGGTAATGTAACAATATTTTTTTTGCAATCACTTGATTTTTAACTCAAGCATAGCCCATACATGTGCTACTATTTCTAGTGCACTGGACTGATTTTTGCATGTAGATTAGCTTTCCCTATTACTAGTGTCCCTCGCCACCATGCGAATTCACTCTGACTTCTGATGTACTTGTAATCTATATCTTCAAGTCAAGAATGAGAAGTCAACATGTTAGTCCACCTGACTTGTGTAAGGGTTGAACCTGCAACCTCAGCATCAGCACACCGGGGGTTTCAGAGCAAGCGTTCTTAACCATTCGGCCATGCTGACCTCCACTATAACTATAATCTTTGTCTTCTTTCTTGCTAACACTCAGACCTCCGCTGTAACTATAACCTGTTTCTTCTTTCTTACTAATACTCAGACCTCCACTGTAACTATAATCTGTTTCTTCTTTCTTACTAACACTCAGACCACCACTGTTAACTATAATTTTTTTCTTCTTTCTAACACTCAGACCTCCACTGTAACTATAATCTTTTTCTTCTTTCTTGCTGACACTCAGACCTCCACTGTAACTATAATCTGTTTCTTCTTTCTTCCTGACACTCAGACCTCCACTTTGACGACTCCAATAACAGCAGTAGTTAGTTTTAAGTCATGTCACCACCACCTCCACCACTCCACCCCCGAATACAGTATTTTAATGGAAATAAGTTGATTTGTGCCATATTTACATTCATTAGATATTATTTATACTGACAAGTGTTTATTGTCTAAGTAAATAACATTATTGTTAAGTGATAATATTAAATGCTAATAATAAATTATAAAGTATTGGAAAAATAAACTGATACAGAAAGTTTAGACAGAAGCTGCAATGCCTTACGTGAAAGTATATTTTTTAAACACACAATGTTTGTCTTTTAAGCTTTATTTAATTAATATTTTATCAGTTGTTGCAAAAATGAATTAAACAGGACTCAGTGGATGATGTGGTCAGTACCACGCCAGGTGGAACTAAAATTCTTCTTCTTCAGCGTTCCGAGCCATTGAGGTTCTTTGCTGCAGATACAATCTGTCTCCATTCGTCTCTTTGGTTGACCTTCTCTTGCCAGTCGTTGATTCCAAGTGCTTGTAGGTCTGTATATATACTATCTCTCCACCGTCTTCTTGGTCTACCTCGGGGTCTACGGTCATTTATTTCCTGAGTGTAAGCGAGTTTTGTTTCCCTATTATCTTCCATTCTTTCTATATGCTCCAGCCATTGTAGTCTATTGGCCTTCATGATACCAGTGATTAGCGGGGACTTAAACAGATCATAAATGTCTTTGTTACTTCTTCTTTTCCACTCTCCACTTTGTGTATCCCTAAAGGGTCCAAAGATGCGTCTTAAAACTTTGTTCTCAAAGGTTTGTAAAACAAGGCTTCGTCTCCTTTAGTTGTACTCCGGGTTTCAGAGCCATACAGCACAACTGATCTGATCAGTGTTTTGTATATTGTGATTTTGGAACTAATATGGTATGTCAAAATCACCAATGTGGAGCTCATGGAGAGAAACAAACAAATTCCAGTGACTCTGGTGGTGAAAAGATGCTGATGCTGGACTAGACACATAATGAATAAAAGTTTGAGGATAATATAACTAGACACATACTTGTCTGGAACCCACAAGGTGAACAAAATAGTGGGAAACCTAACAATACATGGAGAAGAGAGGTAGACATAGAAATAAATCATGTGGAGAGAACAGGGAAGAAGCTGCAGAAGATAGCAAAAGATAGGACACCTTGGAGCGAGCTGGTTGAGGGCCTTTGAACCTACGAGGGATAAAAGGCAAAAGAAGAATAACCTGTAAACTGGATTTTCTTTTAACTCTTTCGACCCCAGGTGACTGCTTTATTAGCCCACCCTCTTTGAGTTATTTAATTAGCATCCGGCCTAGAACATAACTAAATCTCCATATGTCCTGGATAGTTATTATGTTAACTTTTTGTGACCTAAAGATGTATTCACTAAAGTGGCAACTGCCTGAGGCATGAGAGTTAAGGAAGTATGTGAAGTATGGAGCAATACTGAACATATGCTGTATGTCATGGTACAGAAGGAGTTAAGACTAACGTTATATTTCCATCTCTTTCCTTCACTGCACAGCAACAACTTCCCACAACCATTATATTGCTTAAAAAGTCGCTTAAAAGTCGACAAGGTCGACTTCATCGCACCGGGTTTTATCCCATATGGCTCTGTCTCTTTCCGCAGCGCGGAAAGCGTCACACAAAGCACGAACTCCGTAGCTTTTAGCGACGACCCACAGGAGTCTCCGAAACATTTAACTCGTAAACCGAAGGGTGCGGCCCGGAATCAAACCCACAACCTTCGGAGCACGAGTCAAACGGCTTGACCACTTCGCCTTCATTCCAACAAATGCTTCACATTTCGATATTGGAGCACTGATTTATTTATCTTTCTTGTTTCCTTCTGACTACCCATTTATACAATATGGCACTCAAATGTGAAACAGAGAGAGTAAGTTAATAAGTAAGTCACAAATGGCTGTAGAAAAATAACAAAATATGAAACAATTTGAAACCAGCTTATTTTCATACATACATTGTCCCTTTATTTCTCAACATAATTTCCACCAACACTGATGCACTTATCCCATCGTTTTATCAGTCCTCCCAAACCGGCTGCATAGAACTGCGTGCTCTGTTTTCTAAACCACGTTTTCACTTCACATTTAACTTCGGCATCATTCACGAAATGTCTCCCGCAAAGGTGGGTTTTCAGTGTTTATGCTGACAAATGTTTATCCCATAAAGCGGTGCATAGCTGGGTAGAAAAAGTTACGAGGGCAAGTCAATAAGTAAGTCATACAGTTCTGTGGGATGGCAGGTAAATGAAAACAAAGCACGCAGTTCTTTGCAGCCGGTTTGGGAGGACTAATAAAACAATGGGACAAAAACAACACTTTACTTTGATAGTAAACAGACAAGCATAAATCTCAGCATGGAATGGATGGTAGACTACACATTAATCAGAAGATACCTGTAAATATTGCTGGTCTTGTCCAATCTACTACACATGGCCTCTGAATAAAAAACTTGAAATCTTTTATACTGCGCGTGTGACATAAATAATAATGCCGAAAATAATGTGGTACCTGAAAAATTATAATAACAGTATGAAAGCATAAGTAAAGCAACACATGTATAAATTACGAAAAGTACAATAAGATGCAAAAAGATGACCTAACTTTTAAGAAAGAGATTTTTTTTTGGCGCTCGCTCACTTTAAACTCAAGCGAAGTCCATAAATGCTACTTTAGTAACACTAGACTTAATTTTGAGTGTGGATTAGCTTTTCTTATTACCAGTGTTCCTCACCATCAGGCGAACCCACTCTGACTTCAGAGGTACTTGTAATTTACGTCCCCAAGCCAAGGACGAGAAGTCAACATTTTAGTCCAACTGTCTGGTGTAGGGGTTGAACTCCCTACCTCAGCATCAGCACACCGGATGTTTAGGAAAGAGCGCTCTCATCCATTCTGCCATGCTGAACTCTGAAAGAGATGACACCCATAAAATGTGACTCAAGATGGCTGTTGATGGGTGGTTATACTATACAGTAAAAAACATCGGCCGCAAATCCCAACCACCCACAAAAACATTAACATGTTTAGAAAAGACAATAAGAAATGTTACTCAGTCTGCGAGTTTTTTTGTTTTGCGCTCGCTCGCTTTGAATTCAAGCGTAGTCCATGCACACTATTTATAGTAGTGATGGACTGAATTTTGCGTGTGGATTAGCTTTCCTTATTAACAGTGCCCCTCGCCATCAGGCGAACCCACTCTGACTTCAGAGGTACTTGTAATTAACGTCTCCAAGTCAAGGACAACAGGTCAACATTTTAGTCCAGCTGTCTGGTGTAGGGGTTGAAGTCTGTGAGTAATCTAAATGTTTTGAAAAAGGCTAAAACACAAAGACAACTTATCACAAACATCAAAAAGAGGCAATCATCATTTTCTGGAAACATTATGAGAAAACAAAAACAGAACATATTGTGACAAATGGAAATGTTTATGGAAAGATAGAGAAGGTCAATGAGAGGATTCTTGACAGCCTTGTGTAATGGCACAGATAGGTATCAATGCAAGAACTAATACATGTTGTTACAGAGAACAAGATCTGGAGAAGCATGATTGCCACATAGTGATTGCCAAAGCACACTATACAGAGAGGATAGAAGGAAAATCCCGAAGTGGACAGTGCACCAAAACCAAGAGATACGGAGATACGTCACCCCAATGCCAGCGTGACAACGGGATACGTTGTGTGAGAAGCAAAGTGAACGGACGTGTATTTCGATCGGGAGAGCAATTTGATGTGGCTAGTGGATCGTCGGCAGGCTAGCAGGGGATTTATTCCAAATTAAGGACAGCTAGCAACATATCTGGAGAACGCCATGGATCTATGAACAGCGGACAAGCTCTAGACAGCCAGAGATTCGGTGGAAGATAGATAGATGACTGCAAGGACGACCTGAAGGAACAGAGGGGAATCAAAGGTTATTGAACGGCGGTTAGGAAAGATGCAGGACGACATTTGAGGTTCGTGCATTAGATAATTAGTTGCCCCTTGGTATCACGAGACGCTAATTAGTCACCACCTAATATATGTTCTCTTGACTCTGGAAAATAAAACGGATTTATCGTTCCTGAGCGTTGTACTTCATTCCATGTTCGTCAGTGAGTACTAAAGTCATTGTTACACCGCTTTTCTTCAATGAGCCAATTCATGTTCCATGTTGCGAATCAATCCATGGCATAATACTTGAGGAAAGAGGATTTGCGACGTGGCACACATGGGGTCTCTATAGAGTCCGGTTTTGCTAATGGATAAACTGCCCTCCTCTAGCCACAAAAGCGAAAGTTTACACTTCATGAAAGAAAATGCGCACCGAGATCCAGTGCACACACCGTTCAACACGTAGCGGAAACCGCAAACTGCAGTCAAGTACAAACATTGCAGTTGTGAAACATCATATATTTGGAAAGTGTGCTCAAAAATATTATGTATTTTCTTGTGTTGCACACAAACAACGACGACACAAAGCAGAAGGAACAGTGTATTCTCCGTACACAGAAGGTAGGAATTATTACACACGAAAGACGACATATTCCGTGTTGTCGTCACAAGGAAGGCGTTGTCGTCGACAGGAACACTTCCTCGGCTCTGTTGCTCGTTACTGAACACATTGTACTCACTAGTAGCTAATTCAGGACAGGATGCACACTGGAAAGTAAACATGCTCTTGGATCTTACATCGTACACATTGCGTCGCCATTACAAGTGAGTCAAGCATTTGTTAACGTCATTCCAGTAATCAAAGTCGTCACTGGGACACTGTCGCTGGCTGGTAGAAACGTTGTCAATGCGCTAGATAACTTTGTCTGCACAGATGGGTGAATGCTCTTACTCTAAAAGAACAAGGATGTATTGTGAAAAAAAGTCACAAGAAGTCTGGTTCACTAACTCACCTTCACATAATGAAAGAGTGCTGGACTGGATACTCACTGAGAAAACTAGTAAATAGCCAGGTAACTATTTTCTTGAATCTATAAAGCAACAGAATGATCCCTAACAATGGGAAATGAATTACAGATAAGTACAACAGAAAATGCATCGAGGAACTAAAAGAGATAGCAAAAGATAGGATTGCTTGAGATGAAATGGTTCAGGGACTGCACAAACTGAGACGAAAAGCAGAATATGACAAATAAAAGTGACAAATTTTCAATAAAACAAATTCTTTGGTATGCCAATTCAGAGCTTTCAATTTCTTAACCTTGAAAAATTCTTTAAAATCATGAATAAGCTTACAGAATCCTGCGTCTGTGGTCGAAGAATTAAGCTTGTCCAACATGGCCACTGATCCACAATGGCTTCAAAGCCAGTTAGCAAGCCATCTAGGTGATTGCACAGTACATAATAGATCTGAAAATAAATTAATGCAACACATAACATATTAGACCACCAGAAACACTTTAGTGCAAACGATATCTTTGTTGAATATAGATGTCTTGTATCAATGCCTACAAACTATTAGTATTATATTTAATTACCAGTTTTCAGCTATCTATTTTATGTGAGTGTACTCATACATGTATGTCTATGTTTTCATCAAGTGTGTGTACACATATATGTCTGTCTTTGTTTTCATCAATCTATCATCTGTGAGTGTACACATATATGTCTGTCTATGTTTTCATCAAGTGTGTGTACACATATATGTATGTCTTTGTTTTCATCAATCTATCTTCTGTGAGTGTACACATATATGTTTGTCTTTGTTTTCATCAATCTATCATCTGTGAGTGTACACATATATGTCTGTCTATGTTTTCATCAATCTATCTTCTGTGAGTGTACACATATATGAATGTCTTTGTTTTCATCAATCTATCATCTGTGAGTGTACACATATATGTCTTTGTTTTCATCAATCTATCTTCCGTGAGTGTACACATATATGTATGTCTTTGTTTTCATCAATCTATCATCTGTGAGTGTACACATATATGTCTGTCTATGTTTTCATCAATCTATCTTCTGTGAGTGTACACATATATGTTATGTCTTTGCTTTCATCAATCTATCTTCTGTGAGTGTACACATATATGTCTTTGTTTTCATCAATCTATCTTCTGTGAGTGTACACATATATGTATGTCTTTGTTTTCATCAATCTATCATCTGTGAGTGTACACATATATGTCTGTCTATGTTTTCATCAATCTATCTTCTGTGAGTGTACACATATATGTTATGTCTTTGATTTCATCAATCTATCTTCTGTGAGTATACACATATATGTATGTCTATGTTTTCATCAATCTATCTTCTGTGAGTGTAAACATATATGTCTGTCTATGTTTTCATCAATCTATCTTCTGTGAGTGTACACATGTGTGTATGTCTGTTTACATCAATCTATCATCTGTGAGTGTACACATATATGTATGTCTATGTTTTCCTCAATCTGTATGTGCTTGTCCTGTAAATGTCTCACAGGCCAC
This sequence comes from Cepaea hortensis, assembly GCA_963921405.1. Classification (NCBI taxonomy): domain Eukaryota; kingdom Metazoa; phylum Mollusca; class Gastropoda; order Stylommatophora; family Helicidae; genus Cepaea; species Cepaea hortensis. Next base: position 182,542,710 of record OY992877.1, read on the forward strand.
AAGGCTGCAACATTCTGCAGTTCTGCCTTGACTGCCTACCAGCTTCTTCCGTGCTCTTCGTGTACTCTAGCAGATCTCCCTATTAAACCATTTCACTGTAAACACTACCCTTTCCTACACTTTGAGACATACAGTATATATTGTACTCTAGCAGATCTCCCTATTAAACCATTTCACTGTAAACACTACCCTTTCCTACACTTTGAGACATACTGTATATATTGTACTATAGCAGATCTCCGTATCAAACCATTTCACTGTAAACACTACCCTTTCCTACACTTCGAGAAATACTGTATATATTGTACTATAGCAGATCTCCCTCTCATCTCATCTCATCATGTTCCTCTTGTACCTTGCGGTGTCGAGGTGAAGTATAAACTTCGTGAGAGTGCCCGGTTATGGGCTTCGTATATCGACATTCCCATGGATTCTGCTATTCCCTCCGTCCAACGTTTACGTGGTCGGCCTCTTCCTCTGTTTCCATCTGGTCTGTACATCATTGCTTGTTGTGGCATGCTGTTGACTGGTAGCCTACTTGCATGGCCAAACCATTTGACCTGCTGCTTTCTAATAAAATCTAGAGCAGCTTTAACCCCCACTTTAGTCCTGATTTCTTCATTTCTGATCTTATCTCTTCTTGATACGTTGAGTATTCTTCTCAGGAACCTCATTTCTGTTGTTGTGATTTTTCTTTTCTCTTTTTCTGTCATTGTCCAGGTTTGGCATTGGTAGCACAGAGTTGGTAGGAAGATTGTGTTGTAAAGTGCTTTCTTAGCAGTTATTGATACATGTTTGTTCTTTAGTATTGGTGCCATTTGTCCAATGAGTTGATTTGCCTTATTGCACCTATTTTCGATCTCGTCTTCTGATCTGCAATTTGATGATATTATACTTCCTAGGTACTTGAAGCTCTTTACTTGTTTCAAGGGATGTTCGTTTAGGTGAATTGTTGCTGTTTGTTCTTCTTTAGTTATAGTCATTACCTCTGTTTTGCTTGTGCTAATTTTCATGTTATGTTCCCTACACATTTCGTTTAGACTATTCATGTGGTCTTGTAATTCAGCTTCTGATTTTGCTATTAGTGCTTGGTCGTCCGCAAACAGGAGTTCTCTAATGGTTAGATTTGCAGATGGTTCTTCTTCTGTGTTCTCGTCATGCGGTATTCTTGCTGTCTCTGCTTGGCTGGTTTCTTTACATATGTTGTCTATATATGTTATGAACAAGAGAGGGGACAGGACACAACCTTGTCGTACTCCAGATCTTATGGTGAAGGGTTCTGAGTGTTCTCCAGTTGCTCTCACTATGCATTCACTGTTGTTGTATAAACTTCTACATAGGTTTGTTAGATGTGTACTCACTCCATATTGTTTAAGGATTTCCCACAGCTTGTTTCTATCTACCCTATCAAATGCCTTTTCTTGGTCGACAAAGGCTAAGTAGAGTGTTTCATTGAATTCAATTGATTTTTCTATAAGTTGTCTAAGAGCAAAAATGGCGTCTGTGCATCCTTTGTTTTTCCTAAATCCAAGCTGCGTTTCGCTTAGCTGGGGTTCTAAAGTAGTTCGTAATCTTTTTTCAAGAATGACTCAACAGTGAAATGCCTCTGTATTGTGTGCAATCTCTTTTGCTGCCTTTGTTTTTCCAAATTGGGATAATTATGGCGTTTCCCCAGTCTCGTGGTGTCTGTTGTTCTACCCAAACATGGTTGAATAGTCTATGTAGCCAAGCTGTTCCTACTTCCCTTGCTGCTTTAATTAGTTCATTTGGTATTTCATCCTGTCCTGGTGATTTGTTTAATGGGGCTAATTTGATGGCTTCTATAATTTCTTCTTTTAGTATGTCTGGTTCTAGTTCCTCGGTGACATCTGTGTAGGTCTCTTGAATTCCTGTGACATCTGATGGGATGTTGAGAAGTTGTTCAAAATACTGCTTCCATCTTATTAGGATCTGTTTTTGTTCACTTATTGGTTCTCCATTTTCGCTGTTAATTATTTCAGTTGGGTCAAAGGGTTCTCCTCTGGTTCGCATTGCACTTATCTTTTTGTAGAAGTTTCTGGTTGCCTCCTTGTAGTTTTTATTTAGGGTTTCTCCATACTCTTCCCAGTCTTTTTGTTTTTCCCTCTTTACTATTCTACTCACATGTCTTCTCGCTATTCTGTATTCTCTGTAATCACATTCCTGTTTGCTCTTCAACCACTTTTTATATTTTTCCTTTTTTTTCTTTTACCGCTTTCTTTACTTCTGCGTTCCACCAACTTGTTATTTTCTTCCCTATTAAACCTCCCTATCTCCTTACCTCCCGATCTCATTATTAAACCATTTCACTGTAAACACTACCCTGTCCCACACTTTGAGACATACTGTATATATTGTACTCTAGCAGATCTCCCTATTAAACCATTTCACTGTAAACACTACCCTTTTCCACACTTTGAGACATACTGTATATATTGTACTCTAGCAGATCTCCCTATTAAACCATTTCACTGTAAACACTACCCTTTCCTACACTTTGAGACATACAGTATATATTGTACTCTAGCAGATCTCCCTATTAAACCATTTCACTGTAAACACTACCCTTTTCCACACTTTGAGACATACTGTATATATTGTACTCTAGCAGATCTCCCTATTAAACCATTTCACTGTAAACACTACCCTTTCCTACACTTTGAGACATACAGTATATATTGTACTATAGCAGATCTCCCTATTAAACCATTTCACTGTAAACACTACCCTTTTCCACACTTTGAGACATACTGTATATATTGTACTCTAGCAGATCTCCCTATTAAACCATTTCACTGTAAACACTACCCTTTTCCACACTTTGAGACATACTGTATATATTGTACTCTAGCAGATCTCCCTATTAAACCATTTCACTGTAAACACTACCCTTTCCTACACTTTGAGACATACAGTATATATTGTACTATAGCAGATCTCCCTATTAAACCATTTCACTGTAAACACTACCCTTTTCCACACTTTGAGACATACTGTATATATTGTACTCTAGCAGATCTCCCTATTAAACCATTTCACTGTAAACACTACCCTTTCCTACACTTTGAGACATACAGTATATATTGTACTATAGCAGATCTCCCTATTAAACCATTTCACTGTAAACACTACCCTTTTCCCACACTTTGAGACATACTGTATATATTGTACTCTAGCAGATCTCCCTATTAAACCATTTCACTGTAAACACTACCCTTTTCCACACTTTGAGACATACTGTATATATTGTACTCTAGCAGATCTCCCTATTAAACCATTTCACTGTAAACACTACCCTTTCCTACACTTTGAGACATACAGTATATATTGTACTATAGCAGATCTCCCTATTAAACCATTTCACTGTAAACACTACCCTTTTCCACACTTTGAGACATACTGTATATATTGTACTATAGCAGATCTCCCTATTAAACCATTTCACTGTAAACACTACCCTTTTCCACACTTTGAGACATACTGTATATATTGTACTCTAGCAGATCTCCCTATTAAACCATTTCACTGTAAACACTACCCTTTTCCACACTTTGAGACATACTGTATATATTGTACTCTAGCAGATCTCCCTATTAAACCATTTCACTGTAAACACTACCCTTTCCTACACTTTGAGACATACAGTATATATTGTACTATAGCAGATCTCCCTATTAAACCATTTCACTGTAAACACTACCCTTTTCCACACTTTGAGACATACTGTATATATTGTACTCTAGCAGATCTCCCTATTAAACCATTTCACTGTAAACACTACCCTTTCCTACACTTTGAGACATACAGTATATATTGTACTATAGCAGATCTCCCTATTAAACCATTTCACTGTAAACACTACCCTTTTCCCACACTTTGAGACATACTGTATATATTGTACTCTAGCAGATCTCCCTATTAAACCATTTCACTGTAAACACTACCCTTTTCCACACTTTGAGACATACTGTATATATTGTACTCTAGCAGATCTCCCTATTAAACCATTTCACTGTAAACACTACCCTTTCCTACACTTTGAGACATACAGTATATATTGTACTATAGCAGATCTCCCTATTAAACCATTTCACTGTAAACACTACCCTTTCCTACACTTTGAGACATACTGTATATATTGTACTCTAGCAGATCTCCCTATTAAACCATTTCACTGTAAACACTACCCTTTTCCACACTTTGAGACATACTGTATATATTGTACTCTAGCAGATCTCCCTATTAAACCATTTCACTGTAAACACTACCCTTTCCTACACTTTGAGACATACTGTATATATTGTACTCTAGCAGATCTCCCTATTAAACCATTTCACTGTAAACACTACCCTTTCCTACACTTTGAGACATACTGTTTATATTGTACTCTAGCAGATCTCCCTATTAAACCATTTCACTGTAAACACTACCCTTTCCTACACTTTGAGACATACTGTATATATTGTACTCTAGCAGATCTCCCTATTAAACCATTTCACTGTAAACACTACCCTTTCCTACACTTTGAGACATACTGTATATATTGTACTCTAGCAGATCTCCCTATTAAACCATTTCACTGTAAACACTACCCTTTCCTACACTTTGAGACATACTGTATATATTGTACTCTAGCAGATCTCCCTATTAAACCATTTCACTGTAAACACTACCCTTTCCTACACTTTGAGACATACTGTATATATTGTACTCTAGCAGATCTCCCTATTAAACCATTTCACTGTAAACACTACCCTTTCCTACACTTTGAGACATACTGTATATATTGTACTCTAGCAGATCTCCCTATTAAACCATTTCACTGTAAACACTACCCTTTCCTACACTTTGAGACATACTGTATATATTGTACTCTAGCAGATCTCCCTATTAAACCATTTCACTGTAAACACTACCCTTTCCTACACTTTGAGACATACTGTATATATTGTACTCTAACAGATCTCCCTATTAAACCATTTCACTGTAAACACTATCCTTTCCTACACTTTGAGACATACTGTATATATTGTACTCTAGCAGATCTCCCTATTAAACCATTTCACTGTAAACACTACCCTTTCCTACACTTTGAGACATACTGTATATATTGTACTCTAGCAGATCTCCCTATTAAACCATTTCACTGTAAACACTACCCTTTCCTACACTTTGAGACATACTGTATATATTGTACTCTAACAGATCTCCCTATTAAACCATTTCACTGTAAACACTACCCTTTTCCACACTTTGAGACATACTGTATATATTGTACTCTAGCAGATCTCCCTATTAAACCATTTCACTGTAAACACTACCCTTTCCTACACTTTGAGACATACAGTATATATTGTACTATAGCAGATCTCCCTATTAAACCATTTCACTGTAAACACTACCCTTTTCCCACACTTTGAGACATACTGTATATATTGTACTCTAGCAGATCTCCCTATTAAACCATTTCACTGTAAACACTACCCTTTTCCACACTTTGAGACATACTGTATATATTGTACTCTAGCAGATCTCCCTATTAAACCATTTCACTGTAAACACTACCCTTTCCTACACTTTGAGACATACAGTATATATTGTACTATAGCAGATCTCCCTATTAAACCATTTCACTGTAAACACTACCCTTTTCCACACTTTGAGACATACTGTATATATTGTACTATAGCAGATCTCCCTATTAAACCATTTCACTGTAAACACTACCCTTTTCCACACTTTGAGACATACTGTATATATTGTACTCTAGCAGATCTCCCTATTAAACCATTTCACTGTAAACACTACCCTTTTCCACACTTTGAGACATACTGTATATATTGTACTCTAGCAGATCTCCCTATTAAACCATTTCACTGTAAACACTACCCTTTCCTACACTTTGAGACATACAGTATATATTGTACTATAGCAGATCTCCCTATTAAACCATTTCACTGTAAACACTACCCTTTTCCACACTTTGAGACATACTGTATATATTGTACTCTAGCAGATCTCCCTATTAAACCATTTCACTGTAAACACTACCCTTTCCTACACTTTGAGACATACAGTATATATTGTACTATAGCAGATCTCCCTATTAAACCATTTCACTGTAAACACTACCCTTTTCCCACACTTTGAGACATACTGTATATATTGTACTCTAGCAGATCTCCCTATTAAACCATTTCACTGTAAACACTACCCTTTTCCACACTTTGAGACATACTGTATATATTGTACTCTAGCAGATCTCCCTATTAAACCATTTCACTGTAAACACTACCCTTTCCTACACTTTGAGACATACAGTATATATTGTACTATAGCAGATCTCCCTATTAAACCATTTCACTGTAAACACTACCCTTTTCCACACTTTGAGACATACTGTATATATTGTACTCTAGCAGATCTCCCTATTAAACCATTTCACTGTAAACACTACCCTTTCCTACACTTTGAGACATACAGTATATATTGTACTATAGCAGATCTCCCTATTAAACCATTTCACTGTAAACACTACCCTTTTCCACACTTTGAGACATACTGTATATATTGTACTCTAGCAGATCTCCCTATTAAACCATTTCACTGTAAACACTACCCTTTCCTACACTTTGAGACATACAGTATATATTGTACTATAGCAGATCTCCCTATTAAACCATTTCACTGTAAACACTACCCTTTTCCCACACTTTGAGACATACTGTATATATTGTACTCTAGCAGATCTCCCTATTAAACCATTTCACTGTAAACACTACCCTTTTCCACACTTTGAGACATACTGTATATATTGTACTCTAGCAGATCTCCCTATTAAACCATTTCACTGTAAACACTACCCTTTCCTACACTTTGAGACATACTGTATATATTGTACTCTAGCAGATCTCCCTATTAAACCATTTCACTGTAAACACTACCCTTTCCTACACTTTGAGACATACTGTATATATTGTACTCTAGCAGATCTCCCTATTAAACCATTTCACTGTAAACACTACCCTTTCCTACACTTTGAGACATACTGTATATATTGTACTCTAGCAGATCTCCCTATTAAACCATTTCACTGTAAACACTACCCTTTCCTACACTTTGAGACATACTGTATATATTGTACTCTAGCAGATCTCCCTATTAAACCATTTCACTGTAAACACTACCCTTTCCTACACTTTGAGACATACTGTATATATTGTACTCTAGCAGATCTCCCTATTAAACCATTTCACTGTAAACACTACCCTTTTCCACACTTTGAGACATACTGTATATATTGTACTCTAGCAGATCTCCCTATTAAACCATTTCACTGTAAACACTACCCTTTCCTACACTTTGAGACATACTGTATATATTGTACTCTAGCAGATCTCCCTATTAAACCATTTCACTGTAAACACTACCCTTTCCTACACTTTGAGACATACTGTTTATATTGTACTCTAGCAGATCTCCCTATTAAACCATTTCACTGTAAACACTACCCTTTCCTACACTTTGAGACATACTGTATATATTGTACTCTAGCAGATCTCCCTATTAAACCATTTCACTGTAAACACTACCCTTTCCTACACTTTGAGACATACTGTATATATTGTACTCTAGCAGATCTCCCTATTAAACCATTTCACTGTAAACACTACCCTTTCCTACACTTTGAGACATACTGTATATATTGTACTCTAGCAGATCTCCCTATTAAACCATTTCACTGTAAACACTACCCTTTCCTACACTTTGAGACATACTGTATATATTGTACTCTAGCAGATCTCCCTATTAAACCATTTCACTGTAAACACTACCCTTTCCTACACTTTGAGACATACTGTATATATTGTACTCTAGCAGATCTCCCTATTAAACCATTTCACTGTAAACACTACCCTTTCCTACACTTTGAGACATACTGTATATATTGTACTCTAGCAGATCTCCCTATTAAACCATTTCACTGTAAACACTACCCTTTCCTACACTTTGAGACATACTGTATATATTGTACTCTAACAGATCTCCCTATTAAACCATTTCACTGTAAACACTATCCTTTCCTACACTTTGAGACATACTGTATATATTGTACTCTAGCAGATCTCCCTATTAAACCATTTCACTGTAAACACTACCCTTTCCTACACTTTGAGACATACTGTATATATTGTACTCTAGCAGATCTCCCTATTAAACCATTTCACTGTAAACACTACCCTTTCCTACACTTTGAGACATACTGTATATATTGTACTCTAACAGATCTCCCTATTAAACCATTTCACTGTAAACACTATCCTTTCCTACACTTTGAGACATACTGTATATATTGTACTCTAGCAGATCTCCCTATTAAACCATTTCACTGTAAACACTACCCTTTCCTACACTTTGAGACATACTGTATATATTGTACTCTAGCAGATCTCCCTATTAAACCATTTCACTGTAAACACTATCCTTTCCTACACTTTGAGACATACTGTATATATTGTACTCTAGCAGGTCTCCCTATTAAACCATTTCACTGTAAACACTACCCTTTCCTACACTTTGAGACATACTGTATATATTGTACTCTAGCAGATCTTCCTATTAAACCATTTCACTGTAAACACTACCCTTTCCTACACTTTGAGACATACTGTATATATTGTACTCTAGCAGATCTCCCTATTAAACCATTTCACTGTAAACACTACCCTTTCCTACACTTTGAGACATACTGTATATATTGTACTCTAGCAGATCTCCCTATTAAACCATTTCACTGTAAACACTACCCTTTCCTACACTTTGAGACATACTGTATATATTGTACTCTAGCAGATCTCCCTATTAAACCATTTCACTGTAAACACTACCCTTTCCTACACTTTGAGACATACTGTATATATTGTACTCTAGCAGATCTCCCTATTAAACCATTTCACTGTAAACACTACCCTTTTCCACACTTTGAGACATACTGTATATATTGTACTCTAGCAGATCTCCCTATTAAACCATTTCACTGTAAACACTACCCTTTTCCACACTTTGAGACATACTGTATATATTGTACTCTAGCAGATCTCCCTATTAAACCATTTCACTGTAAACACTACCCTTTCCTACACTTTGAGATGTTCTGTATATATTGTACTCTAGCAGATCTCCCTATTAAACCATTTCACTGTAAACACTACCCTTTCCTACACTTTGAGACATACTGTATATATTGTACTCTAGCAGATCTCCCTATTAAACCATTTCACTGTAAACACTACCCTTTTCCACACTTTGAGACATACTGTATATATTGTACTCTAGCAGATCTCCCTATTAAACCATTTCACTGTAAACACTACCCTTTTCCACACTTTGAGACATACTGTATATATTGTACTATAGCAGATCTCCCTATTAAACCATTTCACTGTAAACACTACCCTTTCCTACACTTTGAGACATACTGTATATATTGTACTATAGCAGATCTCCCTATTAAACCATTTCACTGTAAACACTACCCTTTTCCCACACTTTGAGACATACTGTATATATTGTACTCTAGCAGATCTCCCTATTAAACCATTTCACTGTAAACACTACAATTTCCTACACTTTGAGACATACTGTATATATTGTACTCTAGCAGATCTCCCTATTAAACCATTCCACTGTAAACACTACCCTTTTCTACACTTTGAGACATACTGTATATATTGTACTATAGCAGATCTCCCTATTAAACCATTTCACTGTAAACACTACCCTTTCCTACACTTTGAGACATACTGTATATATTGTACTCTAGCAGATCTCCCTATTAAACCATTCCACTGTAAACACTACCCTTTTCTACACTTTGAGACATACTGTATATATTGTACTATAGCAGATCTCCCTATTAAACCATTTCACTGTAAACACTACCCTGTCCCACACTTTGAGACATACTGTATATATTGTACTCTAGCAGATCTCCCTATTAAACCATTTCACTGTAAACACTACCCTTTTCTACACTTTGAGACATACTGTATATATTGTACTATAGCAGATCTCCCTATTAAACCATTTCACTGTAAACACTACCCTTTTCCACACTTTGAGACATACAGTATATATTGTACTCTAGCAGATCTCCCTATTAAACCATTTCACTGTAAACACTACCCTTTCCTACACTTTGAGACATACTGTATATATTGTACTCTAGCAGATCTCCCTATTAAACCATTTCACTGTAAACACTACCCTTTCCTACACTTTGAGACATACTGTATATATTGTACTCTAGCAGATCTCCCTATTAAACCATTTCACTGTAAACACTACCCTTTCCTACACTTTGAGACATACTGTATATATTGTACTCTAGCAGATCTCCCTATTAAACCATTTCACTGTAAACACTACCCTTTTCCACACTTTGAGATGTTCTGAGTGTAAAAGGTGCTAGTCCCATACTTTGATTCACCAATCAAAACTTGATTAATTGTAGTCAACATCACATCAGGTGCTTTACTTCCCACATTTCCTGGTGCCCATTTTAGTCTGGGTGGACCAAACCATTTTTTTAAAATCTCCGCCTTAATAGGGATTTGAACCATGACCACCAGCGCACACCTTTTCATTGCTCATCTTCTGCTTCAGCTGCCTTTCATATCCCAATGGAGTGCAGGCTCTAAATCCACTCATGCCAAGCCCTTTGTAGGCTTTTTCATGATTGGTTGAAATCTGCAGCAAATGTTTTCTATTGGATGAGGTATCCAATCCCATGAAAACCCTCCTTAGTCGCTTCTTACGACAGACATGGTAGGTTACATTCTTTGCTTCCCATATGGGCCTCCATAACACAGGGGCATCTTTATCAAAGCTTTCTTTAACTCTCTCTCAATGCCAAGAAATGAATGATGTGTGACTTGAATTCCAGTCAACTTGTAATGCATTCCTTTACTTTTTACATTTCATTTGATCAACTAAAGAAATCTGGCTTTTCCGTGATACTTCCAATTTCATTATCTTTCTACAACACGTTGATTGTACATTCATTTATTTTCACAGGACTTCTTAACGAGAAAAACAAAAGATTTCTATGCTAGATGTAATTGCTAGGCCTGCATTGATAGCACAACTAATATGTTGCCTTATGCAAGTTTGCCACATAAGGTATTAAAACCATGTGTAATGTGCTTACAGAGAATACAATAACCACAATAATTTACATTGTAGAGGTCTGAAAAATTACTGCTAGTTCCTGGGAAAATAGTTAGCAAGATCATACTGGGGAGATCAAAACATGCCACTGACAAACAATTGAGGCTTTTGGCCATACAGATTCTGCATTGACTAGTTAATTACATTAAGCATAATAATAGGGCAAAGCATTGAAATGCCACTTTACATTGGATCTGTGAATGATAAAAAGGCCTTTCACAGGAATGATAGGGAACCTCTTTGGAAATTGATGAGGCACTATGGGATCCCTCGGTAGATAATTAACTTAATAAAGGCAACACAAAGGACATGAAATGCAGCATTCTTCATGAGGGAAAACTAATGAATTTATTCAAGATAAAAACAGGAGTGCGGCAAGATTGCCTGTTGTTATCTTTATTATTCCTGACTATAGGCTGTATTATAAAGACAAAAATAGTTACCACCAGAAATGGAATTCAATGGGCTCTGACAGAGCTGCTTGATGATCTGGATTTCATTGATGACACTGCTCTCAGACCCCCCACACAAAATTAGATCATCATCATCATCATCAAGTGCCGTGCCGGCTGGCGTAGGCGTTCATGGCTCTCCATAGATCTCGGTCTTTGGTTTTCTGGATCAACTCCGCTGCTGATATTCCTCCATGCCACCGTCTCAATCCATCCAGCATCACTTCTCTTGGTCTACCTCTGCCTCTCTTCCCCTCGATCTTTCCAGTTGTTACGATGTTCTCCAATGCCTCTCTTCTCATCACATGACCGAGGAAAGCTGTTTGTCTCTGTCTTATTGTTGTATATAATGTTCTAGTTTCATTAGCCTGTTTCAGGCAGTCGTCGTTAGTTACTCTGGCAGTCCAAGGAATTCGCAACATTCGCCTCAGGAACCACATCTCTGTTGCTTCTAATTTCTTCTTAATTTGTTCATTTACATTCCAAGATTCACTGCCATACAGCAAAACTGGTTCTACATAGCATTTCAGCACTCTCTTTCTTACATTCAGTGATAGTGACTTATTGCATAAGATACTCTTCATTTTCTGAAATGTGGCTTTTGCCTGCCCTATTCTGCTCCTAATCTCTGTTATACATCTTCCATCTGATGTTATAAATGCCCCTAGGTATCTAAAATTATCAACTTGGTTAAGGATTTTCCCTTCTATTTCTATGTCACATTTTGGTGTCACCATTTTCTTTGATATTACCATTGTTACTGTTTTCTTGATATTCAAGGAGAGTCCTTTCCTTGCACTCTCTGTTACTACAACGTCTAATAATTGTTGTAGGTCTGTTGAATTATCAGCCACCAATACTGTGTCATCTGCATAGCGTATATTATTTATATTATAACCTCCAACTAGTATTCCTGGCATCTCTTTGATCTCTCTCATTATTACTTCGCTATACAGGGAGAAAAGATCTGGTGACAAGACACACCCTTGTCGTACTCCTAGCTTTATCTGTTCGTAACTACCCTCTTTATTTCCCATTTTAATTGCTGCTACTTGGTTCCAGTAAATATTCTTTATTATTCTTAAATCTTTTCCATCAGTGTTGATATCTTCCAACATTTTAATCAGTTCATCATGTTTTACTTTATCAAATGCCTTAGTATAATCTATGAAGCACAAATATATGTCTCTCTGTTTCTCTATTGACCTTTCTATTAGTGTCCGTAATGTATAAATTGCATTGTTTGTGCCCTTTCCTTCCACAAATCCATACTGTTCTTCACTAATTTCCATTTTTATTTTCTTTTTGGTTCTTCTCATTATGATTCTGAGTAGAAGCTTAGTGATATGGTTTATAAGGTTAATTGTACGAAAATCTTCACAATCAATTGCTCCTGGTCTTTTTGGTATAGCTATAAATACAGATTTCAGCATATCACTGGGTAAATATCATTCAACATTTTGGTTAATATATCTACTCCAAATTCTCCCAATACTTCTAATTCTTCTATTGTGATTTCATCTGGCCCAGCTGTTTTTCCTTTCTTCATACGTTTCATAGCGTCAGCGACTTCTTCTTTCAGAATAGGTGGACCTTCTAAGTTACTATCTTCTGTTAATTCTTCCCTTTCTCCTTCATATAATTCTCTTATATACTCATTCCACCTCTTCATTATAGCATCTTCCTCTAATATTATCTTTCCTGTTTTTGATTTCAAACACCCTGTATTTATTCTTATTTTTCTTCCTGTAAGCTCACTGATTTGTCTGTGCTTATTTTTTGTATCTTTAATGGAATTTAATTCAATTTTTTTGCATTGCTCGTTTAACCAACTTTCTTTAGCCTTCCCACATTTATCTTTTATTTCTTTATTTATCTTAGCGTATTCTTGTTTGTCATTTTTACTCTGTTTTCTTTTGTCCATCAGTTTTAAGATATCTTCATTCGTCCATTTTTTCTTAGCTATTTTGCCTCTCTCCGGTAATACTTCTTTGCTAGTTTGAAGAATGGAGTCCCTTAACATTTCCCATTGTTCATCTATACTCTGTATTTTAGTTATTGCATTGTACCTATTTCTCACAGTCACTCTGTATTGTTCTTGCATTTCTTTATCTATTTTCAGAATCTCTTTATTAAGTCTCATATTCTTAACCATTTTTTTCCCTCTCTTTAATCTTACTTTTATTTGTCCACATAGTGGTGCATGATCACTATTACAGTCAGCACCAGGCATTGTCTTTACATTAATTAAAGCATTTCTAAATCTTTTATTAATTAGTATGTAGTCAATTTGGTTGCGTATTTTCTTATCAGGGCTTATCCATGTGTACAGTCGTCTTTTATGGTGTTTAAACCACGTGTTTCAAATTATCATATCATTGATATTTGCCCATTCTATTAGCTTTTCCCCTCTTTCATTTCTTGTACCTAAACCATAATTCCCCACTACATCCTCCATTTTCCCCTTTCCTACTTTTGCATTAAAATCACCAAGTATTATCTTTATTTCTTGTGATCCAATTTGAGCCATCGCCATTTCTATTTCGTCGTAAAAGTGTTGTATTTCTTCATCACTACTGCTTGCTGTTGGTGCATATACTTGTATAATATTTATGTCTATTGGTTTGCCTTTAATTTTTACCATAATAACTCTATCTGAAATACACCAGTATCCATTAATTGACTTGGCTGTTTTTTCGTCTAATATTATTCCTACACCTTTTTCATGTGTATCCCCTCCAGAATACATTATTGTGTGATTGTCAGCTATAATTTTGCCCGATTCCTTCCATCTCATCTCACTAACGCCTAGTATATTCATTTTCATGCTATCCATCTCTCTTAGAACATTGGTCAACTTTCCTAGCTCATTTAATGTCCTAACATTCCATGTTCCTACTCTAAATTTATTTATTTTAGTTAAGATTTTGCCATCAGTAGCTGGATGACGGTCTGGTGTCACCTGTGGCTCATGACTGTCCCTACCGGACGAGGATGCCCTAAGACAGCCATTAACGTCCTTCACTAACTTTGATATATGTTTTGCCATGAAGTCTTGGGAAGATAATGTGGTGGTTTCCCCTTGCCTTCCACATTCACATGGTGGTCTTTTTACCTCTGCCTTTGACAGCCATTTCCGACTGTAAGGACAAGTGAGTGCCCTGCTCTACTCAGCTGCAGAGTTGTCCACTTATTCCGGTGGATACTCGGTCCCCAGAGCTGTGTTAGCCACACCGTAGTGTGTTTCCATCCTCTACCACGGGGAGGTGCAGTTGGGATTTTCCCTTCATAAAGTTATGGTCTCTGACCAAAACTCTCTAGTACTTTTAGAGGATCAAACACACTTGATGGGAGGTCACAAAAATTAGGTCTAAAAATTCATAAGGAAAAACAACATGGAGAAGAAAACTAAGAGGTGGAGAATAATAGTATGGGGAAGACATAGAGGGACCTAGAAGGCTGGCATGAGTTGGATGAGAGACTGTGCTCCACTGGGATAAAAAGTACAAGAAGAGGAGGGTCAGAAAATAAAAACACTGATAATGAACAGACTTTCAGTCCCATATGTTTGTGCCTAGCCTAGTATATAAGTAATATCATGTTACAGGGAGCAGTGACAGCACAGAGCCTAGATGCTTGCCTGTCAGCTCAGTCGTCATGGGTTGGAATCAGCATCGATGGGGATTTTTTTAAACTGACCTGGGCTCCCAGGTCAGAACAGCCTCAAATGGGTACCAGGAAATGTCTTGGGGAGTGAAGGTGGCCACCATGATATAGACAACATGACCCATGAAGTGATGATTGGTGTATAAAATATGGGTGTAGCATCATATGTCCAATATTCCTAAGGCATGAACTTACTGATGTTACAGCAAGTTGATTTTTATTGTTCTGAATGCTGAAGTCATCGTTGTGGTGCTTTGATACATATAATTATGTCATACACAACTAATAGTTTAATGTATAAAAATAAAGCTACTATTGTGAAATAACCTGTGTTTTGTGGTGACTCCTGTTCTTGTATTTAGAAGCCATGTTAATAAGATGTTGATACTACTCTGGATCAAAAACTATTACTTAGATTGTTATGAAATTTTGTTTTATTCGCATATAAATAGTGTTTCATAACTCTTGTTTTTTTTTAAATGCTTTTTATGAGAGCATTATGGAAAATCTTACAAGTGAGAAACATGTGATTTCCCTTTGTACAATTCTGTAAACATGTTGTCTCTTTGCATGCTGATATTTCATTACTAGCTGAAAGTCTACAAACCTATTGTATTACCCACACTGCTATATGCTTGTGAAAACGTGGACTGTTTACCAGCGACATGCAAGAAAATCAAACCACTTCCACAGTTTGTCTTAGGAAGTTAGTGAAGATCAGATGGCAGGACAAGATACCAGACACTGAAGTCTTAGAAAAAGCATTCATGCCCAATATCCACACTCTACTAATGAAGAATCAGATTAGCTGGGTTGGTCACCTGACTGACTTGCACACTAGATCACAGGCTCCCTAAACACATTTTTACGGTAAGTTGCGTTGTGTCGAACGCTCCCAAAGGAAACGCTTTAAAGACACTCTGAAGATATTACTTAAAGCTTTTGGAATTCATCAAGACACACACATAGGAGAGTGTTACCAAAGGCCGAAATTCTTGGCATACATCAATATGATTGATTGATTGATTGATTTAGGAATCGACATCACAGCATTCGGGTCATTCCCATAAGTGCTCCGTCCCCATCCTCAGCAGCCAGCGAAGAGTTCCAACACTAATAGTACCAGTAGCAATCTGATTATAAGTCCGTCTCGCCTTTCCTCTGAGCTTTGAGTGTCGGCCAGATCCCCTCGTCACTCCTCGCTGTCTCATTCTTGCCAGACCATGGTAATCCATTTGCTCCTCTGAGGTGTGCACGTGTTCCCACAAGGCCGCAACCACATCTGCCTTGTCATGTATCAATACTCCACCAAGTTCTGCAGAGCCAGCCAATCTGTCCGCCTGTTCATTTCCCAGCACACCGGCATGCCCCGGAGAAAAGATCCAGGCGATGCTTGTCACCCGTGACCTCTGAAGTGAAGCAAGCCACTCCGCACAAAGCCTGCCCGTCCTCACCCTCGTCAGCATGCTTTCTGAGTCAGTTACAATCACGATGTGTGTGTGTGTCGTATTCTCCATCCAGCGGAGAGCCGCTGTGACTGCCTCCACCTCCAAGGGTGTAGTCACTTGTGAGGCAAACAGGACTGCAAGAGCTGTGAAAAAAACTGGACAAAACAAGCCACCGCAGGAGATCCTCCTCCTGGAATGTCAAGAATTCTTTGCCCACATTGTCAAAGAACATTTTGAGCCAAAATAGGCCTTCCCAGCCATCTTAGAACTCACGGCTCAATACTTTCAAGCCCACTGAATGAAATGAATGGTCATCATCATACCTGGTGGACAAACATCATTTACTTACTAGCCACAAAATTTCACCCATGTGTTCCAGGGACCATAGGGAAGCCAAGTATAGTAACACTGTAACCTACTATGAATGACATATGAGGCAATTAAGGAGAGTTGGTAGGAGACTGGCTACCTCAAAACGTAGAAAACTTCAGCTGCAAAGTCCAACCAACCTGAACACGTTTACAAAGGACTTGTTGTGAGTTGGTTGAGGGTCTATCTCCATTGGGAGATCTTCTTCTTCTTCTGCATTCATCCGGAGTGTTTTTTCAGACGTAATTGCGTGTGTGTTTAAGTTAGGTACCCTTGGGCCAAGACCCTTAGGCCAACACATCTGACTTTAGAATGCATTTTTTATTCAGGTTAGCATTCCTGGGGGACTCTCACTGTTGCGGTGCCATCCACATCCTAGCTGGTCAAGTTAGAATGGTCGAAAACTTCAGAGTCAGCCCTCATGAGAAGGCAGGAGCTGTCCATGGCATTTTCCGCCATCCGGGGAGGCTTCCATAATTGCAGAGCCGACACATAGTGCTCTGGTGCTGGGCTCACCCCATGAATCGCCATGTCCTGCACATGGCTGCTTTAATTCCTCACTTCCATGTACTGGGCATTTCGTGCGCCACAGGCACAAACAAGGAACGGTCTTCCACTCAGCGAGCTATCAGTTCGGACGTGTACGGACACTGTGCCAGGAAAACCAGATCGTCAGAGCTCTTCTGGCTGGAAAACTAGACAATCAGAGCTGCTCCGGCCGGAAAACAAGATAGTCAAAGCTGTTCCAGGCAGGAGGGACATTTCACTCTGAGGTTTTTGCATTGTGCCAATTTATTTGCACCCGGCACATCCGACTTCTGCGGGCATTTTTTAATCAGGTTGGCCTTCCTGGAGGTTTCGAGGGACATTCTATTGTGTCGTCCACATCTCTGCTGGTCAAGTTAGAAGGGCCAAGGACTTTACGGTCAGTCCTCAATGGAAGTCAGGGACAGTCCATGGGCATTTTCTGCCATCCAAGGAGGCTTCCATAATTGCAGAGCCAGCACATAGTGCTCTGAGACTGGCTCACCCAAGGAATCGCCACTTCCTGCTCATGGCTGCTTTAATTCCTCACTTCCATGTATTGGGTATTTTGTTCACCCCTGGCCGCTCTCCGCACATACCAGGAATGGTCAGTCTGCAGCCGACATCCGCTCTGCAGTTTTTCACTTCGGACTTCCATGTAATGGATTCGCTTGCTGAGCATTCTATTTCGTGTTAACGAAACGTTTTTCCACCTATGTCTATGCTCACTCAGTGAGCTCTAGTACAGACTTGCATCATAACCACTACGTGCGATTGGGACACTTTTCCACCTTTAGTAACGCTCACGAGGTAGGCTACATGTCCTGCCGGCTCAGCACCTTACCCCCATGCAACAGAGAGCGAGTAACGGCCAGGCTCTCTCATGCGGGGATCCTCTTATCCCTCGGATGAAAGCCTTCAAACAAGTAACTGGACCAAGCATGTAGCAGGCTTAGCATCTCACCTCCATTTTGCAGTGGGTGAGTATTGGCCTGGCTCTCACATCCGGGGTATGTTGACTTAGAGGCATTCAGTCATATAACTCAGCGGAGAGCCTTAGAGTATGTGTCCGGACCAATAATTTGTGGCATCATGTGCTTGATTCGGTCTTTGACTGCCTATCCTCAGTCTCCCTGCAGAGCAGCAGGTTGTATCTCTCTTGGTCTGGTCCCTATCCCAAGGCCTGTCCGACATGCCAGTCGTACAAAGAGAAGATTCTCCATGATTCCTCATTAAAAGTATCAAAATCAAAACATAACAGTGAAGAAGCACCATTTATATACAAATAAAACTGAACCCCACAACAATTTAAGCAATCATTTTGGATTCAGAGAAACAACTTAAGAGTGAATAATTTGAACCGAGAGGGTTCTTCAACAACAAAAACAACAACTGTAACAAGCATATCTCACCTTTGCAGATCCAGGTAGCTCTGAATGAAGCTCCCATTTCAAATCCTGTGTTTCCTCATCAGTGAGAGAACGAAACATAACAGACATAGCCCTGCATATCAATTATAAAGCAATTAGTGATTTGTTTTCTTCATAAATAACAAGCTGCACACTGCATAAATTAATTAGTGATACTTTTTTAGCATTCACTCGCTCTGAACTCATAGTCCATGCATATGCTGCTACTACTACTTTAAGTTAGTTGCATATCCTTTACAGGACTTTTGCAGACAACATCAGCTTTCTTTGCTGTTCTGATGTCTTGGCAAGTATATGTTTAGTAGTTTGCCACTGCTTTCTGAACCCATACCCATACCATTTTGTAAAAAACCAGTGCAACGCGGTCTGCTACCAAATCATGTGCAACTGTGTTTCGAACACGGGTATGCAGGATTCCGAACCGCGTCTGTAAACCCATCGTAATGGAGACCGACGCTACTACTACTAGAAAGACTTATTTTGCGTGAGGATTGGTTTTGCCTATTACCAGTGTGCATCGCCATCAGGCAATCCCTTCTCTAACTTCAGAGGTACTTGTAATTTACATACCTTAGTCAAGGATGAGAAATCAACATTTAAGTCCATCTCAATAAACCCACTACACAGCAGTCAAAGGAAGAGAAAGTTTAAGTATGTTAAACCTCTCAGCAATGCTAACCTGCATGTTACTTCTTCTTCTTTTATTTGCTTGAAATTTGTCTATAACTCCACTGTTGCCTTTTGTATGAATTTAACTTTTTAGTTCACTCAGTGATCTATAGAGTTTATCTTCCACTGTTGTTTTTCTAGGCCAGAAGGTTTGCCTAGATATGTTATATTTTGGGCAGTCTTGGAGTATGTGATCTGCTGTCTGCGGTGCCAATCCACATGTGCTCATGGCTGAATCACCAATCTTGAATTTTGTATACATGTGGTTGCGTAATCTATTGTTTTCTGTTCTGAGGCGCAGGGTAATGATTTGTTCTGGTCTGTCCATAAAGTGGTAGTTGTCTTGAGCAGGTTTTGGTGGCTGTTTGACTGATTTGATATTCATTTCTTTTGGTGGCATTTAACTGATACATCAGGTTGTCCTTATATTGCTCCTACCTTAGCTAATCGATCAGCTCTCTCGTTTGAGGGTACTCCACAGTGAGACAGTATCCACTTTCTGGTGACCTTACAACCTCCATACTTTCCCATAAATAATTTACAAAACTCTACATGAAACAATAGGTGATAACTTTCCATAAATAATATGCAAAACTACATGGCGTAAAAGGTACTGTTGAGAGGCTAAGTGGCATGGCATATGGAGTGTGCTTTCGTGTCAAAACACTATTGCAATTCAGCAACTGAGCACTTCTCTCTATCTCTTGTTTTAATTAAATTCATCTTTGCTTATTGCTGACATAGACTTAAATTTATTAGGTACAGCTTATTTCATTTTGACAGTTTTATCCAGCAGATTTGTTTTCAAATGTTTTGAAACATTATAGGAAATATCATTACAATACCTAGTACTTTAATAGTATATTTTTTTTTTTCGAAGTGTCTATTTGCAATCCCAATGCAAATAAACAAACTGTGTATTCGCAATCGAAGGCTAGTCATGTGACGTACGTGACATCATCGGGACATGTGTTTGACTATATTATACATTTTTGTTAAGGTTTCATCATGTCCTCAGTAGCATAGTGGTAAGAAGTATCTCCACCTGTAACACGAAAGACCGAGGTTCGATTCCCCGCCGGCAAAAACTTTTTTTTTTCATTTTCAGAAATTAATTAGGTGAAAGTGACATTTTAATAAAAAAAATATTAAACGTTACAAACTAAAATATAGAATTGAGACACTCGAAGTTGTGAATAAAGTGTGCTCTATGGATCTGCGAAAGCTGAGGAAGGGGGGGGGGGCATCCCCCAGGCATCGAGGGGGTAATCGAGTGTCGGAATCGATGAATCCAATCCAATAGATGTCTTTGTTTAATGTGAATTTTATTTGCCAAATGAAATATCGCCCCTGAATCAGCATATCGCAACTTGCATAATCACCTAATTAGGCCCTGTAAGGGATACTTTTTACAATAAATAATTTGGGACAGTTATACTTCGTTTATTCAATTTAAAGCTTCAATTAACCTTCTCCACGACGTCTAACGGCATAAGTGGAAGGCAAACAACACCACCAACTTTTGGAATAAATGCCGTGGTTGATTTTGATGTCCTGTAAAAGACATCCAACTAACTACCTTCTGAAACAAACATGAATAGTCGCCGGGTCTGTAGTGAAGAAGTTATGAATGCATTTCGTAATCCTGCATACCGCGTTCAAAACCTAGCTGCGGCGATTAGGAAGCAGACCGCCTCACATTGGTTGCAAACTACTGAACTACTATGGCAAACTACTGAATGTAAATATGCCCGGGAATTAAAAAAAAACATTCTATTGATTTGCCAAACCAAGCCATACATCAAAGTGTCAGGATTAATTCATTGAAACATATTGATCGACATGGAGATATCAAATATATCATGATAGGTTTATATAGGATATCTGAATTATTTGTTGTTTCTTCATTCGCTTTGAACTCAAGCGTAGCCAATATACATGCTACTACTAATAGCTGCCACTACTGGAGAGTGCACTGGACTGATATTTGCATGTAGATTATTTTTCCTATTACCATTGTCCCTCGCCATCAGGTAAACCAACTCAGACTTCAGGCAAGGGCAGACTTGGGCATTCCCTGCACATGGCTGCTTACTTGTAAAAGCATCTTCATAGGTTTGTTAGTTAGTTAGTTAGTTAGTTAGTTAGTCGAGGTTCCAACTTCACGGCAACGGGTCGTCCCCATTATACGCAATTCGATTGTGAATAGAGATTTTGTTTATTCATAATTCGACTGCGAATGGAGACTTCGTTTATTTGCAATTCGATTGCGACAATTAATTATTAATTTATTTGTTACAAAAGTTGCAATGCTACAGAAGTGTCCAGTTTCTTCTTCTTCTGCTGCGCTGGTGATTATTCTACTTGTTGCATTATAATCACTGCAATTTTAATACACAGGTTACAACAACAAAAACGTAAACAACTGCTCAACTGGGTATGTTATGTATGTTTAATTTAATTGTTCATTACTTATATTGATATTGAATTGCCTCATCAATTTGTTTTCAATTTTGTTGTTTCGTTTTCTTCTCACTTTCAACTTGGTGTTATTATTATTAATATGTTTAATTCTGTGAACTGATCCAATTAAACTTCATTATTACATATTATTGCTAACAGCTACAGTAATGAATAGTATACATAATACACTCAATACATGATTACATTTTTCAGTCAGCGCACAACAAACAGAAAATAGTCAGTGTCACGGTGTTCCGTTCATTTCGAAGATCGCAATTAAAACGTCACAGTAAATGCAAATATTCCACAATAGAATCCATGCTAATTCCGTAACGTAACTGCTGCCCACATTGTTGCTTCTTTCCATTACTCAAATATTAATTCCAAGATGACCTTCTACTAAACTTACTGTTTATTTGTTGTGAAATGTATGATGCAGTCCCAGGTAGCGGAGAAATCGAACAGTTCCACAACCGCAGCCTTCAAAGACCTTGAAGTCACGTCCGGTGACCGTGTCGCCGTCATGTAGGAACGCCTTATAGATTATCAACTTTAACCTTTCACCGTATTATGAACATCTATAATGTTCAAACGTGCTTCTGTGCTTGTTTGACAACAGAAGCGATAGATACAGTGGTTGTCTTCATCAGGTGCCTTGCTAACTAGCGGGGCGATCATGCTTCTCCGGGACTTGGGAGATCTCCAACAGCATGATGTATAAATTCTTGCGTTAACACCCTTCAGTAGTCAGTCCACACACACTCACACACTCACACACACCCACACACCACTCATGCACACACATACACGCACGGCAAACTGACCATTACCAGATAGACTTCATACTTAATCCCAGTCAGTCCGTATGCTGGTTCTGAATCGTGACTTTGTTACAACATGTTTCTCCACTAATGCAAAGTTCCAGTACAACTGAACAAACTCCCTGACTTCTGGGCTTGGAGGGGAGAAGGACAGCTTTGCTGCACATCTCCATGGAGAAGACACTTTGGTACTGGGTTGAGAAGAAAGTTTGTACACCAACATCACTCTGAATAACGCAAGCCCTTTTTGGATCTCATGCCACCTGATGCCAAATTAGACTTCAGAATTAAAATTAACAGTCTTCCATGGGGCTTACAAATAATAACAACAACAAATATTCCATAATTTTGGTGTGGGCGGATTCGATTCGATTTCACCATTACCCCTACCCGTTCAACCTCAAGGAGGTTATAGTAGGGTCCATCACCGGCTCAGAATGATAGTCCTGTGACTAGGCAGTCACAACAGCAGCTGAATATGGTTTTACCCTCACAGTCCTATCAATCCGAAGGCAATTGTTGTTCACATGGGGTACTGGACAGGTGTGGGCTGATTAGTTCCAAAGACTTTTATTTTTATACTTCGTGGTTTCTGGTCACTTCAAATCTGAAAGTCGTGTTTGCCAGTTCGACTCAGGTCTATAATGACATATATCTGTGGTGTACGACCGGGACATATGGCAGAAATTTTGCACGGGGCTCCTTAAAACCATAAGGTTATGGGATATTCCTTTAAATGCAACACAGTGGCTTTTATAACCCCACCCCACCCCACCCCAACCCAATATATGCAACCGACATCACCACACCACATTCAACAATATTAAATAGCTTCTCACGTCTAAACAACTAAGTTATTCATTAAAATCAGGGTGAATAATTGTTACTTATAAAATTCAATATGTTATGGTGCAGAAACATGGGCAATATGGCTAGGTGCCCGATCAACATACCCAAGAGATCAAGGGGCCGTGTGGTTTAAAATTCCGATGGTTTTGGGAAAAGTCCCTGTTCCAATGCTGAGATCAAACCCAGTATCTTTCGATTTCTGTTAAAGATATGTACCCATGGGGATTGTCCAGAGCGCAATGGCGTCTTTTATTCAACAGAATAAAAATTGTGTCCACCCGATCCCAATTCATTACTTGATCATCAAAGTGATCTATGTTTATGTTATGCTCCTTATTACAGGCGTAATCAGCTTATCCGACAGAATAATCCATCTCGCTTTCAATTACCGACAGTCACGACTAGCCAAGCAACTATATGTCAGATATGAGGTAGAGGACGTATACCAGAGATAAATAACAATAGGACACACAAAGACTGCGTGTAATAAAATGAAAAACATCGTATGTAATAAATCTCTGTACTTGAAGGTTAGAAAAATATATTCTTCTACTTCTTCTGCGTTCATCCGGAGTTGTTTTTTTTCGGATGTGATTGCGTTGTGCCTGTTTACAGCAGAGCTGCGTTCTTGCGCCGTTAGGCCGACACATCCGACTTCTGCGGGCATTTGTTGACCGGGTTAACCTTCCCGGGGGTTTCTTAGGACGTTTGACTCTCACTGTTGTGATGTTATCTCCCATCCCAGCTGGTCCATATAGAACAGCCAAAGACATCCTGGTCAGCCCTCAAGGGAAGGCAGGGGCAGACCATGGGCATTCCCCGCCATCCAAGGAGGCTTCCATAATTGCAGAGCCAACACACAGCGCTCTGGTACTGGGCTCACCCAAGGAATCGTCACGTCCTGCACGTGGCTGCTTAGCCTCACTTCCGTATATTGGGCCTTCCGTTCACCATAGGCTGTTCTTCCAGAAACAAGAAGAATGCAGATGCAGATGACATCCACACAGTGAGCTTTCGATTCGGACTTTCCGCGTAATGGATTTGCTATCCGAGCAATATTCCATTTCGTGCCACTAGGACACTTGTTCCACCTTTTATGGAGCCCACACAGTGAGCTTTTGATTCGGACTTTCCACGTAATGGATTTGCTATCCAAGCAATATTCCATTTCGTGCCACTAGGACACTTTTTCCACCTTTTATGAAGCCCACACAGTGAGCTTTTGATTCAGACTTTCCACGTAATGGATTTGCTATCCAAGCAATATTCCATTTCATGCCTCTGGGAGGCTTTTGTAACCGACATACCTGTGGTATGAAGTGTGACAGTCTTAATACTTCTTCATACACCTTTAAATGTCAACCTGTATGTAGTTAAAGTAAGCTGCGGTCAACTTGAGCTTGTTGATATCTCCATAGAGCTTGTCCTCAAAAGAAGCAGGTGTGGTGTAAAATATCTTTCTCTGTTCTGCATATATTGGGCAATCCTGCAGCAAATGTTTTGCTGTCATTTTTCCAGTTCGACAGTTACATTCATCGGTATCTCCTATCTTTAGTTTATTGAACAAGTGGTATTTCAGCCTGTTATGTCCTGTGCGGAGTCTGAAGATTGCTACTTGTTCTCTTCTGTCGAGTTTGTAATATGCATCATCCTTCTGGTGGCCTGAATGCTCTGATTCCCATTTGGTTCTATAAGTGCTTTTTATCAACCTCTTTGCCTCATTATAGGTTATGTCTATGTCAGGCTGTGGTAGTCGTCCGCCCTCTTTTGCCAGTCTGTCAGCCTCTTCATTTCCAGGTATGCTGCAATGTGATGGGATCCACTGTATTACAACTTTTTTGGATTTCTGGCTTAGACCATGGAGTGCTGCTCTTAGGTCATCTATTTCTGTGCTGTTATTGCTCTTCAGTATTGAGACAGCTGACATTGCATCTGTGAAGATAGCTATTTGCTTCTCTTTATTTTCCCCCATCAAGAGCATTTCTGCTGCAGTTTTCAGAGCCTCTACCTCCGCTTTGAAGTTACTTGAAAATTTTCCAGTTACCACTGAATGTGTCTTTTTCACTCCATTTTTAAAATTTAGGAGAATTCCCCCTCCTCCATTCTCTATTGAATTTTTGGCTGATCCATCTGTATATGCATGGGTCCAATTGCTGCTTGGGTAATGTTCTTTTATGTAGTTTAGGGTTATTTATCTTCTTTCGGTTTCATGCTGAGTGTTCTTTTTCTCAATACCAGGAATGTTTTCTATCATCTCAGGCAGTTGCTGCTGTCTCCAAGCTGGGAACTTGTATGCATTGTAAATGGGTTTGACTGTTGATATGTTAAGTATAGGATCTGCCCTAATCTTTCGTTTTGCAGTTTCTACAAAGTTGCTACGCATCAGTCTTCCCTTTCTAAAACAATTAAACCTGTTATACATAGGGTGGTCTGTCAATCTTCTGAATGTTTCTGTTTGTTGCTGGGCTCTGCTATCTCTTCTATCCTGCATTGGTTGTAAACAAGTGATCTTTTCTAGTTCATTGTCGTGGAATACTGAGAGTTAATGATTCCCAGATAGACGACTTTATACACCGACTAACCAGGTAGGAGAAGGGTTAACAAACAAAACAGTAAGGATAACCAACAACTGTGTGACCGGAGTCAATGACCCCTAATGTTAACGGGTTGAAGTGTTAACGTAGAAATTACAGCGGCACAGGTCAACGAGAGTGTAGGATGACGAGGTTAATTCACTGGTCAAAAACATCACGAAATGTCGGGTTGAGTTACCAGGCGCATGTGTTAATAGGTCAAGGTAACCTGTCGCGTGGACAAATAGGTTTGCGACAAAGGCAGACAGCACTATTGGACAGGATCGCGGTCAGGTGATAAAGACAGGATTGAAAAACCCAGATAGTGTCAGGTGTGTGTGGAGAGGGAGTCAGCGCTGATTACGCGGGTGGTGAACGACCGGGAACAGAGTTAAAAGAGCCGCCAGAGTTGGGGCTGAGAAGGAGGGGGAGAGATGGGTTACTGAGGAAAATTTCCACAGCATATTGCGGTCTAGATGACTCAGAGGGAAGGAACAAAACAATGAGGGTTTTATAAAATAACGGGAAAGTTTCAGATCAGTAATTTTCCACTAACGGTGATAATGAAGTATTGACTTGAGGTGTCAAGCAAGGTCAAGGACTATGCGGCAAAAATGACCTATAAAGAGTGGCCACTTCTTTGTGGAAGTTGAGTGTGATTCTTGGTTTCCATGAGACAAGGGAGTATGAAAAGGGTGGTGCTGCGTTCGGAGGAACGTTTGTGTATCTATTGTGCATTAGTACTCCCAATTCAGACAAGGATAATTATAAGGTAAATCACAGCGAAGTAATCTTCTAGCATAGGGGAATAGATGAGGCTTAGCGTGTACAAGTAAATACTAGTAGGAATAGTATAGACGATAGGTGAATCTTCTACCTTATGTCAGAGTGGGTTTTTTCGGAAGCTTTTTCATTTCGGCTGGAGGAAAAGACACTCACATAGGAAAGAAGATGAAGCAGACACATCTCTCATTATTAAATGTTTATTACACAGGTTCCAATACCAGTGCGGGACTTATCAACGAAGATATAACACAGATGGCTGTGGTAAAGATCACTCAGTGTTGATAACCCAAAAGAAAGCACTTTCAAATAATCAAGCCCGACACTTGTGCATAAGAAAGGAAAGAAAAGAAGTGTCATCGTAAAAAGAAAAGAGGACAGAGAACGGAAAATAGAGATCCTATACCATAATAGAAAGACTCAAATGACTCAGTATCGAAGAGTTGCAAGGCACATACCAAGTGTTTATACCATTTAAGAACTATCCAGTGTAGAACTTTTACAGGTCTAAAATAGAAAATACTAGAAACTCGATGTGTTTTCCAGGATGGAATTAAGAACGCTATAAAAAAAAAAACAAAGAACATTCAGTCTAAGCTGACAGCATATAGTGATCGGTTTAAGTACATTGATACAGTGGTGAACATTTTTCCTTACAAAAAACGGATATATCTACAGACTCAAGCAGACGGAGCATTCAGGGTGAGACCGTTCCGTTGTATCTATGTAATGTCCTGTACTTTAGCCGAGAGAAGAGACGAGAGAAGACACGGAAACTATCTATCAACATCTTATCTGGCATCCACACTAGAAGAACATACCAACTACATAGACAATATCCATACATACACCAGACATAGTTTTTATTAATAAATCTTTTATTTATCGTTGAAAGGAACTGTTGTCGGAGTATGTGTTGAGGGAATAACAGAGAGAGTGAAAGAAATAGATATATGGAAGGGAAGACAGAAGAGAGGAGTGTAGACCAAAGTCAGGCAATAATCCCAACAGATCATAAATTTGAAGATGTGCTTGTTGATTTCAACTTCCTCTCGGGAAAGCAAGTGACATAATTGGTGGAGCAGCGAGGTAGAAAATAATACCCATATGACCTGGGCATAACAGGGCATATACATAGAGGGGTACCTGCATATTGGCACAGGCATAGCGGAGTACCTGCATGTTGGGACATACTGATTGGAATAAATATAAGTATACATTGATGACTTTTAATGGAAGGACGTCCATTGGATATATGGTGCCATTACATTTATGGTAGAAACATTTCATTAATGCCGGTGACTTTACAGTGAGAAAGTTCCAGACAGAGTGAATGTAGATAGGTGGTAAGACACATTACATACCTAGTCACACGGTCACACGTCTACATAAGTCTTTATCCTATATCTCCTCTTGTGGATGAGAGAGTGGTTGTGATGTACTGTGTGGTGTTGTAGATTAATAATATTTAATAGACATAGATAAATGATATAGGTTCTAGGTAGAATATAATTTTATAGTGAGTACTTCTTTACTGCCTTGAGATGTCTTTACTCAACGTGCTGACTTACCTGCTTTAACTATGGCCACTCCCAAAATAACTACCGCCGAACTGAGGGCAAACGGAGAGGAAATTGGTTTGTCTGGTTCAGACTTAACTGATTACATACAGGAAAGAGAGCGAGAATTTCGTCAAGCGGAAAGGGAAGATCGTAAGGCCCAGTTGGAAGCAGAAAGGGAAGATCGAAAGGCCCAGTTGGAAGTAGAAGAAGCCACAAAGATCAGAGAACATGAATACCGCATGAAAGCGCTAGCACTCAAGACACAAACTAAGGGAGAAATAGATGGAGTGGAAGGAAGTTCTTCTTCACCTGGTGCAACCCACATGAGTGGACATGGTTACCATGCCATGAAGTTTCCCTTAGCTGTCTACGATCAGTCTAAGGAACGCTTTGATCAGTACGCATCTCGCTTTGAAGCAATGTCAGTCGCTATGGGGCTGGATAGGAGCAGATGGGCTCTTAAATTATCCCAGGGATTAATAGGTTCGGGATTCGAGGTGTACACACGCTTACCACCAGGACAGGAAAATAATTACGAGGAATTAAAAGCCGCTTTGATGAAGCATTTTGACATCACAGCACAAACGTATAGGAAGAAGTTTAGATCGTCTAGACGAGAGCCGGGAGAGCTATTCGCCGCCTACAGTCTAAGGCTGAAATCCTATCTCCAGAAATGGATGGACTTGGCAGAATTCAAGAGGGATTATGAGAGTCTCGAAGAGATGATGGTGGTCGACCAGATGCGAAAGCAAATGTCGAAACCTCTCAGAACCTTCTTGGGAGAACAAGGGGCGGAACGGATTGAGGCTGTGACTAAGCTGGCGGAAAGGTTCGTGGAAGTACATGGTGAAGCTGCGGAACTAAGTACGCCCACAAAAGGTCAGGAAAAACAAGACCGAAAGAAATCGACGAACGGAAAAGAAACTAAAGTGGAACCTTATAAAAAGACGTCAACGGAGAGTTCCGAGAAGGTGAAGGAAGGAACCAAGAACACCTTGAATTCTCACGCAAAACGACCGTGGTCGGAGAAGTGGTGCTCGGTTTGCAAGGCGGCCTCTCACAACACAAAAGACTGCAGATCGAAACCTAAAAGTTCTTACTTCGCAGCATGCAAAGTGATTTCTACATCGGTGATCACAGACAAGGCTGAGGTCGGCGAAGGAGAAAGGAACAAAAAGGACACACGGAAACCTAAGAAGGGAACAGGGTGCACACACTGCCAGTCGATAACACATAATACTGTGGACTGCAGATGCAAGGCAAAAGACGCCAATTGCATAACCAACCTCGAGGAATTAAAAGAGGAAGGCAAGGAAACGGTCAAAGAGATGAAAGACACTCAGGACCAAGAGAGACCACCTGTGGTTGAACTGATTGAAGTCAATGGCCAGCAGGTTGCTTGTCTCTACGATACCGGTTTGGATGGGGAAGCGGTGGTGGACGCCAGCTTGGTAAGCCCAGACCAACTTACAGGGGAGACCATAAAGATACAGCCGGCAATGAGGAGTGCTGTTACCATGACGCTGCCAATCGCCAAGGTGGAGATTAAATCCAGGTACGTCACAGGCATGATTCCAGCTGCTGTATTATCTGACTCCTTATTTCCCATGATCATTGGCACGAAATATGTCTTTTTGGGGATGCCCAAACAGCCAGCCCACAAGGGAACAGTAGTCAGTGGATCTCAAGGGAAGGCAAGAGAGGCAGAGACACTATGCGACAACTCAGGGATAGGAGAATTGCATACTGCCCAGAGGAAGGATACTACGTTGCGTCCTTGCTACAGGAAGCTGCAAAGAAGTGCTGAGCCACCAGAACGGGGACAGTACTTTCTGAAGAATCGACTACTCTATCGGAGAGCTGGGAGGGGAGACAATCTGCACGAGCAGTGGGTGGTTCCAGAGGCCCACCGTCCTCACATTCTTCAGAGTGGACACATCATAGGCGAGAAGCGACATATGGGTGTCAGAGAAACATTGCAACAGATTTCCGGCCATTACTAGTTAGTTAGTTAGTTAGTCGACAGATCATCCTCGCTGCACATCGAACCATTCAGTCCATAAGTGCTCGGATCCCCTCCTCAGCAAATCCCGCAGCGTGTAGCGGCTAACGACGCCAGTTCTGTGTTGGTTTATCAATCTTCTTTGGCTTCCTGCGTAGTGTTCTTGTTTGGCCACACCTCTTTTAATTTGATGCTCTAGCAGTCTGGCCATTGTTGTAGATTCACAGTCATCACTTGGTTCTCGCAAAAGTCTCACATCACGTAGAGCATTCAGAATGTCAGCCTGGTCCATGGCGCGTCCGCCCTCCACAGTAGCCTCACCTGCGAGCTTGTCAGCCCGCTCATTTCCTTGTACTCCCGCATGCCCTGGCACGAAGATGAAACTAATCTTTGCCAGCCGAGACCGCTTCAGAGGCAGCAACCATTCTCTTCGGATCGACCCCTCCTCTATCCTCTTGATCATGTTCATTGAGTCGCTAAGGAAACAAGCCCTGGTGAATGTCTGTGTCTCGAGCCATGTTATTGCTTTACTTACTGCCATGACTTCCATGGTCAGGCTACTTGTGGTTTCAGTGAAAGCACCAGAGTCCTCCTTCACAATTCTCCCTCCGGCCCGAGCTGTAAAGGCCCATGAGCTTCTCACATGTCGGACGACCGACCCATCTGTGTAGATGACCGCGTCACCGTCTAGCGAATTCTCGAA
This sequence comes from Cepaea hortensis, assembly GCA_963921405.1. NCBI lineage: Eukaryota > Metazoa > Mollusca > Gastropoda > Stylommatophora > Helicidae > Cepaea > Cepaea hortensis. The sequence continues at coordinate 182,574,272 of OY992877.1, forward strand.
AATCAACGCTTGTACTTCAGCCTCAACAGCAGCCGGATTTTCTTGTCTGCATTTTCTATCTAATTGGATGCAAACTGAAAAGGATGTGCAGAAGTCTGTTGGCACTTGCACCCACTCCTCGCCAGGTTCTAAGTCCTCAAGTGAACACACCTGTTGAAGAATGTCTTCGGCTTGACCCATCCACGACCGTCCTCTTTTTAACCTGCTGCCCTTCACCTTCCTAATTTCACGATGCAGTGGATGTTGTGTGTTTGCGTTAATTCTGAGGTAGGCGCGTGCCCTGCAAACTTGTATTCTCTCTTCAATGGTTGGAAAATCAAGAAGGTAGCGCATCGCCCTGCATGCTGTATCTCTTGTACATCCAAGAATAATGCGCATAGCTTCATTCTGTATCCTTTCCATCCTTTCTATCTGCTTATGGCTGAGAGTCAAGATTGCCATTGCATACTCCAAAACAGACATGACCAGCCCCTCGTACAGAAGACATAGATGGCGCTGCTCACAGTTTGCTGCCGCCATCACCCGCATCGCTGCCAAACCCCGCTTGGCCTTTGTTATCACCTGGTCTATGTGCACATTATAAGCAAGGCTTCGATCAAACCGTATCCCCAGGTAATTCATTGCCTGCGTTCTTTCCACCGTCTCTGAACACAGCATTACAGTTGGTGTTGGATTGTTGACAATATGATTATTCAACGAGAACCAAGTCACTGTTGCCTTTGTTGGGTTAACCATTGCCCCAGCTTCATCACACCAAGTACTTATGCGATTGAGTTCGGTTTGTAGTTCCCCAGCAACCTCCTCTCTATCCTTACCCTGACGATACACTAAAACATCATCGGCATATGACAATGTCCTGCCAGGTCCAGTGATCTGCTCACTGGTGATTCTCACTGTGTAGGCGTTGAACAGTACCGGAGATAATGGTGATCCCTGTGGTAGGCCAGGATATATTGTTGTTGGTTCCGAAGTCCAACTGCCACATCTAAAAACTACTTTCCGTTGGAAGAGGGCTGCAGCGATCCAACTAAGGAGGAATGGACTTACGTTTAGTTCAAGAAGCTGAAACATTAAAAAATCCAGTGGTACTCTGTTGTATGCGTCCTCAAGATCAATCGCTGCAGCAACGGTTTCAGTGCCTGAGTGGAAACCTTCATAGACATCCTGGGCAAAGACTGCTGCATTGGTCCAGGTTTCTCTTTTTGGACGGTACCCACCCAGGGTAGGTGGGAAAACACCTTGCCTCTCTAGTTGGCATCACCATGACCGGTGATGTACGCCGGTGGGTGAAATCTTGTTCGGAGTGCCAGAACGCACCACCCAACAAGCGGACTAAGAGTAACATAGCTCTTAAAGTGGAAGACAAAGTGGAAGTGTGGGGTCCAGCAGAGACCAATATACTCCAAGTAGGATGGAAAGGACCTTATCCTGTGGAAAAGGTGGTGTCCAAGAACATCTACAAAATACGGATCGGGGAAGAGCAGAAAAATCTCCCTAGACATCTCATTAGGAAATATGAGGAGAGATCCGGGAGCAAAGCTTCGCACTTTATGGTGATGGCAGCCATTGGGACAAAGGTTACCAGTCCAGACGAAGACCAGAGATCGCCAGTACAACATAGGAGGGCCTATGGGACAGTACGTGATAGGTCAGATTTACCCAACGACAGGAGGAGGGAAATCACAAGTCAGGGAAAGGACAAGAGTGAAAGTTTCACCGGTAACCAAGTTCAGAAGGGGTGGGTAACGTCGGGAAAAGCGAGAATTACCCAGGACTCCAACCGAAGATTGGCTGACCAGATACAATATCGCCCAAGATGGTCCTGGAAGCAAAAGTCCAGGAGATTTGGGAAAGACGACTCGGTCCATCGAGGACGAGGTGGAACATCCCCAGAGGCAAAGCCGGGGGAAACCAAGAGGACATGGAAGCAGTGTTACAATCAGGATGGGACGATCCATCTGTATTGTGAGCCATCGCTTACGCCAGTGGAAAGGAGGTCGACTGAACGTACAGGAGCGATTAGCCAACACTAGTTTCAGTCATGAGTAGTATAGTAGGGTGTCAATTAGAGCGCCTACTGGATAATGAGGTGTTGATCCATGTGAGGATCCAATCATATCATCAACACGTGATGTTAATAGCTACTTCGCAGAAGCTCAACGCACGGTGGATGTGATGGACGTGGTTGCTGCAACTGGACTTCACAGTGGAATACATCCTTGGTAAGGAGAATGTAGGAGCAGATTTCTTATCCAGACATCCAGCTCCGGAGGAAGAAGACTAGGGTTGTGGATCATGGGAATCAAACCTACAGTGAGAAAGATTCGACGCGGTCTAATCTCTTAAGAGGGGGCCTATGTCGTGGAATACTGAGAGTTAATGATTCCCAGATAGACGACTTTATACACCGACTAACCAGGTAGGAGAAGGGTTAACAAACAAAACAGTAAGGATAACCAACAACGGTGTGACCGGAGTCAATGACCCCTAATGTTAACGGGTTGAAGTGTTAACGTAGAAATTACAGCGGCACAGGTCAACGAGAGTGTAGGATGACGAGGTTAATTCACTGGTCAAAAACATCACGAAATGTCGGGTTGAGTGACCAGGCGCATGTGTTTATAGGTCAAGGTAACCTGTCGCGTGGACAAATAGGTTTGCGACAAAGGCAGACAGCACTATTGGACAGGATCGCGGTCAGGTGATAAAGACAGGATTGAAAAACCCAGATAGTGTCAGGTGTGTGTGGAGAGGGAGTCAGCGCTGATTACGCGGGTGGTGAACGACCGGGAACAGAGTTAAAAAAGCCGCCAGAGTTTGGGCTGAGAAGGAGGGGGAGAGATGGGTTACTGAGGAAAATTTCCACAGCATATTGCGGTCTAGATGACTCAGGGGGAAGGAACAAAACAATGAGGGTTTTATAAAATAACGGAAAAGTTTCAGATCAGTAATTTTCCACTAACGGTGATAATGAAGTATTGACTTGAGGTGTCAAGCAAGGTCAAGGACTATGCGGCAAAAATGACCTATAAAGAGAGGCCACTTCTTTGTGGAAGTTGAGTGTGATTCTTGGTTTCCATGAGACAAGGGAGTATGAAAAGGGTGGTGCTGCGTTCGGAGGAACGTTTGTGTATCTATTGTGCATTAGTACTCCCAATTCAGACAAGGATAATTATAAGGTAAATCACAGCGAAGTAATCTTCTAGCATAGGGGAATAGATGAGGCTTAGCGTGTACAAGTAAATACTATTAGGAATAGTATAGACGATAGGTGAATCTTCTACCTTATGTCAGAGTGGGTTTTTTCGGAAGCCTTTTCATTTCGGCTGGAGGAAAAGACACTCACATGGGAAAGAAGATGAAGCAGACACAGCTCTCATTATTAAATGTTTATTACACAGGTTCCAATACCAGATGGCTGTGGTAAAGATCACTCAGTGTTGATAACCCAAAAGAAAGCACTTTCAAATAATCAAGCCCGACACTTGTGCATAAGAAAGGAAAGAAAAGAAGTGTCATCGTAAAAAGAAAAGAGGACAGAGAACGGAAAATAGAGATCCTATACCATAATAGAAAGACTCAAATGACTCAGTATCGAAGAGTTGCAAGGCGCATACCAAGTGTTTATACCAATTAAGAACTATCCAGTGTAGAACTTTTACAGGTCTAAAATAGAAAATACTAGAAACTCGATGTGTTTTCCAGGATGGAATTAAGAACGCTATATAAAAAAAACAAAGAACATTCAGTCTAAGCTGACAGCATATAGTGATCGGTTTAAGTACATTGATACAGTGGTGAACATTTTTCCTTACAAAAAACGGATATATCTACAGACTCAAGCAGACGGAGCATTCAGGGTGAGACCGTTCCGTTGTATCTATGTAATGTCCTGTACTTTAGCCGAGAGAAGAGACGAGAGAAGACACGGAGACTATCTATCAACATCTTATCTGGCATCCACACTAGAAGAACATACCAACTACATAGACAATATCCATACATACACCAGACATAGTTTTTATTAATAAATCTTTTATTTATCGTTGAAAGGAACTGTTGTCGGAGTATGTGTTGAGGGAATAACAGAGAGAGTGAAAGAAATAGATATATGGAAGGGAAGACAGAAGGGAGGAGTATAGACCAAAGTCAGGCAATAATCCCAACAGATCATAAATTTGAAGATGTGCTTGTTGATTCCAACTTCCTCTCGGGAAAGCAAGTGACATTCATTAATAGATGTTGTCTTCAGGCTTCCAGTTATGATTCGCATTCCTTGATTTTGAACTCTACGTATTTTGTTAAAGTTTGACTTAGCTGCTGTTGCCCAAGCTGCAATGCCATACTCCAGTACTGGCCTCACCCGTCCAGTATATAACTTCTTGAGAACTTTCTCATCTGCTCCCCACGTTGTACCAGCAAGCTTTTTCATGATTGCCATTCTTTGCCTTGCTCTTGTTTGATTTTTCTCAACCTGTGTTTTCCATGTCAGGCGACGATCAAAGGTGACTCCTAGATAGTTTGGATTTTCTTCATGGCGCAATATTTTTCCATTCAATACCAGCTTAGGTTGCTGAGTTTTATTTGAGAGGGAGAACACTTTTCATGTTGTTTTCTCCTCACTTATCTTCACTAGCCATGATTTTGACTAGCGCTAATAGGGCTTGCTGTATTCTGCTGTTAGCTGTACTAATATATTCTTCAGATGTCCATATGGCTAGGTCATCTGCAAAGGATGATGTGTGTACTCTGGCTGGAAAATTTTCCGTGATGTCGTTTATATATGCTAGGAAAATTTTCCGTGATGTCGTTTATATATGCTAGGAATAATGTTGGTGAAAGAACTCCTACTTGGGGGACACCTTGCTCCAACAGCATCATTTTGCTGGTTTGTCCTTGTACTTTTGTCCTGGCAGTTCTGTTCTCAGGGTAGTGGCTGATCCATTTGTACATTTTCCCACAAACATGCATTTTTTGCAGTTTTACTTTCAGTCCTTCCTTCCATACTTTATCAAATGCTTTTTCTAAATCTATCCAGACCGCTAGTGTGTACTTTTTCTCTTGGAAGGCATCCTCTATTTCCTGAGCTATATAGGTTATTTGATCTTCAGTGGATCTGTACTTTCTGAATCCTGCTTGGTGTTGGTGTTAAGAGTTTCTTTTCTTCCAGATGCCATGTTAGCCTGCCATTGATAATGCGTTCCATTAATTTTCCTACACAACTAAGTAGACTGATAGGTCGATAGCCATTTGGTTCTTCCAGGTCTTTTCCTTTCTTTGGGACTGGTATTAGTATAGCTTCCTTCCATGCCTGTGGGACTATTCCCCTCTTCCAGCTGTAATTTAGGACTGCTAGTAGTTTCTTTTTTGCCTTAGTGCCTAGTCCTATTATCATTTCATTTGTGATTCCATCCTTTCCTGGTGATTTCTTCTTTTTTAGGGTATTCATTGCCTGTTCCATTTCTTCCATTGTTAGATTTGCCATCATATATTCTGCTGCTGTCTCTGTATTACTATGATGTATCTGTTTATCTTTGATTGCTTTCTTCTGTTCTGTTGTAATATCAATGTGGTTTGCTCTGGCATAGTGTTCCATTAGTGCATTTGCAGCCTTTTTTCCTGTAAGCAAGGTATTTCCTTGTTTAATTGTTATTTGTTTGTTTCTAGGTCCTTCATTGTTCATGGCTTTCACTAGTTTCCATAGTTTGTTTCCATCCCTGTCAAAATTCAGTTTTTATGTTTTTTCCCTCCAACAATCTCTCTTGTTGTTTTATTTACTGTTCTTTTATATTTTGCTGAGATGGCTTTGAGAGAGATGTTCGCTTCAGTTGTTTGTTCTCTCTCTGCGGTCTTCCTGGCATCTTCAACTTTGTCCTCCAAAATTTGTAGTTCTTCAGTCCAGTATGGTTTGTAATTTTTCCTCGCTCCTCTAGGAATATACTCAGTGGCCGCCTGTATTATTGCTCTGTTTAGACTTTCCACCATTTGCTTCATGTTGCCATATCGCGTATTTATGTTTTCACAATATGTATCTGTTAGTATGGCAAATCTGTCCCAATCTGCTCGTTTGTAATTCCAGCGGGGCAAAGGCTTTTGCTCCTGTGGAACATACTCCATATTCATTACAAGCTTGATTGGTCTGTGGTCACTACCTGCCAATTGGTCAAGCACATGGCGATCGATTTTGTGGAGGATGTCTCCTGTGCAGAAAGCTAAGTCTGGAGTAAAAGTGGTAATCCATCTTCTGGAGTAGAAGCTCGGTGTGTCATCCGCTTTGTTGAGTAGATGGAGATTTGAGTCTATTTCCCAGTCCTCCACTTCATCTCCTCTTTTGTCAGTATCTGGGTATCCCCATCTTTCTGAACGGCTATTAAAGTCTCCGACAACAATGCAATTTGTGTCAGTTATTTTCATGTTTGAGAGTGTAAGATCCTTATCTGCCTGGCTATACAGATTGTAAATTCTTATTTTCACGTCCTGTATCATTATATCAACACCTATAATTTCCGTTTGGTTGTCAGAGATCACAGATACTTCGCTGCAAGGTATTGTATTTCGTGTAAGTATTAGAACTCCTCCTTTGTGTCCCTCGCGGTCGAAACGTGTGGCCTGATATCCCTTGACTGAAAATTTGCGACTGGCGTTGAGGTGTGTCTCTTGAATGCATGCCACATCTATTCTATCTTTATGGAGACGGTGTTTTATGGAGACTTGCTGGTTATATACTCCTTCGGCATTCCACTGTAGTATGTTGAGTGTCCGGGGTGTTTGGTCAATAGCTCTTAACCTACTCCTCTGTGCCTTGACTCCAAAGCACAGGGGAAGGTGACCACCAGTAGTCATGGGTGGACCCCCTCGAGGCAGGGGGCCCGGCACTATCACCGCCTGATGGGACTTTACGGGATTAGCACCATAACGATTAGTTTTAATTTGTGACATCATGAATTAAGTTACCTTGCACTGCTTTGTCAAGCCTGTGGCTCAGTACATCCGATTTCGACAAGCATATGTTCGGGGTGCTTTCTCTAGCCTTTGACTGTCCTCAGTCTACCTACAAGGCAGCAGGTTTGTGTGTCAATTGGTCTGGTCCCCCTCCCTTGACCAGTCCGACATGGGTGACCCTACCAGTAGCTGTGCTACCGTCGGCATAGCTCTTGGGGTCATTGGAACACACAAGCTCCTCTACCTCGACAAGGTGGACACACGGTAGAGGGGAGAAAAAAAAACATATATATATATATATTGTTTTGCATGTTATATAGAGCCAGTTTTAACATATGGCTGTGATTGTGAATCCCGGACAATTAGTCAATTAGTCAACAAGAAAATAAAATCTCAGGAGGCCTTAGATATGTGGTTTTACAGGAGATTGCCGAAAATTCTATAGACAGACAAAATGAGTACACCAAATGTTTTGGAAGAGGCTAAGACCTAAAGACAATTTAACGCAAACAGCTCAACAAAGCCGTCGTCATTTTTGGTCACATCACGAAAATAAAAAAAAACTGGATCATATTGTAACTAATAGAACGGGCAACCTTTTGTTGTGGCATGTAAAGGTGTCAGCGCACGAATGGTACACGCTGTTAAAGATTGCAAGATGTCGAAGAGCATGATCACCCACGCCAGTTACCGGGGCATTTGAAGATGGTGATAAAATCAAAGGTAATAGTGGACATTAATGAAAGACATAAGAATTAACTAGAAAATAGAGGACACAAAAATAAAAAAAATAAAAACATAAAATTATGCACAGACAGGGATTCGAACTTGCCGTGTCCTAATGCACAACGCCACGTTGAAATGTCAAACGTACTTCGACTAACAGTCAATATGGCACTAATGACTAAATCAGGTGCCGTCTCCACAATGAATGTTGACTGTAATTGATCTCCAACACTGTCTCTCGCCCTGACTGTACCTTCTGTCAGGCTGATGTTCGTCCATCTCTTGATGTTATCTTCCCACTTATATCGTTGTTTATATCTTGCTTGCTTGCGTCAGCATACCTAAGATTGTTTATGATTCTACCATTGATGTTAGGTCCAGGCAGTTCGACTTGTTTACAAATTCTTTCTGTGTATAGGTTGAAGAGACTTGGGGACAGTACACATCCTTGCCGCACTCCGCTTTTTTTTATCTCTATAGGTGACGCATATGACACCACAAAGGGTCACAGGTTTATTCACAAGAGAATTTATTTCTTTGCACCAATCCTTATCCTATATAGCTGTGTCTCTTTCAGTAGAGTGGTCTGTCGAAATCGTCACCACTGAAAGCACGAAATCAGTTGCTCCAGCCACTAGCTCTAAGAGTCTTCGAAAGATGATTTCGTAACCCAAATGATGGAGTCCGAAAACACACCAATGACCTTCGGAGCACAGGGCAGGCGTCTTAATCACTTCACCACAGAAACACTGCAAGGGGTTATCACCTATCATAATAGCCTATCAGTCAACTGAACCCACGATTATGAAATATGAGTATAATTTATACACATGAATTTAATAGCACCATATGCCTCAGAAACAGCTATCTTCTAAATATAGATATTTAAATCAACATCACACACATTGATTCGCGATGCTGGGTCTTGTATATATTAAAGAATTTGTAGCATGTCCTTTACGTTGCAATCAACCCCATAATTTATTGGCTGTTTGTGATTCCCTAGGCCATTTTACGTTCAGTAGTTTGCCATTACTTTCTGAAGGGCGATATTAATAACATTAGATATGAGGATGATACAGTATTAATTGCAGACAATGAACAGGATCTGCAACATTTGGTAGATACGGTTATTGAACACAATGAACAAATTAAGGTTAAAATTAAGCTGCAAGAATACACAGTTTATGGTCGTCACTAAGAAGAAATAAATACCACAATGTAATTACTATACGGGTAAATGAGAATATTCTTAAACTGTCATTAAATTGTCATTTACTGCCAATATAGTACCTTGCGGTGTAGGGCAGAGGGGTCTTTGTGCCTGAAAAATTAAGGCAGCCTGGCTAGTGCAGTCGCCGCGAACTGTGCAGGTTAGGATTTTCTTTTTGCCCTCGACAGAAAAAACCTCCACACCTTACCGAGAGATCTAACCCGGGTCTCCCGAAGGAGAGTCCGGCGTTCTAGCCACTCGGCCAGCCGAATACACAGTTTATGGTAAACATACAGACCAATAAAAAGATGTCAATGGCTACGAGAAAAATAGTGTTACATAGAACTTGTACCTGTGTATGGACGTGAAGCGAGGACAATGAGCAGACAAGCTGAAAAATATCTAATGGAAGTGGAGATGTGGTTTCTGAAGAAAATGCAAAGACTACCATGGGCAGACAGAAAAACCAATGACCAAGTCCTTCAAGAAGCATATGAGAACAGTAAACTGATTACAGGAATTAGACGTAGACAGCAAACATTTTTTGGACACATTCAAGCAATGATGTACAGACCAGATGGAAGCAGAGGAAGAGACCGACCACGTAAACGATGGAAGGAGGGAATAATAGAGTCTATGGGAATATCGATACATGAAGCCCATAAGCGGGCACTCTCCCTCTGTTTATACTTCACCTCGACACGACAAGGTACAATAGGAACATGAGATGAGACCGATGAGATAAGAAGAAATACGTTAGAAAACTTGGTGATAACTGGCAATATTGAGGGGAACAGAACAAAAGGAACGCAGGGAAGTAAATATCTGGATGGCTTGGCTATGTGGCATGGTCGACACAAGAACAAGGAGCTGATCCACTACTCTGGTGATCGTGCGAGATGGCGAAACATGACCTCTCATGCATGATAGGAACATGATGATGATGAGATGAAGCTTTACTGGCATAGCGGAGCTTGTCTACTAACAAACGAAGCATCAACCTGGCAAGATTGCAGTACTATATCCGCCGAGCTGGGCTAGTTCCTGCAGCTCGTAATCATGTCGAAGCGGCGTATTGACGTTGGTGACAGCATGTCATTGGGCAAAAAGATCAAGTATGTTATTTCAGAGTCGACGAATTCATAGTTTATGTGCAAATTTAGCTGTTTTGTTTTGTAGCATGAAATTAGTAACTGTAAAATAACAAAATCTCAAATAAATTACCTATTATCGATAAGATGACCCCGTGTTCATTATCATTTTTATTGTTTAATAATATTTAATAATAAATGTTAACAATTTTGTAATTAGCTTAAGAAGAGTTCATAGTTTGAACAATTTGCCATCCGTTTTGGGTTATAAACCCCCCTCCCCCCCCCCCCCCCCCCACAAGAAACCAGTCAGTCGTATGTGGATGTCAAATAATTAAATTAATTTTTAGAAAAAATAAAAATTAATATTCTGAACTGGAAGTTTGAAGTTTCAATTTAATTTTTCATTTTAAAAAAAGAAATATACGAATAAAAATTATTGAATAGAGAGGTGAAATGAAATATCAGATCTTATTAAAGTTTATGTCAATTATAAGCTGTGATATTTTTATTGTATCATTGGGGCAAAATATCAAAACTGGATATCAAAACAAGAAGGGAGAGTTTATACCGCGATAGCTCGGAATAGACAGAGTAGTTTATACCGCGCTGGCTCGGAATAGACAGAGTAGTTTATACCGAGCTGGCTCGGAATAGACAGAGTAGTTTATACCGAGCTGGCTCGGAATAAACAGAGTAGTTTATACCGAGCTGAAGTATGAAGCTGTTTAAATATCAAGAATAATTTTCCAGATTGGTATCCCCAATAAAAATAATTGTGTCCCCATGCGAGTTAAAGAATTGTTAACTTGCGTTTCTGTACTCTTACTGTTTACAGGCTTCCATCTTTGTTTACATTACCGACCTACTATTTCCTGCTATTGATCATAATTCCGGTCCAAGCTGACAGTAATGTGCGTCGCCTCAGAAAGACATGATTAGGCAATTCAAACACCAGGCTTCCGACTTACTGGCCTGATGAATTAACAAATAAACAAGGAAATGCTACGCACATAAAGTGCAGCAAAACCTGGTATATGTGAAGCAGGTTGAAAAGAGAGGCTAGTGTGAGAGACAGAGATATGAGAAAGATGTGTTGAAAGACATAAAAAAGTGATAACTTTTATATAATATAAATAAGATAATATAAGTGACAAAACATCTGTTCATAATCATAGTTCCTAATATGTTTTTTATTAAAAAGTCGCTTGCACCCAATTAATTGCTGAAATATAAAAAAAAAAAAAAAAAAAGTGTCCAGCAGGGAAACGAACCAACAGCTCCCACTTATCAGGCAGAGACACTAACCACTGTGCTACTGAGAATATGATCTTGAATCGACAAAAGTATATAACATAGCCACGCTCATGTTCCGATGACGTCACATACGTTAAGTCACGTGACTAGGCACGACCACCCGGGGTTTCCGGGACCGGGAAAAATCACGTGATAGTTTAGCTCTGAATAAACGGAGTAGTTTATACCGAGCTGGCGTGGAATAGACAGAGTAGTTTATTCCGAGCTGGCGCGGGATAGACACTTTCAAACAAGAATTGATTTTTTAAATGAAGTGTATCTTACTATCTAATTGAAAATGAAAATATGCAATAAAATAAAACAAAGTCAGCCAATAAAATAAAACAAAGTCTGCCTTTAGAGCTGATAAAATGAAATCCCAGCAGTACTCTTTTTAAGTCTCCTGTGTTAGCTACACGTTTAAGTATTAATGTATTGCATTCCTAGCTGTAGCGTTACCCAACACTCACACTAGCTATTTATTTGCAATTATAGCTTCATCTAATTAGTAAGTAAGTACCTATAAAACACATTTCAATAGTTTCTCGCCAATGGATCTATGAAAATGTAAACATGAATGGCAGATCAACAAACTCATCATTTGTCTTGGTAGTTGCACAGGCACTCTGTAACTTGCTGCCTATTTCTACTCATATTCCTATGCAGCCTCCAGAACTTGCCCATTGTCTTTATGTTCCCTATCATGTAATGCTCACATTTCATAATTTCATATTATTGCATCTACAGTGCAAAGTTTTAACTCTTCTTCTTCTTCTTCTTCGTTCATCCGGAGTTTTTTTTCCGGATGTGATTGCGTTGTGCCTGTTTACAGCAGAGCTGCGTTCTTGCGCCGTTAGGCCGACACATCCGACTTCTGCGGGCATTTGTTGACCGGGTTAACCTTCCCGGGGGTTTCTTAGGACGTTTGACTCTCACTGTTGTGGTGTTATCCCCCATCCCAGCTGGTCCATATAGAACAGCCAAAGATCCTGGTCAGCCCTCAAGGGAAGGCAGGGGCAGACCATGGGCATTCCCCGCCATCCAAGGAGGCTTCCATACTTGCAGAGCCGATACATAGCGCTCTGGTACTGGGCTCACCCAAGGAATCGTCACGTCCTGCACATGGCTGCTTAGCCTCACTTCCGTATATTGGGCCTTCCGTTCACCATAGGCTGTTCTTCCGGAAACCAGAAGTATGCAGTCTGCAGATGACATCCACACAGTGAGCTTTCGATTCAGACTTTCCATGTAATGGATTTGCTAGCCAAGCAATATTCCATTTCGTGCCACTAGGACACTTTTCCACCTTTTATGAAGCCCACACAGTGGGCTTTTGATTCAGACTTTCCACGTAATGGATTTGCTATCCAAGCAATATTCCATTTCGTGCCACTAGGACACTTTTCCACCTTTTGTGAAGCCCACACAGTGGGCTTTTGATTCGGACTTTCCACGTAATGGATTTGCTATCCAAGCAATATTCCATTTCGTGCCACTAGGACACTTTTCCACCTTTTATGAAGCCCACACAATGGGCTTTTGATTTGGACTTTCCACGTAATGGATTTGCTATCCAAGCAATATTCCATTTCATGCCTCTGGGTCTTCATGCACCTTTAAATGTCAACCTGTATATAGTTAAAGTAATCTGCGGTCAACTTTAGCTTGTTGATATCTCCATAGAGCTTGTCCTCAAATGAAGCAGGTGTGGGCCAAAATATCCTTCTCTGTTCTGCATACGTTGGGCAATCCTGCAGCAAATGTTTTGCTGTCATTTTTCCAGTTCTACAATTACATTCATCGGTATCTCCTATCTTTAGTTTATTGAACAAGTGGTATTTCAGCCTGTTGTGTCCTGTGCGGAGTCTGAAGATTGCTACTTGTTCTCTTCTGTCGAGTTTGTAATATGCATCATCCTTCTGATGGCCTGGATGCTCTGATTCCCATTTGGTTCTATAAGTGCTTTTTATCAACCTCTTTGCCTCATTATAGGTTATGTCTATGTCAGGCTGTGGTAGTCGTCCGCCCTCTTTTGCCAGTCTGTCAGCCTCTTCGTTTCCAGGTATACTGCAATGTGATGGGATCCACTGTATTACAACTTTTTTGGATTTCTGGCATAGACCATGGAGTGCTGCTCTTAGGTCAGTTAGTTCTGTGCTGTTATTGCTCTTCAGTATTGAGACAGCTGACTTTGCATCTGTGAAGATAGCTATTTGCTTCTCTTTATTTTCCTCCATCAGGAGCATTTCTGCTGCAGTTTTCAGAGCCTCTACCTCCGCTTTGAAGTTACTTGAAAATTTTCCAGTTGCCATTGAATGTGTTTTTTTCGCTCCATTTTTTAAATTTAGGAGAATTCCTCCTCCTCCATTCTCTATTGAATTTTTGGCTGATCCATCTGTATATGCATGGGTCCAATTCCTGCTTGGGTAATGTTCTTTTATGTAGTTTAGGGTTATTTCTCTTCTTTCGGTTTCATGCTGAGAGTTCTTTTTCTCAATACCAGGAATGTTTTCTATCATCTCAGGCAGTTGCTGCTGTCTCCAAGCTGGGAACTTGTGTGCATTGTGTATGGGCTTGACTGTTGATATGTTAAGAATAGGATCTGACCTAATCCTTCGTTTTGCAGTTTCTACAAAGTTGCTACGCTTCAGTCTTCCCTTTCCAAAACCATTAAATCTGTTGTACATAGGGTGGTCTGTCAATCTTCTAAATTTTTCTGCTTGTTGCTGGGCTCTGCTATCTCTTCTATCCTGCATTGGTTGTAAACAAGTGATCTTTTCTAATTCATTAATAGGCGTTGTCTTCAGGCTTCCAGTTATGATTCGCATTCCTTGATTTTGGACTCTACTTATTTTGTTAAAGTTTGACTTAGCTGCTGTTGCCCAAGCTGCAATGCCATATTCCAGTACTGGCCTCACCCGCCCAGTATATAACTTCTTGAGAACTTTCTCATCTGCTCCCCATGTTGTACCAGCAAGCTTTTTCATGATTGCCATTCTTTGCCTTGCTCTTGTTCGATTTTTCTCAACCTGTGTCTTCCATGTCAGGCGACGATCAAAGGTGACTCCTAGATAGTTTGGATTTTCTTCATGGCGCAATATTTTTCCATTCAATACCAGCTTAGGTTGCTGAGTTTTAGTTGAGAGGGAGAACACTGTGCATGTTGTTTTCTCCTCACTTATCTTCACTAGCCATGATTTTGACCAGTCCTCTAGCGCTAATAGGGCTTGCTGTATTCTGCTGTTAGCTGTACTAATATATTCTTCAGATGTCCATATGGCTAGGTCATCTGCAAAGGATGATGTGTGTACTCTGGCTGGAAAATTTTCCGTGATGTCGTTTATATATGCTAGGAATAATGTTGGTGAAAGAACTCCTCCTTGGGGGACACCTTGCTCCAACAGCATCATTTTGCTGGTTTGTCCTTGTACTTTTGTCCTGGCAGTTCTGTTCTCAAGGTAGTGGCTGATCCATTTGTACATTTTCCCACAAACATGCATTTTTTGCAGTTTTACTTTCAGTCCTTCCTTCCATACTTTATCAAATGCTTTTTCTAAATCTATCCAGACTGCTAGTGTGTGCTTTTTCTCTTGGAAGGCATCCTCTATTTCCTGATCTATATAGGTTATTTGATCTTCAGTAGATCTGTACTTTCTGAATCCTGCTTGGTGAGGTGTTAAGAGTTGGTTTTCTTCCAGATGCCATGTTAGCCTGCCATTGATAATGCGTTCCATTAATTTTCCTACACAGCTAAGAAGACTGATAGGTCGATAGCCATTTGGTTCTTCCAGGTCTTTTCCTTTCTTTGGGACTGGTATTAGTATAGCTTCCTTCCATGCCTGTGGGACTATTCCCCTCTTCCAGCTGTAATTTAGGACTGCTAGTAGTTTCTTTTTTGCCTTAGTGCCTAGTCCTATTAGCATTTCATTTGTGATTCCATCCTTTCCTGGTGATGTCTTCTTTTTTAGGGTATTCATTGCCTGTTCCATTTCTTCCATTGTTAGATTTGCCATCATATATTCTGCTGCTGTCTCTGTATATGTATGATGCATCTGTTCATCTTTGATTGCTTTCTTCTGTTCGGCTGTAATATCAATGTGGTTTGCACTGGCATAGTGTTCCATTAGTGCATTTGCAGCCTTTTTTCCTGTAAGCAAGGAATTTCCTTGTTTAATTGTTATTTGTTTGTTTCTAGGTCCTTCATTGTTCATGGCTTTCACTAGTTTCCATAGTTTGTTTCCATCCCTGTCAAAATTCAGGTTTTCTGTTTTTTTCCTCCAACAATCTCTTGTTGTTTGATTTACTGTTCTTTTATATTTTGCTGAGATGGCTTTGAGAGAGATGTTCGCTTCAGTTGTTTGTTCTCTCTCTGCGGTCTTCCTAGCATCTTCAACTTTGTCCTCCAAAAATTGTAGTTCTTCAGTCCAGTATGGTTTGTAATTTTTCCTTGCTCCTCTTGGAATAGACTCAGTGGCTGCCTGTATTATTGCTCTGTTTAGACTTTCCACCATTTGCTTCATGTTGCCATATCGTGTATTTACGTTTTCACAATATTTGTCTGTTAGTATGGCAAATCTGTCCCAATCTGCTCGTTTGTAATTCCAACGGGGCAAAGGCTTTTGCTCCTGTGGAACATACTCCATATTTATTACAAGCTTGATTGGTCTGTGGTCACTACCTGCTAATTGGTCCAGCACATGGCGATCGATTTTGTGGAGGTCTCCTGTGCAGAAAGCTAAGTCTGGAGTAGAAGTGGTAATCCATCTTCTGGAGTAGAAGCTCGGTGTGTCATCCGCTTTGTTAAGTAGATGGAGATTTGAGTCTATTTCCCAGTCCTCCACTTCATCTCCTCTTTTGTCAGTATCTGGGTATCCCCATCTTTCTGAACGGCTATTAAAGTCTCCGACAACAATGCAATTTGTGTCAGTTATTTCCATGTTTGAGAGTGTAAGATCCTTATCTGCCGGGCTATATAGATTGTAAATTCTTATTTTCACGTCCTTTATCATTATATCAACACCTATAATTTCCGTTTGGTTGTCAGAGATCACAGATACTTCGCTGCAAGGTATTGTATTTCGTGTCAGTATTACAACTCCTCCTTTATGTCCTTCGCGGTCGAAACGTGTGGCCTGATATCCCTCGACTGAAAATGTGCGATTGGCGTTGAGGTGTGTCTCTTGAATGCATGCCACATCTATTCTATCTTTATGAAGACGCTGTGTTAGGGAGGCTTTCTTGTTATAAACTCCTTCTGCATTCCATTGTAGTATGTTGAGTGTCCGGGGTGTTTGGTCAATAGCTCTTAACCTACTCCTCTGTGCCTTGACTCCACAGCACAGGGGAAGGTGACCACCAGTAGTCATGGGTGGACCCCCTCGAGGCAGGGGGCCCGGCACTATCACCGCCTGATGGGACTTCACGGGATTAGCACCATATCGATTAACTTTCATCTGTGGCATCATGAAATGATAAAGTTACGTTGCACTTCTTTGTCAAGCCTGTGGCTCAGTACATCCGATTTCGACAAGCATTTGTTCGGGATGCTTTCCCTAGCCTTTGACTGTCCCCAGTCTACCTACAAGGCAGCAGGTTTGTGCGTCACTTCGTCTGGTCCCTCTCCCTTGACCTGTCCGACATGGGTGACCCTACCAGTAGCTGTGCTACCGTCGGCATAGCTCTTGGGGTCATTGGAACGCTCAAGTCCCTCTACCTCGTCAAGGTGGACGCACGGCAGAGGGGGTTTTAACTCTTTATATCCATTGCTCTCATCTGAGATTCCACTACTTTTCAGCAGCTCATGCAAATCTGGCTTCAAACTCCATGCTCACTGCTGATTCTTTACCGCTGAACATTTTGATTTCTAAGTTGTATTCTACCTTTGTGGTCCACCATGGTGGTTGCACAAGCATTCCATTGGTGACCCTTGTCCATGCTCTATGCCTAAGGTGTCTGATATGTGATTCTGCCCTCTACAGATTCTGCATGTCTTACCGACTTTAGTCTGGCCAGATGTAGACACCAGGACAGAACACAGTGGTCACAGCAAATGTTCACTTCCATGATCAATCATCTCTTGCCATGGTGTGTCTGCTTCTGCCATCTGAGATAAATGGCAGTGTCTGTACTCCTGACCTAATTGTCATCTTTACGCTGCCATCTTGAGTCAACCAAGGTCTCATGCAGTATCTTTTTCTGCCTGTTATTTTTGTTTTGATTTTGCATCTATCCCAATACCTGGTGTGCAGAATCTGCACTGCATACAAGAACTCATCTCCAGGCAGCTGCTCTATCTCTTTCAGCCAGTCCCATTGCTTCTAACAGACAAGAGTCTCCACAGGTGTATATATTCACCCTATCTGTCTCTATCCCCTGCAGTTCTTTGCCACCCTAGTTCCACAAACTCAGATAAAGTGATTAATATTTTATAACATCCTGACAGGGCAAGACATGCTCACGTGAAGAAGTGGTCCATAATTTGAGAAAATGGTGAATTGTTTCAATTCCAGCATTGAAACGTCAGCAGTTTCTGCTGACTGGCAGCATAGCCATCTGATGCAACTAGCTTGTCGACAAATCATCCTCATTATACATCGAACTATTCAATCCATAAGTGCTTGGATCCCCTCCTCAGTACAAAACTGCTCACGACAGCACTTCTAGCGGCTCACGACAACAGTTCTATGTTGGTTTATTAACCTTTGGCTTGCTGCATAGTGCTCGTCTGGTCACACCTCTTTTGACTTGCTGTTCTTGCAGTCTGACCATGGTTGTAGATTCAGTCATCATTTGGTTCTCAAAAAAGTCTTACTTCTCTTAGAGCATTCAGTATTTAGCCTGGTCCATGGCTTGTCCACCCTCCACAGTAGCCTTATCTGCAAGCTTGTCAGCTTTTGCATGTTGCCTGATACAACTACTTAAGCCAAATAAAGATCCCACTAGACTAAATGGCTATGGGATATCACTTTACAAAACACATCGCAGGGTTATGAAGAAGGTGATCACAGGCAAACTGCAAGAGCACCAAGAAAGATGTAGACTTCCAAAGAGAACTGGATAATTGTCGATTAGGAAATAATATTTGGACAGATGTGGCAACTCTTTCTTATGATGTCTAAGGTTTCAGAATAAGCCAGGATAATCGGAGATGATTATAAAGTGTAGTAACTACTCCAAAGTGAACAGTATACATCTGACACTTGGTGGTGGAATGGGAAAATATTAGCAGTTTTTATGTGCCTTGTTTTTCAAATTGGCATCGGACCCCTTGACACCAGAGCAGGAACAGTGTGTTGCGATAGTCATGAATCCTTAGAAGATGAGCCATGTGAAGGTCGACAGAGAAGTGTCTTTCTGAGTGAAGCCAAACACAGCATTGAAAAAGTTGTTGTGGGTGATGGGCATGTTGCTGTGTGCAAAGTGTGGGTGTTGGCATAAGCAAAAGTTCATCAATGGATGCCGAAACAACTGAATTTTCACCCAAAAAATGGCATGAGTAGCTGTTTGCCAAGAACTGTTGGGTCAGTACGAACGTGAAGGTGAATATTTTCTTCACTACATGCCTAAAACAAAGTGATCGTCGATGCAATGGAAACATTCGGTATCACTGGCAACAAAATAAACAGTTTTGCACATCACTTTCAGTGGGTAAGGTTATGACATCAGTTTTTTTGGGACGATAAGGAAATGTGGATTTTCTGAAAAGGAAACTATAAATGCTGAGCACTACTCCTTGCTACTTTCTAATAAATTTGGAACACCGTTCACCGTAAATATAAGGGTGTCATTCTTCAGCACGATAATGTGACACACCAGACGGTTGCAAAAACATGGCAATTATTGACCAATTGCATTGGGACGTACTGCTATCCTTGCTTGGCTGGGTGATTTTCACTTTTTTTGGCCCTCTGAAACAGCATCACATAGGAAAACAATTTGACATGGATGATGAAGTGTGTAAGGTAGTTCTCCATTGGCACAGGGACGAGCTGTAATTTATGCTGCCCAATTACAGAAGCTCGTAGCCTGATGTGGGAGATGACTATGTCAAAATAGTACAGGTACTTTTTCTCATAGTTATCTAGAGATTACATCAGTACGGATGTTTACTGGATGAACCTCATAACTGTGTTATGGTCCTCTTTAAATAACTGACTTGAGATTATGTCCTGGACATCACTCTCAGTAGCAGTCCGATCAAAAGACAGATCACAATAAAATACCTCAGAATAATTGACAGAAGTTTGTTTTCAGCAACCATGCGGGAGGTAGTGACAAAGGTCAGAAAGGAACTCACTGCACTACATTGAAGATGGCAGCGGAACAGATTTTGTAATATTGTCTACCAAAAATAAATTGTTTCAGTGATTGAGTGTGGTCTGGGATTACTGACACTATTACACAGCCAGCTGAAAAAGCTGAATGCATGCAAAATAGTTATGATTTTGGGATGCACAAGAGGCACACCCATTGTGTGCATGCAACACATACTTGTTCTGCCTATCCATATATGATACAGTAGGTCAGCATGGCCGAATGGATAAGAATGCTTGTTCTTAAACATCGGTGTGCTGATGCCAAGGTAAGGGGTTCCTTACACAGGACAGTTGGACTAAAATGTTGGCCTATCGTCCTTGACTTTGGGACGTAAAATACAAGTACCTCTGAAGTCGAAGTTGGCTCGCCTGATGGTGAGGGACACTGTTAATAGGGAAAGCAAATCCGCACGCAGAATTTATTCCAGCACCACTAGAAGTACTGTGTACAGACTACGCTTGAGTTCAAAGTGAGCAAGCGCTAAAAAATATGAAAGACACAAGGTGCTCCAGGCAAAAATGTACCTTAGGGCCGAAAAGGAAAAAGAGCGCCTTCTGTATTATGAGGAATTGGATGTTACCAGTGAACATAGGTTGAAGAGAGGCAGTTCTTGGGTGACTCAAGCTTTAAATATGATTAGACATATTTGTTAAGTTGAATAGATATTGCAGGAAAATAGACCATGGCGTTCCCCAATAAGATAAAGTGATATTTACTTTTGATCGAGGGTGTCAGGAGTGGACAGCGGGTGAGACAGGCATCCATGCAACAGCTGACAAGTACAACTCAGGCCCAAGTGATGTCATATACTTGACATATATACTTGAGAGATTATGGTGTCCCCATAGGACTGGGCATTTTTCCAGGAATCATTGCCATCTAATAACACACGACCTCTGACCTCTTGGGTAGTGAGGTTGGATATCTAGTCTTCTTGGGTAAAGATGAACAACAGGAGATCCCTGTGTGTGAATTGTGCATGTTAAATATTGTCACATTATTATTTGGATGAAAACAGACATTTTTATGTGCGCTAACACATAGTCCACCCAGACTTAAGAATTCACTTGGTACACATAAAGGAGCACAGAAAATGACTGCCATTATTATCACCATCATACTTAACCACAAACATCCACTATGGCTAATCTTTTATTGGCACCCACTCATGCATAGTACAGACATCCACCGGGGCACTCCTTAGTTTTCACACTCGGACCACCATCACATCTCCATTGCTTCCAGTTTCCGCCTTACCTTCCTCCCCCTTTTTTCATTTACCACTTCCATTCATTTACCTGGGATCTTCATTGAACTGTTACCATCCCCTACCCCTGTCCTCATGACCCACAGACTCTCACGGCTTCTATATAAAATTATCAATGTGAATTTCTTGTTAGTATCACAGCTTGGGATTCTGGGATAAGCAGCATAAAATATTTTTTTTCCCGTTCAAATTTTAATTTTAAATTCCTTGTTCTTATGTTTTCATCTTTTCATACTTGTATTAAGAAACGCAGTAGTGTAACAGGCAGTAGCTAGTATACTCTCTTGTCAGCCAGGTAGTCCTCAAATCCCCCTTCACAGTGGAATATTTTTGTGATTCCATGACACTAGGATAAACTAACCTTTATAAAATGGGTACTTTAACATTTGCAGACAGGTCAGTTGACCAAAACACCAGTAATGTTCATTGTGGCCAGTAAAATCATGCCCAGTAGCATATCCCCAGCGTGCTGTTAACTATATACATATGTATTTATCTCTTAGTGTTTGCATTATTTTCTTACATAGGGAGGAAGATAACAGTTCCGATAAAAAGGATGATAAGTCAGGCAAGTCACAATCAATATTTGAACAGTTCAACATACCCAGACCAACACTACAATTGAACCCATTCACAGGTTAGTTAATGTTGTTGGAAAAGCTTTTTTTTAATCTGGACTATATTGCTGTTTCCTTCGTGTTTGCATTATCTTTGCAGCATATCAATGTGGAGAAGTCTCGGATGTTAATGTATGATATTGACCTCTTGTCCTTGACTTGGGGATGTAAACTACAAGTATCTCTGAAGTTGGAGTGGGGTCACCTGATGGCGAAGGACATTGATAATAGGGAAAGCTAATCCATACACAAAAATCAGTCCTGTGCACATACGCTGCAGCATGTGTATGGACTACGCATGAGTTCAAAACGAGCAAATGCACAACCCAAACAAAATTGTCATAGAGCATGTATTTGAGATAACATTGACTGAAAAGATTTGTGAGGGATGTCATGTCGTTGTATACATATAAATTCAGATCCATTGATAATCGAATACATACTACATGTTATAAGGTTATCCAAGACACAGGCCTTCGTAAACTTTAAAAGCAGGCATATCCATCAGATAATACACTAGTCATGAGTTCACATCGCAGTGGTTAGTGTTGAGTTATTTTTGCAAATACCACTACTACGAGATCGAAAATAGGTGCAATAAGATAAATCAACTCATTGGACAAATAGCACCAATACTAAAGAACAAACATGTATCAATAACTACTAAGAAAGCACTGTACAACACAATCTTCTTACCAACTCTATGCTACCAGTGCCAAACCTGGACAATGACAGAAAAAGAGAAAAGAAAAATCACAACAGAAATGAGGTTCCTGAGAAGAATACTCAACGTATCAAGAAGAGATAAGATCAGAAATGAAGAAATCAGGACTAAAGTGGGGGTTAAAGCAGCTCTAAATTTTATTAGAAAGCAGCAAGTCAAATGGTTTGGCCATGCAAGTAGGTTACCAGTCAACAGCATACCACAACAAGCAATGATGTACAGACCAGATGGAAACAGAGGAAGAGGCCGACCACATAAACGTTGGATGGAGGGAATAGCAGAGTACATGGAAATATCGATACATGAAGCCCATAATCGGGCACTCTCACGATGTTTATACTTCACCTCGACACCGCAAGGTACAAGAGGAACGAGATGAGATGAGACCACTACTAAGGAAGGAGATCTGTATCAAAGCAAGAAAATTGACATAGCAGATATAAAGCACATTGTGCTACCAAGAAGATAAAATGCTGGGGGGGGGGGGGGGGCGTGTGAAGAAAGCAAAACTACAAAGTCCAGATGCTGTTGCCACCAGCTGTATTCCCAACAGCAGAGCAAATGACCCAAAAAAGTAGCATCAGATGACACAGAAAGTGTCAAGCAGCCAGATTTAGAAGCTCAGCCTGAATTTAAAAAGCCTCATTAATAACCCAAAATATACCAGATTGACAAATTCACAGTTGAACAGGCTGTAGATTTGTTAAAGAATGGATTACACATGATCAACCATTCTTTTAAGCAATAAAATGTTAATATAGTTGAAACCGTTCCAGAATTTTATAATTGTAATGTTTTGTTTCTTTTCAGGACTACCATTCACACCCCGTTATTATGAATTGTTCCGAAAGCGGTCTACTCTTCCTGTCTGGGAGTACAAGGAAAGATTTGTTGACATGGTCACAAAGCATCAGACTATTGTGTTGGTGGGTGAAACAGGCTCAGGAAAGACAACTCAGGTAAGATGAATGAATGATTATTGTATTCTTGGCAGGCAAGCACTATAACCACTATACCACAACAGCA
The DNA here is from genome assembly GCA_963921405.1 of Cepaea hortensis. Taxonomy (NCBI): domain Eukaryota; kingdom Metazoa; phylum Mollusca; class Gastropoda; order Stylommatophora; family Helicidae; genus Cepaea; species Cepaea hortensis. The sequence continues at coordinate 182,597,490 of OY992877.1, forward strand.
TAAACACAGGGCTGTTGTAAATGGAAGTACACTTTGCCACGTTGTTATTTAAACATTCAGTTTATAAATAGGCTTTAAAAAATTGTGATGGGCTAATTAGAAAATGTTAATGCATGTCTTAGACATGCTCTGAGAAAGAGGTTTCAAATTTCTAAATCAAGTTCAGCAAAATCTCAACTATGAAAAAGTAAAAATAAAAAAATTCAAATATAGAATTCCAGTAAAACTCAAATTTGTTGAACATAGTCTTTGCAGTTTTGGAATACACAGCTATCAATCTGTATATGCGTATTTCTTATGTTTAATTATATTTATTTCCCAGCTAGTCCCAGCTTTTGTTTCGTGCGTGCTTCAATTTTAGGTGATACAAATTAGGTTGCGTTAATTACGTAATGGATTTTCTCTTAAGTTCATTATTATGCAAAACATCTCAGTTATTTTTGGACACAATTGTATTTTTTCTTTTTACACGATGAGCTGCGATATTTGTACTTTTTAGCTGACATCTAACTTCTCCCTGGCAGTTTAACTGGGTTTACATCTTGGGTAGTTACATTCCACTCCCTCAGAGAGTGGTGATGTCATCTTTGCCATTCCATCCAAAGGTGGTGCTTCCCAATGGGCCCATCCAGAACAGTGCATGCATACTGTTAGCCTTCATAGAAAGGAAGGGTTGGCACATGGACATTTCCTGTCATCCAATTTGTCCAAAAATGCAGGTTTGACAGATGATGCTCAGGTACTGGCCCACCATAGGAATCATGTTCTGTATATGGCTGATAGCCTCATTTCTGTATATTGAGCCTGATATTTATCCCAGGCTGTGCCTTTTAATGCCATTAGGATGCAGTCCGTAGGCTTGGAACTTCAATGATCTCCACACAGAGCTTTTAGATCCCATAGTCCTGAACCACCACCTGTCATGGTGTTGTTTGTTTCCAAGATCAGGCTTGGGTTTGTGACTTCTGCATTGGTTTTGTTGAAGAACAGCAGGTCTTAAGCAAACTACTAATCATGGAAAGACATACAGATAGCACTTTTTCCTTTATTTTTCTAGTAGCTTGATGCATGTACCCAATGCACACTGGTGTTGTGAATTTGCGACATTTTCAGTTTTTCATTTGGTGACTAGTGAGACCATTTTTACCACATAACGGTATCGGTGCATTTCATGTAACAAATTTGGGCCAGCTTTTCTTACATTTTTGAGAAACTTTCATGTGCAGTAAGGTGTTCTCTGGTAGCTTTTATTTTCCATTTAGTAGAGGACTTACTATGTGTTGTTAACGGATTTGTCATTTAGTGTAGAATCACACACATTTGAATTAGTTTGTCATTCATTAGCAATCCCACTGGATAGACATTTGAACCAATTTGCTATCTGGAAGTACCAACTTTCAGTGGACATCACTTGTCCATGATTTAGGATTGGTCCGATGAGTCCATAAGCTTTTAAACTTTTCTGGTAAGCTTTGGAAGTAAACTAACTCTGCCAATTTGATTTAGGTCTGTAATGACCACATATTTGTCATGTATGACGAGGACTTATGGCACTGAGCTTGCTGATGCCAGAGGTACAGGGTATCCCTTTATTTGCAGCATAAAATCTTTAACCCCTCCTGTGACCAACCACACCACAAACATCTCCGTTAAGTGCTTTTAAATGTCAATTTATTTTGGCTTGTAAATAATAATGTCCATGTCTGTGATACAGATTCCACAATGGTGCTTGGAGTGGGTGAGGGCTCGCAATCCCAAAAAGGGTGTTGCTTGTACACAGCCACGTCGAGTGGCAGCCATGTCTGTTGCACAGCGTGTCTCTGAAGAAATGGATGTGCGTTTGGGACAGGAGGTTGGATACAGCATCAGGTTTGAAGATTGCACCTCACAGAAAACAGTTTTAAAGTGAGTATTGGTGTGAAACGTCGTTACTTAATTAGTATCAGTTGAATGCTGTCAACATATTACAAGTTTCATGTTGTCAGAAATAATTTCACAATTATTGTTCATTATTTTTTTTGTACATATGATATAATCATGTTCAATTTAACAAAAACATACTGTGCTATTAATTTTCCGTTCGGATATCTTTTCAGTATAACAAATAGCTGTAGCTACATTAGAAACAAAATGTAACAGCTAGGTACCTGCTCACCCCATTTTGTTATGCCCTAAAAAGAATCTGGCAATAAATCACTTACATATTTAACACACAGTATTCTACAAATGGCACGCACATACATATGAATGTATGTCTTGAATAAAATGTTTAGCATATGCTACAATCCTAGTACTATTCTGCACTTGAACTGTTGGTACACTTATTTGTGCGTTTATTTGATTTTTCTTTGGTTTTCTGAAATAATGACATTAGAAATATTAAGGTGTTGATTTTGTAGAGTCAACAAATAAATTTGTTTGGACATGCTCTGAGAACAAAGCCAAATCCACCATAGTAATCTGCCTACAATCAAACTTGTTGTATGGTAGAATCAAAAATTCTGGTGAATTGATTCTGTAAGGGTATACAACACAAATTCAGTGCTGTCCAGGCAGCACATTTGGCCCAGGATAAAAAACTGAAATCCCCATATACCTAATGGCAAATGTTAAACAAAAGTAATTTGCCTAAAAAAGTATTTATGATAGACATACTGAAATATCAGAGTGATGACAAGTAAGTCAAGGGCCATTTGCACACACCTTGAGGTATATTGCTCATATGGTACTACCCCAGGGTTTCTGTAGACCAATCGACACTCAAGGGGTGGTGTGGTCAGTATCACTGTGGCCACCTGTACTTCCAAAAAACATTTATTAGCACCAATTTTAGGGAGTCTCTGTGGCGAAGTGGTCAAGCCGTTTGACTCGTGCTCCGAAGGTTGTGGGTTCGATTCCGGGCCGCACCCTTCGGTTTACGAATTAAATGTTTCGGAGACTCCTGTGGGCCGTCGCTAAAAAAGCTACGGAGTTTGTGCTTTGTGCGACGCTTTCCGTGTTGCGGAAAGAGACCGAGCCATATGGGATAAAACCCGGTGCAATGAAGTCGACCCTGTCGACTTTTAAGCGACTTTTAATTTTAGGTTTGTTTGTTTTCTTGTTCTGGTAAGTTAGAAAACAGCAGTATTATTAAATTGGAGATGGTAAATGTGTAAAAACATAATTGTGTGGTGGGTTGTTTGGGTTTGAAGTGCTAGGCCTGCATATTTTCTAGGCCATGACATAATGAGGTGAGGTGACCAGTTCCATTTCTCCCATACATCCTTTCCAGACAGTTCTGAAAATTATCCAATACTCATTTTATGAAGTTGGGCACGCTCCAAAACTAAACTGGTAGGAAAATGTAATCCTGTCACTTCTCAGAATTAAGCCTGGGCCAATGTCTTTGCAGGCAAGTGCACTGACTACTATACCACCATGGCTGCAGTCATAAGGTGTAAAACATATTTTTTGACGAACAGGTCATGTATACCTTAATGTGGTTCAATCAGAACACTACATTTAATTGAAAGCAAAGTAGGTGGAAACATTTTTATGGTTTTTATTAAGAAATATAGCTACCATAAGAGATTCTATTTTCTTTGTGAAATACTTGTTACAGGTACATGACAGACGGTATGTTGTTGCGTGAAGCAATGTCTGACCCATTGTTGGAAGCCTACGGCATTATAATGCTTGATGAAGCTCACGAGCGTACTTTGGCCACAGACATTCTCATGGGCTTGCTTAAAGAGGTGGCAAAGCAGAGATCCGATCTGAAGATCATTATAATGAGTGCTACTTTAGATGCAGGCAAATTTCAGGTATGTACATGCAGTTTGATGTATTATAGATTTTAGCATGTGATTTTAGATATCTCATTAATCAGAGGTAGGAAAAATAAAAAATTCAGAAGCTGGTCCCATTTCTTCAGGAGCCAGCATATTTTTCTTTTCATGTGGCCCAAAAAGATATGGAAAATTCAGGCGCAAGGCAAACATTTTTGGGCTTCGTGGTAACCGAGTGCCCTTGGTGTTTCTACCCATACCATTGTGTCATAGCAGGCTGAACCGATTTCCTTGTATTAATATTTATCTGATGCATAATTACTCATATTCTTATTTTTTATGTACATATAATTATTTATATACACACATTTATACATTTGTGTCCTGTTAATGTGCTTGGAATACTGAAACAGATTTTCTTGTACTTATCTGTGTGCAGTGTATAATTACAGATATTTCTGTATTTATAACATAATTATTTATAAACATGCACATTTATATAACACAAGAGCGTGCGCACACTCTCTCACGTGTGCGCGCACACACACACAGAGAGAGAGGCAGAACATTTCTTCTTGCAGTTATAAATAATGGATAACCTCTTTCTTGTTCACACATACCTATTTCTTTCTGTTGAGTTGGCTTGTTCAGCTGTGTTGAATGTCTTCTTCTACCTATCTCTCAGTGAAGCATAGCTCTTCAACAAATTCATGCTAAGCCCTTTGTAGACTTAATCGTGACTGGTTGGATTTTGCAGCTGAAAGTATCGATGGGTAAAGGGAGCTAATGTCACACCATTCCTCCTCTGTCACCTCTTACAACGTGCACAAATGATAATATTGTTATTCTTTGTTTACCTTATGGGCCCTGTTAACATACATGCATTTATTGAATATGAACTGACATTAATAATGCAGGCATTCATTTGAAATCTCAATACATATTTCAAATTGTGATTGAGTCTCGTTTAACAAATATTTGTATTGTTCATTGCACAGACATACTTTGACAATGCCCCGCTGATGGCAGTGCCAGGCAGGACCCATCCCGTAGAAATTTTTTACACCCCTGAACCAGAGAGAGATTACCTGGAAGCAGCCATCAGAACAGTTATACAGATTCATATGTGTGAGGAGACTGAAGGGGACATGTTGCTGTTCCTTACTGGGCAAGAGGTATATACATACATTTTTGTACATATCTGATACTCTTTTGTTTTGTTCAGTTAATGTCATCATAAGGCAAATCACATTGTACTGTTTCATCAAACCTGCACCTCATTACATCAGATTTTTTGGGGTTTGCTTTCCTTAACCTTTAATTGTCTCAAATTGTGCCTGCAAGGCAACAGGTTTGTGATACGTTGGAGACTGTACCAGTAGCTATGCTACCATTGGTCACACTCTTGGGACCATGGAAACACACAAGTCCTCTACCACTTTAAGGTGGAGACATGACAAAGATATTAAAAATTGTCAGCATTGACTTATGATTGAGATATTTACTAGTTTGATGCTCCGATACCTTTTTGAGTTGTTATTCTTTAGAAATTGTTCTCTTTCTCTCCTTGTGGTAGTTGGCTTTGATTGTTACACATTATGTCAGTGAGTTCTCATAATGAACATGACCAAATTTTGAAATGTTCCTTACAGCTTGGAGTTTGTTGTTGACTCACTGGTCCAATATATCTTTCTGAGCTCACAATACAGCAGTTAATGCTTCAGAACATGTTCAGCAGTTTGTTTCCATAAACCACAGGTGTATAATGGTGTGAGAGGAGTGGGTGGCAGAGTGGCTAGAAATTTGGATATTCCTTTGGGAGACCGGGTTCGTAAGGTGTCTTTTTTTTTCCTGTCGGGCGGCAACAAGAAATCTCTAACCTGCACAATTCGTGGCGACTGCACTAGTCGGGCGGCCTTAATTCCACCGGCTCAAGACCCCTCTGCCACATACTGCAAGGTACTATATAGGCAGTAAATGACAGTTTGACAGACAGTATAATGGTGTAGCGGTCAGATGATGACTATGCATGTGTTTGTCTGTTATACCTCGTCCTGGTACAAAGAGTGGTGGTAGTGGTTGAATTTATTTGATAACTTTGATTTGTTAATGAACTTAAGAGATGGAAACTTCCTAATAATTTTGTTTTGTTGTTGCATGATGTATTTATTTTGTTGTCATTAGAGTTCATATTTTAATACTTAATTCCATAGTAACAAGCAACATTTGATTTTTCTCAGGAAATAGATGAAGCATGTAAACGAATACATCGAGAAGTTGAAAATTTGGGACAGGATGTTGGGGAACTGAAGTGTATACCATTGTACTCTACTCTGCCACCAAACCTGCAGCAAAGAATCTTTGAACCCCCACCTCCTAAAAAAGCTAATGGTGCCATTGGTCGGAAAGTTGTAGTATCAACTAATTTAGCCGAGACATCGCTGACCATTGATGGTGTGGTGTTTGTAATAGATCCTGGCTTTGCCAAACAGAAGGTTAGTACAATTGTGTGGACTGTGGCTGTAGATGAAGATACTACTTGTGTTATTTAAAAAATCTTGTACAGTAAAGATGTGCTTATGGGTCATACTTGTCCGTATCTGTATTAATTTCACTTATATATGTATATTTTTTATTAACCTAAGGCAAACAACTGTGGCTGTTCAGTTTTTGAATGTGTTATTTGTTGATATCTTCTTCGTTCATCCGGAGTTTTTTTTTTGGATGTGATTGCGTTGTGCCTGTTTACAGCAGAGCTGCGTTCTTGCGCCGTTAGGCCGACACATCCGACTTCTGCGGGCATTTGTTGACCGGGTTAACCTTCCCGGGGGTTTCTTAGGACGTTTGACTGTCACTGTTGTGATGTTATCTCCCATCCTAGCTGGCCCAAATAGAACAGCCAAAGACATCCTGGTCAGCCCTCAAGGGAAGGCAGGGGCAGACCATGGGCATTCCCCGCCATCCAAGGAGGCTTCCATACTTGCAGAGCCAACACACAGCGCTCTGGTACTGGGCTCACCCAAGGAATCTTCACGTCCTGCACATGGCTGCTTAGCCTCACTTCCGTATATTGGGCCTTCCATTCACCATAGGCTGTTCTTCCGGAAACCAGAAGAATGCAGTGTGCAGATGACATCCACACAGATGCAGTGTGCAGATGTCATGCCACTAGGACACTTTTCCACCTTTTTTGAAGCTCACACAGTGAGCTTTTGATTCAGACTTTCCACGTAATGGATCTGCTATCCAGCAACATTCCATTTCATGACTCTGGGAGGCTTTTGTAACCGACATACTTGTGGTATGAAGTGTGGCAGTCTGAATACTTCTTCATACACCTTTAAATGTCAACCTGTATGTAGTTAAAGTAAGCTACGGTCAACTTGAGCTTGTTGATATCTCCATAGAGCTTGTCCTCAAATGAAGCAGGTGTGGGCCAAAATATCTTTCTCTGTTCTGCATATATTGGGCAATCCTGAAGCAAATGTTTTGCTGTCATTTTTCCAGTTCGACAATTACATTCATCGGTATCTCCTATCTTTAGTTTATTGAACAAGTGGTATTTCAGCCTGTTATGTCCTGTGCGGAGTCTGAAGATTGCTACTTGTTCTCTTCTGTCGAGTTTGTAATATGCATCATCCTTCTGGTGGCCTGAATGCTCTGATTCCCATTTGGTTCTATAGGTGCTTTTTATCAACCTCTTTTCCTCATTATAGGTTATGTCTATGTCAGGCTGTGGTAGTCGTCCGCCCTCTTTTGCCAGTCTGTCAGCCTCTTCATTTCCAGGTATACTGCAATGTGATGGGATCCACTGTATTACAACTTTTTTGGATTTCTGGCATAGACCATGGAGTGCTGCTCTTAGGTCAGGTATTTCTGTGCTGTTATTGCTCTTCAGTATTGAGACAGCTGACTTTGCATCTGTGAAGATAGCTATTTGCTTCTCTTTATTTTCCTCCATCAAGAGCATTTCTGCTGCAGTTTTCAGAGCCTCTACCTCCGCTTTGAAGTCACTTGAAAACTTTCCAGTTGCCACTGAATGTGTTTTTTTCACTCCATTTTTTAAATTTAGGAGAATTCCTCCTCCTCCATTCTCTATTGAATTTTTGGCTGATCCATCTGTATATGCATGGGTCCAATTGCTGCTTGGGTAATGTTCTTTTATGTAGTTTAGGGTTATTTCTCTTCTTTCGGTTTCATGCTGAGTGTTCTTTTTCTCAATACCAGGAATGTTTTCTATCATCTCAGGCAGATGCTGCTGTCTCCAAGCTGGGAACTTGTCTGCATTGTAAATAGGTTTGACTGTTGATATGTTAAGTATGGGATCTGCCCTAATCTTTCGTTTTGCAGTTTCTACAAAGTTGCTACACTTCAGTCGTCCCTTTCCAAAACCACTAAACCTTTTATACATAGGGTGGTCTGTCAATCTTCTAAATTTTTCTGCTTGTTGCTGGGCTATGTATGCTATCTCTTCTATCCTGCATTGGTTGTAAACAAGTGATCTTTTCAAGTTCATTAATAGGCGTTGTCTTCAGGCTTCCAGTTATGATTCGCATTCCTTGATTTTGGACTCTACTTATTTTGTTAAAGTTTGACTTAGCTGCTGTTGCCCAAGCTGCAATGCCATATTCCAGTACTGGCCTCACCCGTCCAGTATATAACTTCTTGAGAACTTTCTCATCTGCTCCCCACGTTGTACCAGCAAGCTTTTTCATGATTGCCATTCTTTGCCTTGCTCTTGTTCGATTTTTCTCAACCTGTGTCTTCCATGTCAGGCGACGATCAAAGGTGACTCCTAGATAGTTTGGATTTTCTTCATGGCGCAATATTTTTCCATTCAATACCAGCTTAGGTTGTTGAGTTTTATTTGAGAGGGAGAATACTGTGCATGTTGTTTTCTCCTCACTTATCTTCACTAGCCATGATTTTGACCAGTCCTCTAGTGCTAATAAGGCTTGCTGTATTCTGCTGTTAGCTGTACTAATATATTCTTCAGATGTCCATATGGCTAGGTCATCTGCAAAGGATGATGTGTGTACTCTAGCTGGAAAATTTTCTGTGATGTCGTTTATATATGCTAGGAATAATGTTGGTGAAAGAACTCCTCCTTGGGGGACACCTTGCTCCAACAGCATCATTTTGCTGGTTTGTCCTTGTACTTTTGTCCTGGCAGTTCTGTTCTCAAGGTAGTGGCTGATCCATTTGTACATTTTCCCACAAACATGCATTTTTTGCAGTTTTACTTTCAGTCCTTCCTTCCATACTTTATCAAATGCTTTTTCTAAATCTATCCAGACCGCTAGTGTGTGCTTTTTCTCTTGGAAGGCATCTTCTATTTCCTGAGCTATATAGGTTATTTGATCTTCAGTGGATCTGTACTTTCTGAATCCTGCTTGGTGTGGTGTTAAGAGTTTGTTTTCTTCCAGATGCCATGTTAGCCTGCCATTGATAATGCGTTCCATTAATTTTCCTACACAGCTAAGTAGACTGATAGGTCGATAGCCATTTGGTTCTTCCAGGTCTTTTCCTTTCTTTGGGATTGGTATTAGTATAGCTTCCTTCCATGCCTGTGGGACTATTCCCCTCTTCCAGCTGTAATTTAGGACTGCTAGTAGTTTCTTTTTTGCCTTAGTGCCTATTCCTATTAGCATTTCATTTGTGATTCCATCCTTTCCTGGTGATTTCTTCTTTTTTAGGGTATTCATTGCCTGTTCCATTTCTTCCATTGTTAGATTTGCCATCATATATTCTGCTGCTGTCTCTGTATTTGTATGATGTATCTGTTTGTCTTTGATTGCTTTCTTCTGTTCGGTTGTAATATCAATGTGGTTTGCATTTGCATAGTGTTCCATTAGTGCATTTGCGGCCTTTTTTCCTGTAAGCAAGGCATTTCCTTGTTTAATTGTTATTTGTTTGTTTCTAGGTCCTTCATTGTTCATGGCTTTCACTAGTTTCCATAGTTTGTTTCCATCCCTGTCAAAATTCAGGTTTTCTGTTTTTTCCCTCCAACAATCTCTTGTTGTTTGATTTACTGTTCTTTTATATTTTGCTGAGATGGCTTTGAGAGAGATGTTCGCTTCAATTGTTTGTTCTCTCTCTGCTGTCTTCCTGGCATCTTCAACTTTGTCCTCCAAACTTTGTAGTTCTTCAGTCCAGTATGGTTTGTAATTTTTCCTCGCTCCTCTTGGAATGGACTCAGTGGCTGCCTGTATTATCGCTCTGTTTAGACTTTCCACCATTTGCTTTATGTTGCCATATCGTGTATTTATGTTTTCACAATATTTGTCTGTTAGTATGGCAAATCTGTCCCAATCTGCTCGTTTGTAATTCCAGTGGGGCAAGGGCTTTTGCTCCTGTGGAACATACTCCATATTCATTACAAGCTTGATTGGTCTGTGGTCACTACCTGCTAATTGGTCCAGCACATGGCGATCGATTTTGTGGAGTATGTCTCCTGTGCAGAAAGCTAAGTCTGGAGTAGAAGTGGTAAGCCATCTTCTGGAGTAGAAGCTCGGTGTGTCATCCGCTTTGTTGAGTAGATGGAGATTTGAGTCTATTTCCCAGTCCTCCAATTCATCTCCTCTTTTGTCAGTATCTGGGTATCCCCACCTTTCTGAACGGCTATTAAAGTCTCCGACAATAATGCAGTTTGTGTCAGTTATTTTCATGATTTGTTGATATAAATTAGTGTATTATTAATCAGGGAGTAACATTTTATTTTAATGGTCATATTTAGCATTTTGATCAAATTCATGCAAATACAATGGATTTTTCTGTATATTTCTGTCTCTGGACTCATGTACTTATTTGTTGAGCAATATTGTGATTGGATCAACACTGTGGCGAAGAGGTTATGCACATGATTTGTAATCACGCACACCAAATTCAAAACACAGCTGCAGCCAATTTGGAAGCAGAAATCCTTGCATTCATTTTCATACAATGGTATAGGTGCCCGTCATTCAGAAAACAATGGCAAACTACTGAAAGTAAGCATGCCAAAAAATGCTGGGCTTGACTGCGAGGTCCTGTAAAGGATATGCAACTAACTGTCACTAAATATAAAAGTAGTGTACAGGTCACATAACAATAAATGTAACCTTCCGGCAGCTGAAATAGACACTGATATGCATATTATTTTGGTGTTTCAATGAGGTCATTTAATCTTTGCATGTGCCGCAAGACACTGATGTGCGTGTTAATTTGGTATGCACGAATGAGGTCGTTTAATCTTTCAATGTGCAACTCCATAGGTGTACAATCCTCGTATCCGCGTGGAGTCGCTCCTGGTGACAGCCATCTCCAAGGCCAGTGCACAACAAAGAGCTGGTAGAGCTGGGAGAACCAGGCCAGGCAAATGCTTCCGTTTATACACAGAGAAAGCCTACAAGCAGGAGATGCAAGAGAACACATACCCAGAAATCTTGAGGTCAAATCTTGGCACAGTTGTTCTGCAACTGAAGAAACTTGGTATAGATGACTTGGTTCATTTTGATTTCATGGATCCACCAGGTACAGTCCTTATTGATTTTCTTTAATTGTTAGCCTTAAAAAAATTTTAGTTCTGTATTCCTCTTTTGATACAACTGCAGAATAGCACATAGACATACTTTTCAAAGAAGAGATTCATTGTTTTGCAGGCCTTTGTAATATTCATGGTCGCAACTTTCATTTCAGTTTTGGGTGTATGTCCCTTGTTCTGTTTGTGGTGGTTTCATTTTCATTGCTAAATGCTGTACTCAGTTTTTCCACTTTTATACCATAATTCATCCATTTATTTTTAAAATGGTTTTCCTGATGTATGATAGAACACACAACTCTGTAACAAGGGAAGTAATCTTAGACTCACACTCATTGTGCGGCTGCAAATTCTCCAAATATATTGACAACATTACTGTTGAGCACATGTTTATATCTAACTAGGATGATATTAACTCTTCATCTAGCTCCTGAGACTTTGATGCGTGCCCTTGAACTGTTGAACTACCTAGCAGCCCTGGATGATGATGGTGAAATTACTGAACTGGGCTCCATGATGGCTGAGTTCCCCTTGGATCCCCAGCTAGCAAAAATGGTGATAGCCAGTTGTGATGACAATTGCTCCAATGAAGTTCTGTCCATTACAGCAATGCTTTCAGGTATAACCATAGTTAGGAATCTTATTTATTGCTCCACTGTTTCATAAGTTTATTTTTATTTTAAATATCTATAACCTTATAAAGTCATAGGCATGAATGAAATACGATTTAAGTTATAATGTTACAATTATGATGTTGCTTATGTTATTGTAAACAGTAATGTTAGACAAGCACTATCCCTAGAGCTCTTTTATAACCACCTGTCTTCCATCATCAATAGTGCCATAACCAGTATAAGGTTCCTTTGATTATTGCGTACAATACAAGAGTCCCTTTCACTGTCAAAGCAAATGGCACACATTAATGCACTTGTTAGTGATGTTTCTTCGATCCTCCAATATTTGTTGGCTTGGATGTATTTGCATTGTCCTCTTTACATTGTCCTCTTTACAACAGAGATGTGATATTTGCATCTTTTAGTGTATAGATCCTCCTTCCCTGCATTTGTTGATCAGGTTAGCCTTCATGGATAGTTTAGAAGTCAGTTTCATGGCCTTAGAAAAGCAACACCATCTTTGCTTCCATCTAATGTCTGTTCAGATCTGCCGCATGCATGATGGTCGGCCCTCCAGGGAAGGAAATGGCACACTAGGTATACTCCATTATCGAAGGTGGTTTCCTTAATTGCAGAGCTGACAGGTGATGCTCTGGTACTGATCTCTCCCAAGGAATCGTCACCCAAAATGGTTGCTTAGCCTCACCTATGTTTATTGAACTTCCTGTTCATCACAGACTGGACCTTTAGAAACCAGAAGGACGCAGTCTTATAAACTTGGAACCTTGATGACCCCTTCACAATAGAAAGAGCGGTCATGTTAGACTTTCCATAAAATGAACATGTGAGCTCAAATTTTCCATTTGGTAATCATTGAGATGATTTTTACCAACTACTTGTAAATACTTTGGAGCAGATCTTACTTTCAGTTTTGAGAAACTTGCATATGAAGCAAGGTTTTCTCTCATAGAGGCAATATTACATTTAGTAAATGGCATTTAGTGGACATTTGAACCCAACTGTGAACATAAGAATCCATGTGTCAAATTAGTAGAGTATACCTTCGATGAACATCACTAACCCATGATTTTTGGTTAGGCTGCTGAGTGCCAAAGTGGTTTCTGGTCATTGCATCTCTGTGAGTCACTAGTTTGGAGAAACCCCGCCAGTTCGCTTCAGATCTGTGATGGGAAATTATCTCTGGTGTGAGACGAGGACTTATCGCAGAGATCTTGCATGAAGGTTCCATAAAACCAGTACATAGTTTGCTTGTGTCTGACGTTAGCTAAAGGGTATCCTTGTATATGCAATGTAATGCCTGAACTTTACCCCATGTGTGACCAAAATGACATCACATCTGTTAGTAATAGTGTAAACACTTCCTTCTTATATGGACTTGATCAGCTTCAGACTCTCAATGCAAAAAGAGTGTCTTCTCTCTCTTCCTCTCTCTGGGATAGTGCAGTGTCTAACATTTTGGCTTCCTTTTAGTGCCCTTGAACTAATGGCGCCGGGGATGGGTCATGTGGCCCCACCCGCTTCTCGTGTTTAGTCCCTCAGTGTTTTGTGCGACCCATGGAAGTGAAGAAAGCTGCAGATGAAGCCAAGATGAGGTTTGCTCACATTGATGGTGATCACCTCACACTGCTGAATGTCTACCACGCCTTCAAACAGAGTAAGTACAGACACATCTACAGTTATATGTTTATGTGGTATGTGTATATAGTATATGTACCTGTTGATTTTGGTTGCACCTTGTAATTATTGTATCTGCAGTTTGTACTCACTAAACCTGATACCCCATATTGTGCGTACGGCTTTGGTGGAGCGCGATTGGAAAGGTACAACAAGCCTTACCCTAGTGCGAGAATATGGAACCTAAAGACTAAATGTCTTGGTAGGGCAGAACAGGCTCTAAGCCTTGGTCGGCAACTGGTCTAGGATTGAAGGTCTGACAGGTGGACAGAGCATTGTTTTGCTGATCCGGCAGTTTCTGCAGCTCGTCTTATTCCAGACATATTGGTGTTCCCTTTCCTCTGGAGTAAACTAGGCTGGCAGAGAGAGGGATAATGCTGCATGGGCAAAACATGGTCTCTAAATTCAGCCCAGGCGTTGTGTTATGGGGAGGTATAACTCCAGTTTACAAGCAATTGTCTGTTCAGATGACAAGGTGCCAGTGTAGTATATGTGCTGTCTTTATTTTGTGTATTCTTATTAATTGACCTTTCATGTACATGTGTATAAAATACTTTCTTGAGATAAATTAATAATAAAGATCATTGGAAGAGGAACATAAATAGCAAGACTGTTTACTCTGTTTATTATTAGAAAACATATCTATTACTTTTGCTTGGTTATGGTCACTTTGTACCCAAAAAGATGAGGTGAAAAATTTAAAGGAGACAAAATATTATCAGCTGCTCAACATCTGCAAATTTGCATATCAGTTCTGCACATTCAAAAGTCCCAATAATAAAGTAAAGGCACTTCAAACACATAGGCTGACAGGCAAGCATGGATTTGTCTAACTTGGTATTAACTGATTCTGTGCCAAACAAAAAAGTAGGTTTGGATCAAACAAAAATGGATGGCAGAAAATGGAAAGTAAGAGTGTCACAGTTATGACTTAAAAGTTGTTAATAAGGTAGCAGACATGTTGTATTATAACACAATGACAATATTTCGGCAATAAACAAACCTATGGAAGACATGGGAAGTCTCTTAAGATGATTATTCATCCTAGAGCATTTAACCAGCCTAAAGTCACTAGTTGCCTCGACAGGTGTAGATATTTCCTTTTTAATTTTACATTAAAATGTTGAAATGTTGACGGACAGCATTCTCTGGAAAACTTTATAAGTTTATGATGATTTTATTTTCTCCATTTTAATAGTAGTCCTGTGTAATGTTTTCATTATTTTGTTGTCTTTTATGAAAACTTCAGATCATGAGGATCCTCAGTGGTGTTATGACAACTTTATTAACTACCGATCGCTGAAAAGTGCTGACAACGTTCGACAGCAGCTGGCCAGAATCATGGACCGTTTCAATCTGCGCAGATCAAGCACAGATTTCACATCCCGGGATTATTACATCAACATCAGAAAGGCGCTTGTGTCAGGATTTTTCATGCAGGTAAGTTTGCAGCTTTCATAAACATGCTTTTTTCCTATTGCTGTTGGCTGTTTTCATCATTATCATTATGTACCATGCAGGTAAGTCTGCAGTTTTGATAGACCTATATTTTTGTATTGCTGTAATCATCATCATGTACCATGCAGGTAAGCGCAGACGATTATGTTTGTAGTCTCACATAATCACCAGTCTCAGATCATGTCTGTGTTCTTGTCCTCATGCTATTTGTCCTAGCTCTCTGGGTATTATCCCTTTGTCTTCCTCTTGCTCTATTCCTATGTTTGCTAATTGATATTACTTTTTCCAAGTTTATTTCTCCTCATAATTCCCAAAACACCTTGACTGTCAGCAACTAATTTATGTAATCAGTTTGCTTTTTTCACCTGCTTCTTAAGAGACTGTATTTATTTTTCTGTTCATCCATTCGTCCATGTGCTTGAATTTCCCCCAGAAATCAAAATTTTTACTGCATCATATATTTCTTGACTTGTCTGCTTATTGTCTAGGCGCCACATGCATACAGTAGTATAGGCTATTTCTTTTCTTATCACTCCCCCCCCCCCCCCCCCCCCCCCCCACCAATATCACCATAATGCTCTTTTTCTCATTGCTATTTTGCAGATATGTTTTCCATCTTGCAAAAGGTTACTTTTGCCACAATGATTTGTGTTCTAATTTCTACAAGGTATCTTGACTTATTCAAGCTTAATATTGATCGTGATATATCCTGCAACTAAATTGTGGCTCAATTAAAATATGTTTGATTCCTTGTCTATTCATGGTCTGCCATTCAAGAGTAACAGAAGTTAAAAGAAAAGGTGTAAAACAAAACCATCATTTGCCCTGCATAGTTACAAAGGTGTTCATTTCTCTCCACAGGTCTCGACCTTTGGTGGTCTGGATACATTTTGTCGATGTTATTCCTCCATGACATTGTCTTATATCACCAAGCATCATTTCTCTCGGTCTGCCTCGGACTCACTCTCACTCTTCCACCAGCTTATGTTTACTATACAGTCGTCCTGATGTTCTCCAGTGTCTCTTCTTGTTATATGTCCAATGAATACGGGTCTGTCTTTCTTACTGTTGTGTATAATGGTCGACTCCCTATGATAGTATGATAAGCTTCCAGGCAATCATTGTTAGTTACCCTGGCTGTCCAAGGTATTCACAATATTCATCTCAGAAACTACACCTCCTCTGCCTTCAACCTCTTCCTAATTTCTTAGCTCACATCCCAGTATTTGCTCCCATGCAGTAGAACAGGTTTGATGTAACATTTCCGTATGCTCTTTCAACATTAAGTGAAAGTGATTTACTGCATAAGATCTTTATATCTGAATTGCAGCTTTTGTTTGGCCCATTTTTCACTTATTCTGTCACACTTCTTCCATCCGAAATTATGATTGCCTCTAAAATTTGTAATGTATTGACATGACTAAGCATGAAAAAAAAAAAACTTTAAATTTCTGACCATTTAACTGTTTTGTTCAGTTATTTGATCTCTACAGTGCATTCAGTGTTCACTATCATGGACTAACAAATGTAATAATTTTAAACCAGAAATTGTGAGCCATAATAACACCCTCCAGTTTGTAATTTCTTTTCCCCAAAACAGGTTGCCCATTTAGAACGCACAGGCCATTACCTGACAGTTAAAGATAGCCAGGTAGTCCAGCTGCATCCATCAACAGTGCTGGACCATAAACCTGAGTGGGTCCTTTACAATGAGTTCGTATTGACAACCAAAAATTACATCCGTACTGTTACAGATGTCAAACCAGAATGGTGGGTATTAGATCTGAAATTGTTTGTACATATCTACTTAATATTTGCTACTGTCCTTCGCTTTGTTTGCTTTCTGACTATATCTTGTTCTCATTCTTATACAAAATATCTTTTGTAATCTTTCAATATCTATATCTAAAATGTGTTTGTGTGCATGTGTGCAGTTTATTTTTGTTTTTAATTTTAGAAAATACATTATTTTTATGTCTATATGTTTGTTTTCGTTGTTTTTTAAAGACGTGAAGTTGTAAATACAATTGTTGTTCTATGATTACGGGGGTATTGCCAGAAATGAAATTACTATTCTATGATTTGGAGAAACTTTCTGTGCATTTCCCATTGTGTATCATAGTTTTTCTGTTAACAGTCAACTCCCAATAGTTTAATTAAATAGAATAGTGGTACAATTGGTGATAAATGAAGGTATTTTACCTCGACAAATTCAGGTTTCAGGGAAACTGTCATGTGTCACATGCTACTGTCATCATCATTATCCAGTGCCTTTTCGGTTGGTGGGGGAGATCATGCCTCTCCACAAATTATGATCTCCGGCATCATGGATCAGTTTGTATGTTGACTCCCTTCCGTGCCATGACCCAAGACTGTCAAGAATCTTCTTACGCTGTCTTCCTCTATCTCTCTTTCCGCAAATTTTTTCGGCGGTCATGTGTTCCAGTTTTTGTCTTCTCATAAGGTGACCAAAAAACGATGACCTCTTTCTGATGTTTGTGATAAGTTTTCTTTGTGACTCAGCTTCCCTTAAAACGTCCTGATTGCTCTTTTTGGCTGTCCAATTAATTTTCATCCTGTCATAAAGAGATTAAAAGTGACTATACAGATAATTCACATTAGAAAAGGAAAGGCATCATGATGAACATCATGTTGGTGTGGAGAAGATGGTAAAGAAATATAGCCTGGATGTTTTACAAACTTTCACAAATGGCAAAAAACAACCAAAGAATAACTGGTATGTAATCACTAAATTTGGTTTCTTTTCTGTCAGCTAGAAATTTACTTATTTTGTGTGAAATTCTTTTGTAGGAATGCAAGGGACAAAGCATGTTGATATGTTATAGATTCTCAGTATCACTGAGGTGTGTGCATGTTACCACATATTCACTATTTATTTTTGCCTCATGTTTGTGCAGGTTGGTCAGAATGGCACCACAATACTATGATATGGCAAACTTTCCCATGTGTGAAGCCAAAAGACATCTGGAGAGAATCATTGCCAAAATCCAGAGTGGCAAAGGAGGAAACCTGTGATCTCAACGCCTGCCTGGATTAATCACCTATTTCATGTTTTGCCAGATTTTTACATTTTGTCAGCTTTGTATTGTGACTTCCTGTGTGTTTCTTTTCTTTCCCAGTTAGTATCATTAGTGGGGGAATGTTGTTAATTGACAAGACTGTATTATATCTAAAAGAATTGTTCATAAACATTTGTAAGCTGCAACATTTTCTGGGTAGCAATATAAGCACAAAGTATAGTCTGGGTTGTGTTGTCTGCTGTCCCTTTCATTTCTTAAAGCTTTTAAACAGTTGTTTTATCAGTTATGAAATGGTTGGTTGTTCTTTTTCCTGATAGAAAGGAACAAATATTGACTTGCTATTTCTACCATGTAATATTGAATTACATTGTTAGAGTGGTTGAAGTCACACTTTTGTTGTACTTTTGTCTTTCCTGTGTTCCTGGCTGCTTGTTCTGTGTGGGCAGTCAGTCAATGCTGCCTCTAAGGTGCACTAATGTGTGCTGTCATAGTTTTTCCACGTTGGTTTGGTGTATGAGTAGACAATATAACATTGAATGTATGCAATAGCCACACATAGGTTGTAATAACATTGAATGTATGCAATAGCCACACATAGGTTGTAATGTTCATAGTCGGTGAGGTAGCATTGCACTGGTGGCAGTTATTACAAATCTAAAAAAGAAAGTTAAATTCATACAAGAGACAACATTGCAGTTATAGACACATTTCAAGCAAATGAAAGAAGTTACAGCATGTGTTGGCATACAGTAGCGTAAATAGACTATCACTGTTAAAGTAAATCGCAATCTTCATATTTTTAATTAATCCTGGCTTCTGTTTGTATGGAGCTAAATAATTTGTTCGCATGGAATACCTTCTTAGATGTTATTATTGGCCCATTTCAGATGTGTAAAGTACTAGATGCACATTAAAGACATCATTTGTATCTCATTACTTTTCTCCTTCCCCACATGCTTGTTCCTCCATATCGTACTCTTTGTCCTTCTCTTCTTCCTGCATACACACATCTTCAGTTGTGAATACTAGTTCAGGATGTAAGCATCCATTCTTGTGTCAGCATATAGTGTTGTCAGTGCTCCAGTGTTATTTTCATTTGTTATATTCCTTGGTTCTGATTGAGAAATCACAACTGCTTGTTTTTATAAGGGTTCAGTCTCTGCCTTTGTTATCATCGAGAAGTCACACTTGTTTGTCATTAAAAGGGTTCCGTGTCTGCTACAAAGGCATGTTTTCATGATTGATACATACATACATTATTGGCCATGTTAAATGTACATCATTTCGTTGTATTAATTGAATAAAGTACATGTGTCTGTTATTCTTCATTAAAGTGTGTCTCAGTTACTTGTGTGTAAATTCTACTGTGGCTGTATTATTTCACATGGACAAATATGATACCAGGACATATTAATAGTCTTACATACATAATTAATATTTAGTTTATGTGTTGTTTTTACACTTTACACATTGTTTTTATATTGTGGTTGACCCAACATTGCGTGAAAATCAACAGATGCTGATAGTCTTTTCTTAAGTTCTGTCGATTGAATCATTGAACTAACTGCACAAGTCTCTGTCTCTTTGTTTCTTTCGTAGAGAGAGAGAGAGAGATTGATTGTTTAATTCTGAATCTCTCTCTGCCGGTCTCGCAATCTGACTCATTTCTCTCTCTCTCTCATTTATTTACACGCTCGTAGCAAACTTGATTGAACAAACTAGGGTTTACCAATTCATTGGTTTACCTTGTGCTTTGACCTCAGCCATGTAAAGTTTAAAAACATGACAACAAATAAAATCATGTGCAACGCCAGTAAGCGTGGGTGATCATGTCTCGCCGTCTCACTCGAGACGTGGATCAGTTCAGTGTTCTTGTCTTGACCATGCCACGTGCACAAGCCGTCCAGGTATTTACTTCTCTGCCTCCTCTTCTTCTTTTCCCCCTGTCGTGCTAGCTGTCGCCAAATTCTCCAATATATTTCTTCTCATAACGTGACCAAAAATGTTGACTGTCTACGTCTAATTTCTCTAACCAGTTTACGATTTTCATTTGTTTCTTGTAGGACTTGGTCATTGGTTTTTCTGTCTGTCCATGGCATTCTTTGAGTTTTCCTCAGAAATCACATTTCCAAAGCCATCAGATGTTTTCAGCTTGTTTCCTCATTGTCAACGCTTCACGTCCATACAAAAGCTCAGGTTCTTTGTTGCACCTCAACACTCTTTTTCTTATTACAAATGACATCTTTTCATTGGTCAGTATAAAATAACCATTGCCTAGTGGCATGAAATGGAATATTGCTTGGATAGCAAATCATTACATGGAAAGTCCGAATCAAAAGCCCACTGTGTGGGCTTCATAAAAGGTGGAAAAGTGTCCTAGTGGCACGAAATGGAATATTGCTTGGATAGCAAATCCGTTACGTGGAAAGTCTGAATCGAAAGCTAACTGTGTGGATGTCATCTGCAGGCTGCATACTTCTGGTTTCCGGAAGAACAGCCTATGGTGAACGGAAGGCCCAATATACGGAAGTGAGGCTAAGCAGCCATGTGCAGGACGTGACGATTCCTTGGGTGAGCCCGGTACCAGAGCGCTATGTATCGGCTCTGCAAGTATGGAAGCCTCCTTGGATGGCGGTGAATGCCCATGGTCTGCCCCTGCCTTCCCTTGAGGGCTGACCAGGATCATTGGCTGTTCTATATAGGCCAGCTGGGATGGGGGATAACACCACAACAGTGAGAGTCAAACGTCCTAAGAAACCCCCGGGAAGGTTAACCTGGTCAACAAATGCCAGCAGAAGTCTGATGTGTCAGCCTAACGGCGCAAGAACGCAGCTCTGCTGTAAACAGGCACAACGCAATCACATCCGAAAAAAAAAACTCCGGAGGAACGCAGAAGAAGAAGAAGAAATAACCATTGACAAATATGAGCATATAAACAGTATTTTATTTTAAACACCACACATGACATGTGATGTAAGTTTATTTTAGAGTCCTGACTTTGGGTGAATTTAGTTTGCACGGCAGCATGAAGCTGTTGCTTGAACCCCAGTGTCTTGACCATATTTCTGGTAACCGTTTATTGCCATACATGAGTGCACATTGTCCATCTCTGCATTGAAGGAAAGGAATTGTGTTTATGAAATGTAGGAAGAATGCTGACAGTAGTTTCTTTTAAAACACAACTGGAAGTGTTGTGCAAGCTTGTACAAAGAAAGTTATGAAAGGAACTCATCGTAAACTTTGTGTTACAAGTAGACATGTCAAAAGCTGCAACTTACACACCTGTAACTTTACAGTTGGTAGTACTTCTTTTTATACATAATAGGGGGAAAAAACTGAGATCAAGTCTACAAGAATTTAATAATATAAAAAAGAATACAGGATGTAAAGCTACAGACCTTTATCAACAAACAACATACAAGAGAGATTACTACAACTACATAACAAAACAATAAGTACTTCACTGTGATTGTGCTCTTGTTAATCTTGCCCTTCTCACTTTTTTTTCATTAATTTATACAATTATATTTGTGTACAGAAAAAAATTAATTGATCCATAAGACGAGCTGATTATTGAAGAAGGTTTGCTTTAGATTTTCTTTAGTAAGACGATAAAACAAAGAATTGAAATATTTTGGTCACTTGAAACGTCACAAAAGTTTGGAGAGAACAATCATGGAGGGGTATATGCCCTGGGGAGAGGAAGGCCAAAGAGAATATGAGTGCAGGATGTGGCAGATCATCTCCAGTTGGGTGTAACAGACGCGGGACATCTTGTTTATGACAGAGTTTTCTGGAAGGTTGTTACGGGAGCGAGGTTCTGCAAAGGACATGCTACTGAATGAACGAATATTTGTATATCTTTACTGCAGTTCAACCAGTGTCATTATTTTGTAAAAACTACGCTACCTTATTAAAATGGTAAGTGCAAAACACATCCAAATGTGACATTAGAATGAAATAAATACTGGGACTGAAATATATGGTACTTAACTAGGTGTGAGAATATGGTGGGAAAACAATGAGAAAGGTGGTCCCATAGCAGATACCTCTGTTGAAGTGTCAAGTCCTAGGCCTTCATATATTTTAGGCTATGACATGTGTTGTGGCCGCCTTATCAACTTTCCTCTCCAGAAAATTTTCTAGTACCGATTATTATGAGACTGGGTCAACCCTAGGGCTTTACTGGTCAGAGAAAAAATCCTGCTTCTGCTGGGGATTGAACCCAAACCACAATGTCATGGCAGCTGCATGTATATAGTATACCAATGTTGAGAGAGCAAGCTAAGTACTATCATCATTTTCCAGATCTGTTGCT
The DNA here is from genome assembly GCA_963921405.1 of Cepaea hortensis. Lineage (NCBI taxonomy): Eukaryota > Metazoa > Mollusca > Gastropoda > Stylommatophora > Helicidae > Cepaea > Cepaea hortensis. The sequence goes on from OY992877.1 coordinate 182,619,902, forward strand.
TATATCACAGTGTGCTGACGATTATATGCCAGGTCCCAATTCATTTCGAATTCTAGGGTGTTTTAGTATGCTGTGTTTCTCTTCATGCTGGTTGACCATTGCCTCTTCTTCTGTTTTAGTATGCTGTGTTTCTCTTCATGCTGGTTGACCATTGCCTCTTCTTCTGTTTTAGTATGCTGTGTTTCTCTTCATGCTGGTTGACCATTGCCTCTTCTTCTGGGGACCATGCCTTCTACTACTATTTTTTCCAAACAACTGGCATATAATGTGGTCAAAGTTTTCAAGACGACATGCTGTTTATGTCAGTTTTATTTGATGTATAGATCTGGTCGAATGCCAATATTGTTTCTTGTTCCAGTTCTAAGCATTTTTCAGAAACACGTACATTCAAAGCTCTGATTTTCCTTTAATGATTACAGATGGTCCATAACTCACATCTGGACGTCTTCACAGCAAAGATGCATGTTCTCAAAAATGTTACTTTACATTGTTTGCTGGTCTTGTACCATAGGCTTATAAGGCTGTTTATCCTCTGCGTTGCTATGGCCAGTCTGCCTCTTGACTTCTGTTGTCTCATTATTGATGAACATGGAGCCATGGTATTCAAAGTTTGTGACATTTTCAATTTGTTGATTGATTTTTGGTTGTCATGTTGGTTTGTCTAAGGATGTTATTTTAGGTTTGTTTTTAAAATGTAAAGTTTAGGAAAGATTTTGATCTTCACATTCTTTTGACAAAAGATTAACTCTTTTAATATCTTGCACATTTGAGAGAAGGACTGTTTCCACCAATTATGAATAGATCAAAGTTGTCACTGGTCTCATAACAATTTGTGTTTTTATACTTAACATATTTTATGCATATTCCATATGTTGAACATGTGTGGGAAGAGAATGCAGCCCTGTCTTTACTTCCCTTTACATATACCAGTTTGATGTTTCACTGACTCCTGTGACAGCTGCTTGTTGTTCACGATATCATGATCCAGTTAAGTGAAGCACATGTGCTGGAAACTTCGTATCTATAATGTTATCTCGGAGTTTCTGATGTTGAAGACAGACAAATCAATCATAAAAACTCCGCCGCAGAGCGAAGACGGCAGGCTTCTGATCTTCTCCAAGTGTTTTGACCCATTATATTCTTGACACTCTCTTGGGGCGGGTCCGTCTGGGTCATGACTCCCGGGCGTCTTACCCCTGCCGTGGAGACGTTCGGTCACATTAGTTATCCCTGATGATGTTACGCTTGTCCCTTCGATGTTCCCATGTCTACTCTCAAGCGCCTTCCCTCCCTCGGTAAGGAGAGCCAAAACAAAAGCCTGACTGTTGTCTACAAAACAAGTATGGTCTGCATTGTACTCTTTGCATTATCTGAGATGGATCTCATGTTGAAAATATAGTCCCTGGTTCCTCTGCGCAGTCTGAAACCTGCATATAATTCATACACTTTCAATCCTCATGGTGTGCAGGGGGATTTTGCTAGCATGACTTGCTGCGTTAGTAGTGTAGGTGGTGCAGTTTTAAACGTCCTTTAATTTTGAGAGGGATGTAGTGTGTTCACTTTCATGCTTTGGACCAATTAGATCTCCACACATAGTGCATGCTAGATATGGATACTGGCTTCTGTCTTAATTCTGTTGGTGTATCGTCACAACATGGTGACTTCCCTTTTTTTTTTTCAGACTTCGTACTGCCTCTAATAAAGCTTCAGGTTGTTATCTGGATTCTTTGTTTTACATTCTGTGTCAGCACTCCTTCCATCTTTCTAGTATATGTTTACTTGTCTGAATTCGCCTGTTAATGTTCTTTAGTTTATTTTTTTTCTTGAACACGTCTCTATCTTTTCTTGCAACTGCAGTTGCTTTATTACCACACACATTCATTTCAAAATGTCTTATTTACGTAAATCGTACTTTTTGTTTTTATCCTATCAATGAATAAATCAATCGGGTGCCGTCTCTACATTGAAGGTTGGCTGCAATAGATCACCAATACTGTCACCAATACTCTTGCCCTGACTACATTCTGTCAGATAAATGTTCGTCCATCTATTGATGTTATCTTCCCACTTGTATCGTCTACTTCTTGTTCGCTTGCTTTCAACCTTGCCCCCCCCCCCCCCACTCCCCAGTATGGTTTGTATGAGAGAGTTATGTCTTTTAACGTGGCCGAAATATGTCATATGCCTCTTTTTTATTACTTTCATCAACTTTCTTTTCATTCCCAGTTTTTGTAGAACCTCTGTATTTGATTGGTTTTGTTTCCATGAAATACGACATATTCTTTGTATATCCACATGTCCAGGGCCTCTATTAGACTTGCAAATTGTTTGTTCAATGTCCAGGCTTCACCGCCATATAGTAGTGTTGAATATATATATATATATATATATATATATATATATATATATATATATATATATATATATATATATATAATTTGACAATTCACATTTTTAATGCAGTGTTAATCTCTCTAGATGTTAATACTGATTTCATGCTGTTGAAAGCATTTGTGACCATTCCTATTTTTGATTTCTGTTTCACTTCTGCCATCATCTGTTATTGTATGTCTAAGATAGGAGAAACTTGTTACTTGTTCTAGTATCTCCCCGTTTACTGTAATTTTTATTGACGGCGTTTCCTGTTCACTGCTAATTATCATAGTTTTCGTTTTTTCGATGTTAATATCTAAGCCACATTCTGCACTATGCTTAATTACTTGTTCCACTAGGTTTTGTAACACTTGCTTTCTGCTAAATACCACGGTATCGTCGGCATATATAAGATTGTGATTGTTTCAGTGAAAAGTCCAGGCATTTTGACTTGTTTAAAGATTCTTTCTGTATATAGTTTGAAGAGCCTTGGGGACAACACACATCTCTAAAATTTTTGTATGAGATTATTTAATTCTAAACCTGATTACTCGTGACATAGTTCTAAGGGTTATTGGAACACAAACGTGTCTTAAAACATAAGGGAGATAAAATTCTTCTGAATAATGTAATGATAAGAAAGATTGCCTTCTATATATGCTCCTGCTGCTCTCCCGTTCGGAGTGTAGACATTGCAACCTGTCATAGTATAGCCCAGCCCAGCTGGGCACTGTATCGCTGCCCTGTCGCCCGGATTTTGCCCGCTGGGATCCGAGTACATGGTAATACACTCAAGTCCAGGTCTTTGACAGCAGACGGCGAAAGTATATACACCTAATGCACGACATGTAAAACAATGATATAGCAGTTACACGATTAATATGCAAATGTTTGTGTACATAACTGATCAATTACACATTATTGTAGTGGCAGGTTCAGAAACTGCATACCATTCTTCTATCAGTGTAATCTCATGCAACACTTATGGCTATCTGCCCGACAGAATCTTCTATAAACGATACAAATGGGAGGATAACATCAAGAGATGGACGAACATCAGCCTGACTGAATGTACAGTCAAGGCGAGATACAGACATTATAACAGATATAAAAACACCTCCTTGCTTTGGTTTCCTATACACAAGTATGAGTGCCTGTTGTTCAGAAAGCAATGGCAAACTACTGAACGTAAAGTTGCCAAGAAATCACGAACAGCCAAAAAAATAATGCTGGGGTTGACAACAACGTCTTGTAAAGCATAGGCAACTAACATTTTAACCGGGCAGAAGCTAATGTATTTTTCAGTTGTCCTATGCTAGTTAAGTAAGAAAATCTTAGACCAAAAAGTATAATCTTTTGCCTACCAGCATCCTATTCCTCTATCACCTATCACTGCGGGAAGGAACTATCTTCTCCGGATAGATTTATGGAACCGACATCGGCGATCATGACTCTCCAATCCTCGTAGCCGATCGATATTTTTATGAAGTATGTGTACCTTATAGCAGCGCTAGATTTCATCAGAAAACAGCAAGTTAAATGGTTCGGCCATATAACTAGGCTACCGAAAGTATACCACAACAAGCAATAATGTACATACCAAATAGAACCAGAAGAAAAGGCCGACCATGTAAACGATGGACAGAGGAAATAACAGAGCCTATGGGAATATCGATACATGAAGCTCATAAACGGGCACTCTCCCGCTTTTTATGCTTCACCTTCATACCGCAAGGTACAAGAGGAAATTAATGAGATGGTGTACCTTATATTGTTATGTGCTGCCTAGATGTTCAAGCTTCCCACATCTTTCTCTATCCCATAGATCATACACGGAGATTCTCAACACAGTGCACGAATACCGTGGCACCAGCCAAGTTCCAAATGTGTATATACCAGAGCCACACATGCTATACATATTTTTATGTGGGTTGAATAACTAATGTTGGAAATAAACTGGGCAGCGGACTATTTGGCTTACTCTTAGATTTTAAACTGCCGATGGATTGTTCAGATACCCATGGGCGCTCAAGTTTATCGTCCGTGTCCAGTGCCGGACGAAGACGTCTTCAGGCCATAAGTACAGGGGGATTCAAATAAAAACCTTATTTTTTTTTCCTAACCAGTTTTCCAGGGTAACTCAATGTATCAAGAAGAGAGAAAATCAGAAATGAAGAAATCAGGGCTAAAGTGAAGGTTATTGCAGCGCTAGATTTTATTAGAAGGCAGCAAATCAAATGGTTTGGTCATGTAATTAGGTTACCAACCAACAGTATACCACAATAAGCAATGATGTACAGACCAGATGGAAGCAGAAGAAAAGTCCGACCACGTAAACGATGGACAGAGTGAATAGTAGAGTCCATGGGAATTATGATACATGAAGCCCATAAACGGCCAATCTCCTCCTGTTTATACTTCCCCCATCTTGTACCGCAAGGTACAAGATGAAATGAGAACTGCGTTGCAGCCTACTCCTTGTGATTTCCAACTGCCGTGGTTTTTATTTTAAAACTTACACACGGGACCTTTTTTTTATTTTTTTTGGTCCTTATCCGAGAAGGTTAGATATCCAATCTCATTACCCAAGAGATCAGGGGATATGTGATGTGATGTCATTTGGCACTTGTGGTTCTTGGAAAGATTTCCAAGCCTATTTCTCCTAAAACATGGACACGAAAAGCAAGACAACAAACAATTCTTATTAGAACTACTGACCCTCTTTGGGATCGTCGTTTTGTCCAACGCACATAGATTCGGTGAATGCAGTCCCATCAGATTCTGACTGGAAGGCCCACGTTCCACACCCTGAAATATATATTTAAACTAGCTGACCCGGCCCGGCTTCGCCCAGACCCTGGTGGGGAGCATCTCATTTAATTCATATAAGTAGTCATATAAGCTCCCGTTCCCGTTCCCGACTGTCTGTCTGTCTGTCTGTCGGGAGAAGGAGGGGGAGGAATGTGGAGGGGGGAGGGGGGAGGAATGTGGAGGGGGGAGGAGGAGAGGGGGAGGAGGAAGGAAGAGGAGTGATTAGGAGGAGGGAGGAGGAGGAAGAGAAGGAAGAGGGAGGGGAAGGGGAGGAGGAAGAGGGTAGGAGGAGGAGTGTCTCATTAAATTCATACAACAAGAAAAAGTAACTTAAAAGAATGTCCTTCCACACACCATCCATTATTTTTAATGAAAACTGTTTTTAATCACCTGCATGACTGTAGATAACTTCTTTAAGCATAAAAAGATGAGTTACAATGTTATGCATTATGCATTATTTTTATGAAAACTTTGAAAATGCCTTAAAGATTATATCATTATGTATTATAACTCATATGCCGGTAACTAACTATAGACAAAGAGTTTATGCATCTTTGAAACCGGTGCAACAATATGACTATAAGGTATATAGCAATGTTATTAAAAGTTATGCCCTTTGAAACAAAATTTCTATAGTTAAGTCCCCTCGCTATATAGAAATTATAATGAAAAATTAAATATTAAATAATATTAAGTAAGTCGCCTATTTTACACTTAAAAAAATATGACAGTTGGCTGCGCGGGAATGAGAGGAAGACGTGTAGAAAATTTCATCTCAATCGGATGGACCGTTCGCGAACGCATAAAGGACATACATACAGACGGAGATTGCCTTTTATATATATATATATATATATATATATATATATAAGGAAGTCTTGGTGTCATACATTTACTGAAGGGAATATGATTAGAAAGCTGGGTTCGCATTGTAATCGCATTCTACACCAGGTAACTCATCATGCGTTTAATGGTAACTATGCCCATTATTAGGAACCTATGGCTTAAACCCAACAGGCAAATCATTGTACCATATTTTGATTAGCTTCTTTTCTTCGCTTTTTTTGATAAGCTGTTAGTTAGTTGTTTTTTTTAAAAATTAGTACAGTTTGCTGTCCCATAAAACTTAACTCACTTCCTCTTAATGACCATAAGTTTAATTACACATTTCTTTATATAGAACTTACAACCCCCAGGAAGGCTAACCTGATTTTTAAAAAAAACGCCGGCTAAAGTCGGTTTTAGGGTGCATAACGAGACACACCGCAATTACGTCTGAAAAAAAAAAAAAAACCAACAAACACTCCGGACGAATGCAGAAGAAGAAGAACTTACAAAAAGAATGCTATATATTTGCTTGTTTCCTCCGAATGATAAATTTGATTGCCGACAAACTAGATGCAGTAACATTGAAACATGGCATCACTAAATCACGTGCTGAATGTGTCTTTTTATTTCCGCGTATATGGCTTATATTTTTAACGACATTATGTGAAGATAATAATATGTCTTATTATTTCAGTTTGCATCTCCTATATTTTTAATTACATTATGTAAAGATAATAATAAGTCTTATTATTTCAGTTTGCATCTCCTATATTTTTAATTACATTATGTGAAGATAATAATATGTCTTATTATTTCAGTTTACATCTCCTATATTATTAATTACATTATGTGAAGATAATAATAAGTCTTATTATTTCAGTTTACATCTCCTATATTTTTAACGACATTATGTGAAGATAATAATAAGTCTTATTATTTCAGTTTACATCTCCTATATTTTTAACGACATTATGTGAAGATAATAATAAGTCTTATTATTTCAGTTTACATCTCCTATATTTTTAACGACATTATGTGAAGATAATAATAAGTCTTATTATTTCAGTTTACATCTCCTATATTTTTAACGACATTATGTGAAGATAATAATAAGTCTTATTATTTCAGTTTACATCTCCTATATTTTTAATTACATTATGGGAAGATAATAATATGTCTTATTATTTCAGTTTACATCTCCTATATTTTTAATTACATTATGGGAAGATAATAATATGTCTTATTATTTCTGTTTCAATCAATAAGGTGCCGTCTTCACAATGAAGGATAGCTGCATTGGATATCCAACACTGTCTGTCTCTCGCCTTGACTGTACATTCAGTCAGGCCGATGGTCGTCCATCACTTGATGTTATTTTCCCACATGTTTCGTTGTCTACCTCTTGCTTCCTTGCCCTCCAGTGTCGTTTATTTGTTGCTGAGAGTGTGGCCGAGATATGTCACTTGCCTCTTTTTTATTACTTTCATCAACTCTCTTTTCATTCCCAGTTTTTTCTAGAACCTCTGTACAGTATTTGATTGTTTCTGTTTCCATGAAATACGACATATTTTTCTGAATATCCACATCTCCAGGGCATCTATTCGACTTTCTAGTTGCTTGTTCAATGTCCGGGCTTCCGCGTCATACAATAGTGGTGAATATACGTAACATTTGACAATTCTCATTTTTAATGCGTTGTTAATCTCTTTAGATGTTAATACTGATATCATGCTGTTGAAAACATTTTTGGTCATTTCTGTTTACATCGCGTATATTTTTAACAACATTATGTGACGACAATAATATGTCTTGTTATTTAAGTTTACAGGCATATACTTTTAACGACAGAATGAAGAAAATAACGTCTTGTTATTTCAGCTTACATCATACATTTTTTACGACATTACGCAAAGATAATAACATGCTGTTAATTCAGTTGACATGACATATAATAATTCCCTCACCTAGAGGATATCCGTAATTTTCACACGGCACGAAGACCTGGTCGTTAACCCCGGTGCCTGATGGGCCAGCACTTCTATACTGACACTGAAGTCCTTGTAGACTGCAGCAGCGAGCTATGGCTTGAATTCCTGCATTCACATAGTAGAAAGATACAACAGTGGATCTTGAAACACAAAGCACAGCTGAAATACTCAGTTAAAATAGCATACATCTTCAAATAAATATAAGCACTGCCAGGACGAGAAAGATTCATTTTGATTAACACGCCGTCTGACCTACATACCTTCTAATCGAGATCATAGCATATTACAACAACACCTGCCATGGCTTTTCATTCACCAGACATGGAGTGGAACATAACACGAATTGTTGAGAAACAACTTGGTGGCAGTGACCATCAGCCAATCTTTCTAACTGGAGAAAATGAGCTTGTAAGTGAAACAGCACACTCTCGGGGTGGAAGCAGACTGGACAATGTACAAACAATACACCAGCATACTGGTTAGAAATTTGAACACCAATAAAAACATTAATAAAGTAGTTGAAGAGTTCTGGAAATGCACACTACTGGCAGCACGAGAGACAGCACCAAGAGGAGCTCTTAAGAGTTAAACAATACAAACCCTACTAGAGTAGTGAACTGGAACAGTTGCATAATGATGTGGAAGTATGTAGACAGCAAGCAGAGGCCAAACCAAGCCAAGAGCACAACAATAAATACAAGCACGCAAAAGCTAAATTTCAAAGGGCCAAGCTGCAGGCTAGACGGAAAATCTGGCATGTGGCAGGAGAAAACATAGTCACTTAACTTTGAAAGAGACACAAGGAAGTAGTGGAAACTAGTAAAATAATTTAACGATGAGGGCATAGGGAGACACTCACAGATTATACTACATAAAGATGGAAAGCAAGCAGCTAAACCATTTTGAGAACTCCTTTGCACAAGACAACAACATCGAAATTAGTCCAGAGAAATAATAAGAGATTCGAGAGAAATGGCAACATACAGGCCAGAATGATATATTACATGAGAGGCAGGCAGCATCTATCAGCGAACTGGGGCTAGCAATATCAATATTGAAAATAAGAAAGTCACAAGGAGCCGACAGTATCACCAATGAAATTATTAAGAGCATAGAAGCAATGGCCAAAACAAAGCTGCTGCACATTTTCAATAACTGCTTGACCTTAGGCATTGATCCACAAGCTTGGAGAGAAGCAATCATGACACCTCTCCTAAAATCAGGGAAAGACAGTTCTAGTGCCTTCAGCTACAAACCAGTTAGCCTCACCAGCTGTCTCTGCATAACAATGAAGCGCATCATCTTACACAGACTGCAGTGGTACATTGGAAGTAAAAACCCTAGCCTTAGGCAGTGTTATTCTACGGAAGATCAGATAACCTACCTCTCTCGAGAAATTGAGGATGCATTCCAAGAGAATAAACTGGTGCTTGCGGCATGGATAGATCTAAAGAAAGCCTTTGACTTTGAAAGTCTAGAAAGAAGGTCCTAAGAATCTGAAAATCTATAAAGTCAATAGAAGAAAGCACAGATGTTGAAAGCATACGCGCACAACAGAAAAGCCTGAGCACAGATAGACGAACTCAAGACCAAAAAAGTACTACTGGGTCAGGTGTCACCCACACTTTTTCTAATCTTCTTCAATGATTTTGATGCTAAGTTACCATATAGAATTAAAGAGGCAATGTAGGCTGATGACCTTGTCTTATGGAGCACAAATGAACATACGTGAGTGGCCACCAGATCGCTACAAAGAGCTGTAGATGCATTAATTGCATGGGCAAATAGATGATGTTTCAGAAAAAAAATACTGACCAGTGCAGCACCACTCGTTTTACCCTTTCTCCAAAACAAAAGGCTGGGAACATCCAGATAAATGGAATACCCCTAAGCGAAGATAAAGAACCAACATACCTTGGAGTAACATTTGATGACAGACTGACATAGAGAAAGCACATCAACAAAGCAGCAGCAAAAGCCAGAAGGAAAATAGCCATCCTGAGAAAACTAAGTGGAACCACATGGGGATCCAGTGGAAAAATACTTAGCAAAGTTTATCAACAGAGCATACGACCACACCTGTAATACGGGTCAACTGTGTGGTGTTCAGCATCAAAAAACCACACTACAAGAGCTGGACAGGGTGCAAAATCAAGCACTTGGGGTCATCATGGTAGGGATGAGATTAACCCCTATATGGAGATGGAGAAGATCAGGAGGACACAAGCACGGAGAGAGCGCAGAGATACGAAAACATTTATACAGAGAGCAGAAAAGTTCCTCAGCTTGCCAGTTCACCCTACAAAGAACATATTTGAAAACCTAGCTGTGGGACTGTTAAAAAGAAGCAGTTTTATCCACCAGGCCAAAAGGCTGCAGAGAAACCACTGATCTGCCCACAGCTGGTACCCCCATCAAAACTAATCTAGAAAGAACTCCACGGAAAGAGGAAAGTAGATTATCATTAAAAACTCAGACAAAGTGAAAGAAATGTTCGACAAGGAAGAACAGAATAGTGCAAAACGCAGAACAGCCACTCTCTGTTACACCTTCCGTAGGTATTTATAATGCTCATGTTAAACATTGCCTCAGTGAGTCATGTATTATTGATTATTTTTCATGCGTTTTAATGCTTATTGTTCTTTTGTTGTCTAAGATTAGCTTCATAAGTGATGTTGAATGAAATAATGTATGAGAGGAAATAGAGAAGAAGGGCAGAATGTCAGACGGGCTTGCGTGCCAATTCTTAACCCTTTGAAAATAAAGGTTGTTCATTCGTTCGTTCGTTTGTTCCTTGATGACAAATACCCACAGGACCTCTGGATCTGAGTCTACACAAAATGCTGTTCAAAATGGAGAAAATACTATAATAACTATGATGCAGAAATCCAGACAATCAAGATAGCAACCGAAATATTACTAAATATCAGCCATGGTACACAACTTGTGGTGCTAAGTACAGATGCAAAATCGATATTTGAGGCGCTCATGTCTGGAAAATTGCCAATACTAAGGACACTACTTTCTGATCTTAGCAATCTGCGTAAGGTCACCATACAGTGGGTATCATCTCACTGTGGAGTATCCAGAAACGAGATAGCTGATCTATTTGCTAAGGAAGGAGCAATAGAGGAACAACCTGATGTACCCGTTAAATACCACCAAAAGAAAAAGAATGATCAAATCAGTTATAAAGCTACCAAAACCTGCTCAAGATAATTATCACCTTATGGACAGATCAGAACAAATCATTATTTTGTGCCTCAGAATAGGACACAACAGATTACGCAACGACACGTATACACAATTCAAGATTGATGAATCAGTGACGTGTACACGTGGATTGGCGTCGCACACAGCAGATCACATACTCCAAGACTGCCCAAAATACGACAATGACAAACCTTCTGTCCTAGAGAAACGATAGAGGAAGATAAATTCTATGGACCATTGAGTGAACTAAAAAAGACAGTTACATTCATTCAAGAGACAACAATGCAGTTATAGATAAATTTCAAGCGGACGCAAGAAGAAGAAGAAATAAATATAAGCGTTTTGAGAAGCCAGACTATCCTCCCTTAGCACACAAACCATAAGGAAAAGTGTCTTCTCTTAGATCACCAAGTGTCTTATCATAGTTCACGCAGTGTTCTCTTATAGATCTCTTGCATATGACATTCTAATAATGTGTTATTTCATTGTCCTTATTATGCCTTAATGTAGTCGCCGTATTATCACGTCCGTGGTTTGAGGGCTGTGTGTTTTCGAATTGTTGGCTTGTGAAGGTTTAACGCCGCAAGTCTTTTGTTTTCCGTAATTGTATTTGGTAAAACTGACCTAAATTTTGTGTTTTTCTATTGTTTATAAAACGTCAGGGTATTGCTTGGGTTGGAGGGTCATTTTGCCAAATAAGATACAATGTAGACGTAACTTTACTAACAACTGAGCGGACACAGCCCTAAGTTTAGACAAAACCCTACCAATTGATGAGAGGAAACCATCGTAAGCTGTACAGTACGGTGTTCCATCGTCAGAGAAGGTGATCTGCTCTCCATCGCGCCGCCAGTCGTTATTCTATAACAAGTAAATACATACTGATGAAGAGAGTTGCTCAACAAGAGGTGTTAGTTTATATAATAAATAACGACACGGTGAAGATAATGTCTGCAGTGAAGATGTGATAGTTTGAGAGGAATATTGTGGGTATAGATGAAGACAAAAGCGGAGGTACTGATAGCTGAAAGGTGTTACTGGTCGCTTTCATGAACGTTATAGGACGTACCTGAAGAATAGGTGTTTAATTTATTCCTATATGTGAGTCGCAGTCAACCCCAACATGTTTTGACTGTTTGTGACTTCTTGGCAAGTTTATGTTTCAGTAGTTTGCCATTGATTTCTGAACTACCGGCCCTCATACCCTTGTATAGAAACCAACGCAAAGTATGAAAACCAACGCAAGATGGTCTGCTTCTAAATCGCTCGCAACTGTGTTTCAAACCTGGTATGCAGGATTGCCAATTGCATTCGTAAATCCTTCGCTACATTGCCGGTGAATAAGAGGTAGAATAGAGAACTCGACACGCTCGTCATCATTGTCCAGTGACTAGCACTCTTACCTGTCGGCACTTTCCATGTAGGTGACGATTAACAAAAATTAACCAGGGACCCAAGTTGACGTAGCCTAAAATGAGTATAGGAAATGCCGTGGGAAGTAAACGCGGTCTATGAAAATAAAGGACCAGCATCAGATATCTAAATCACATCACGGCGTGGACAAGGAACAATTATCTTTAATTGTTACCTATCCGGCGTCCGTTGTTTCTTTTTATTTTTTGACTGTTTCTTTCATTCCACCATGCTGAATTTTCTCGTCTGTGCGTTTTGTTGTATAGTTTCACATATTTTTATATGCGCGAATATAGTCCATTCTTCTTCAACTCACTTATTTTATTTTCTTTCGGGAGGTTTTGTTAAAACCCTCTTTGTTTCTCTCTGTAAATGATCAAAGTACATCTGGATATTTTAAATTTATGTAATATACTTATTTATGTCTTTGTTTGTTGGTGTTTAAAAAAAATAATTGAAAATTGTGTACGGTTTACTGGGTGTGTTCATAACGCCATCTTGATAGATGTATAATCTGTGTCAATTTATACTTTTGATATTACTATTCAGTTAGTATTTGCTCTTTTCGTAACCATTCTATTAAAGAAAAAAGTTAATCTGGGTATTTTGATTCCAATGAAAACGCGTGCACTCTTGTGTGACTATAGATGATCAATGGGTAATGCTGAAGAATTCAATCAATTTGGCTGCAGAAACAACTATCCCAAAATTAAAGAAAGTAGGTCATAAGAAATGGATGACTGAACACATTTTACGTATAATGGAAACAAGAAGTTACAACAAAAATAATTCTGACAAATATAAAGAGATTCACAGGAAATTCAGAAATTATGTAAAGAAGCAAAAGAAGCATGGCTTGAAATTAATTGCATAGACATTGGAAAAAAAAAAAAAAAAAAAAAAAAAAAAAAAAACATATTAATACAAATACCAATTTAATGCACAAAAGAATTCAGGAGCTTACTAATAAAAGAACATCTACATCAACAGGCTGCCTGAAAACAAACGATGGAAAAATCATAATAGAAAAACATGAGATTTTACATAGATGGTCAGATTATGTGAAAAAACCTTTATGATGATACAACGGAAGAACAGTATGATTTTCGGAGTAATAATGAAGGCCCATCAATTCTGAAGATAGAGGCTGAGAATGCTCTTAACCATATGAAATCTGGCAAGACCCCAGGTCCAGACAACATCTCAACAGAAATGATTAATGCTTTAGAAGAATATGGGATAGATAAAGCTACCAGTTTGCTTAATACAATATATGATACTGGAAATATAGAAGAATATAGAATAGATCAAGTCACCAGACGGCTGAACACAATATATGATACTGGAGCTATACCTCCTGAATTATGTCATTCTATAATTATTGCAATCCCGAAGAAATCTGGAGCCTTGGAATATGATGATCATCGAACAATTAGCATAAAGAGTAACTTCACAAAGGTTTTGCTAAGAATTATCATGCAAAGAGTTGGGAAGAAAATACAACCTGAAATAGGAGAAAAACAATGTGGGTTTGTAGAAGGCAAGGATACAGTCAATGCTGTGTGTATGCTGAGAACATTAATTGAACGTTCTATAGAAGTAAACAAAGACTTACGCCTTTGCTTTATTGACTACACAAAGGCTTTCAATAAAGTAAGACATGTCAGCATGATGGAGATGCTTGCAGATCTACAAATTAATGGGAAAGACCTTAGACTCATTAAAGACATATATTGGAAAAAGCAAGCTGCCATAAAGATTGATAATGAAGTAGGTCAATATCAGCTTATTAAGACAGATATGAGACAGGGGTATGACAGGGTTTCTGGTTACCCCAGAAACTGGTTGTCTCCAGATCTTTTTTCCCCGTACAGTGAAAATATTTTCAAAAATGTCAATGATATGAAAGTAATCATCATTGGGGGATCTAACATCAATAACATTCGATATGCGGATGATACAGTATTGATTCCAGACAATGAGCAGGATCTGCAACATTTAGTAGATGCGATTGTTGCACACAGTGAACAACTTAGGTTAGAATTAAAATGTAAGAAGACACAGAGTATGGTCGTCACTAAGAAGAAGGAAATACCACAATGCAATTTTTAAAAGTAAAAGGGAATTCGGTTAAATTATCTCGGAACAGTCATAACATCTGATGGGAGATGCCTTGAAGAGATTAGAACAAGAATTGCCATGGCAAAGTTAGCCTTTTGTAAGATGAAAAACATACTGACCAATAAAAAGATGTCAATTGCAACGAGAAAAGAGTGTTGAGGTGCTACATAGAACCTATACTTTTATATGGATGTGAAGTGTGGACAATGAACAGTCAAGATGAAAAACATCTGATGGCTGTGGAAATGTGGTTTCTGAGGAAATACAAAGAAAATCATGGACAGACAGAGAAAACAATGAATAAGTCATACAAGAAACAAATGAAAACCGTAAACTGATTTGATACATTATACGTAGACAGTTACAATGTTTTGGTGACCAAGGGCAGAGAAGTAAACACCTGGATGGCTTGGCCACGTTATATGGATGAGACAGGAACGCTGAGCTGATCCACGACTCTGGTGATCGAGTGAGATGGCAAAATATGACCGCCCACGCTTACCGGCTGGGCACATGATGATGATGATGATGATGATGATGATGATGATGATGTGTGACTGAGTGTTTGAAGTGGATACTAGTTCTAATCAAGCCGTGTTGGCTGTGGATCCCGTTGTAATCAACATCTCACCTCAGAGATTGTCCTTGCTTCAAAATTGCTTATGGCATCTTGGAAAAAAAAGGAGGGGGGGGGGGCAACTCTCTACATTAGTCTTCAAATTGCCCTTCATTACAATGTTTGTATTACCAGTGTGTTACTACGACTCATAATGGAAACAAAGAACATTAACATTGTAACCTACCATGCATGTCATAAGAAGCGACTAAGGAGGGTTGGGGCGAAACTGGCTACCCCATTTTGTATAAAACGATAGCTTCAAAATTCCGCCAATCATAAACAAATCTACATAGAGCTTGGTCTGAGTTGGTTGAGGACCTACGCTACACTGACAGATGAAAGGCGGAAGCAGCAGAAGAAGTCAGGGCTTGTATAGTTGTATGTATGTTGTAATTTATGCTTTCTCTGTTATCTTGCCGGCCCCGTGGCTAAGACAGGGCTTGTATAGTTGTATGTATGTTGTAATTTATGCTTTCTCTGTTATCTTGCCGGCTCCGTGGCGAAGACAGGGCTTCCATAGTTGTATGTATGCTTTTTCTGTTATCTTGCCGGCTCCGTGGCGAAGACAGGGCTTGCATAGTTGTATGTATGTTATAATTTCTGCTTTCTCTGTTATATTTCCGGCTCCGTGGCGAATGAGTTACTGACGCAGTTCGTAATCCCGCACACCGCATTCGAAATACAGCCATAACAGACGCCCTTGCGTTGGTTTACAAATAAAATGGTATGCGTGCCGGTCGTTCAGAAAGCAAAGGCAAATTACTGAACGTAAACTTGCAAAGAGATCACAAAACGCCACACACACAAGCACGCACGCACGCACGCACTCACATATCATCAAGTGCCGTGCCGACTGGCGTAGGCGTTATATTCCTCCATGCCACCGTTGCAATCCATCCAGCATAATTTCTCGTGGTCTGCCTCTGTCTCTCTTCCCCTCGATCTTTCCAGTTGTCACGATGTTCTCCAGCGCCTCTCTTCTCATCACATGACCCAAGAAAAGCTGTTTGCCTCTTTCTTATTGTTGTTTATAATGTTCTAGTTTCGCCAGCCTCTTTAAGGCATTCGTCGTTAGTTACTTTGGCAGTCAAAGGAATTCGCAACATTCGTCTAAGGAACCACATCTCTGTTGCTTCCAGTCTCTTCCTAATTTGTCCATTTATATTCCAATATTCACATGTCATACAGCAAAGCAGATTCTATATTATCTCTTTAGCACTCTCATTATTACATTCGATGATAGCGACTTATTGCATAAGATATTCTTCATTGTTTGAAATGCAGCCTTTGCTTGCCATATTCTGCTCTTAATCTCTGTTGTGCATCTTCCATCTTATGTTATAAATGTCCCTAGATATGTGAAACTATCCACTTGGTGAAGAATTTTCCCGTCTATCTCTATTTCACATGTGGGTGTCACCTGTTCCTTTGATATCACCATTGTTACTGTTTTCCTGATATTCAAGGAGAGTCCTTTCTTTGAACTCTCTGTTACTACAATGACCAACAATTGTTGTCGATCTGTTGCATTATCCGCTATCAATACTGTGTCATCTGCATAGCGTATATTATTTATACTATAACCTCCAAATATTATTCTTGACTTTTCTTTGATCTCTCTCATTATTACTTCGCTATAGAGGGAGAAGAGATCCGGTGACAAAACACATCCCCTTCTTTATTTCCCATTTTAATTTTAATTGTATATATATATATATATATATATATATATATATATATATATATATATATATATATATATATATATATATATATATATATATATATATATATACTGGTAGGCCCCGCTATACGTCGCCTCGGTATACCTAGTTTCGCTCGCTATAACGTTGTTGTCAAATAGGGGACTAACTTCACTTTACGTCGCTACGTTTCGCCATAACGTCGTTTTGAGCCTGGCGATCGGGCTGTTGATATCGGTAAAGTCCATGGTTTACCTCCAACGACGGCAAGGTCAATTCACGCAGGTGCTGCCAAAATCAAAGAGGGTGCTAAAAACGTAACCCCTTTGAGTGCTTCCAAAATCACTCGTACCAGAAGTATTCTTATGGAGATCGTGGAAGCACAATCGGTCGTCTGGATTGAAGACCAGAACCAACTGAATATGCCTGTGAGCAAGATGGTTATCAAAGAGAAAGCAAAGTCTCTCTATGAAGATGTAGCTAAGAAAGCGGATGAGAGCAGTACGAGTAGTGCCGATGATAGTTTTAAAGCGAGTCATGGTTGGTTTGAGAGCTCTAAGAAGCGTTCACACCAGCACAACATTCAGACACCAGGTGAAGCGGCGATACTGAGGAGGGTGGTTACTGTGCAGCAGACATTGGACATATTTTTTGTTCAAGCAGAGAAAAGCCAGGAAAAAAGGCAGGAAGAGGTTAGGCCCTACAGTTTCATCCTCAGATGAAGAGACATAATTTAATGCCTCTACGTCCCAATAACTCTACCACTCGCCCTCCAACCCACCTCTATTTAGCCAATAAATATCAACAACCATCAAAATAAACGTTACTGTGGTACACAATAAATGTATTTCATTTAATTCTATGGGAAATAGTGTTTCGCTATACGTCGTTTCACTTAACGTCGCGTTTTCCAAGAACGCAACCCCGACGTTAACCGGGACCTACCTGTATATATAATTTTAAATTGTACATTAATATTCTGGCTGCGATTAGAAACGTTGGATTATAATTAGATAGCTAGACGGGTCTTACTGTAAAATAAAATGGTCATAATACCAACTTACTGTAAAATAAAGTGGTTATAATTCCAACTTACTGTAAGATAGCTGGAACAGCCAGTTAGGATCTCTCCAGCGTTACAGCCAATTTGCGCAGGGACGTCATCGCCTACCCATGACGTTGTTGACCACCTTGTTACACACTGGAGCTCTCTCGATTGTGAACTTGAGTTGACCACGCCCAGATTTTGTAAATTCCGACTTGTTGTCTCATGGTCAATATCAACGTATATGAATGGGTCAACTGGAACAGGAAGTTGAATCTCACCTGCCAGAATATTCAGAATGATAGTCACAATGTTGGTACTGATTAAACAATAATTTTCTTTAACCGATTCATTGCCAAACAACTAAGTAGGTTTGGAACAAACATGGTCTACAAACCTAACACGTATTATAATGTACATTTCCTTTCACTGGGAATTAAAAGTGCAGAAGATACCACGAAACAAACCAAATAACACGATGACACCAGTATGGCGATATATCGTCCTTCTGTTCAAAAGAGAGTTTACATTTGGCGTTATATTATCATTCGGCACTAAATCAGTTAAGAACCACGATCAGTTATATATTCATAACATAACAACTTCATCCTGCATTTAACATCAGTCAGAAAGGGTCCATCAAGAACCACCAATGTTGGTTAGAAAACTTCAAAAGCTTTCCTGGGTTAGGAATGGCTCACGTCATTACACGCTCTTAAAGGTAATTCTTCAGGAAACAACTGAGGACAAACGGATACATGGAAGACAGAAAATCATGGACTCATAACATTAAAGAGTGGACAGGATATAGTATTCGCACACCTGTTCGCTGAGGACAAAGTGTGGTTGAGACCTCTGATAGTTGATGCTACTCGACACATACACACTTCCATAAATACACAAATACTCACACAGTTGTACATCCACTCAGTCACACTCCCACACATACATCCTTACATACATATACACATAGCCACTCACAATCACAAATACTAAATCATTCACTCATTCTTGAGCCGAATGTTATTAGTTAATACAACAATAAAGTTATAAATATACTTACTGCCATCTCCTTGAATATTAATAGTAACGGACATGTCTTCTTTGCCTATTGTAAAGGGCGAGAGAATGATCGGCTTTCCCTGATAGTAAACTACGGCATCATAGTCGCCTTGAAATCCTCTGATATCGAATGAAGTGCCTGCAGATAAAGACCGGTTTTCGTGCGTGCTCCACTCTTCTTTTGTTAGACGTAGAAAACGTTTCCCAGACTCGTCAAGCTAAGAAAAAAAAATGAATTATGTAGTAAACAAACAATGCACCCGTGTTATCGGGCCTGTAGCCTCACTACCTTAGTCAATTAGCTTCACTGCCTTAATCAATTAGCCTCACTGCCTTAGTCAGTCAGCCTCAGTACCTGGATCAATCAGCCTCACTATCTTAGCCAATCAGCTTCAGTAACTTAATCAATGAGCCTCACTGCCTTAATCAATCAGCCTCCCTACCTTAATCAATCAGCCTCACTACCTTACAAATCAGCCTCACTACCTGAGTCAATCAGTCTCGCTACCGTAACCAATCAGTCTCACTACTTTAGTCAATCAGCCTCACTACCTTATTTATTCAGCCTCCCTACCTTAATCAATCAGCCTCTCTACCTTAATCAATCAGCCTCCCTACCTTAATCAATCAGCCTCACTGCCTTAATAAATCAGCTTCAATGCCTTAGTCACTTCAAACAACAAAACTCTCTAACACAGCAGTGTTAATGGTCTAACCGTGTATAAGTTCCCATGAAGTAGAGCTTCGAGTGGGTTGGTATCGTGGTCCCAAAATCCCCAGAAAATGATGCCTTCTACAGCAGGATGACTGAAGAACAGGCGTAGAACTTTCTCATACCTAGACGCAGGGATAACAATGATATACATATGATATACTTTGTACCCAGCAACTCGTGCTAGAACAGTTGTCTGTGTCAGGCTTATTCCAGATAATAACTTCACATGTCTCTATTTTAATGAGAACGACAAAACGTGACATCATAGACACCATTTTCGGAATGCAAAGACCAAAATTATATTAAATTAAACTATGTTAGAATGGAGGGTCGACATCGTCAAAGCTGTAATGGCTCCTGTCAAGCGAGGACTGCACATTTTCCACGTTGCGAAATTGCAAGAGGCTCATAAATGTCCCACTATGATGGCAGGCTATCTTGCACTCACTGAATGGAGAGCTCACAAGTATGAGGGACATGAGTCTTGCTTACAGGCACGGAACTAAATCACTTTCAGTCTCCATTTCTTGAAGTCCTGCAATAGTTGAGCCAAGAAACGAGATCATTGCACTCGGGGCATTCCCATCAGCGCTCAGTCATCGTCTTCAACAGCCAGCGCAGAGTCCCAATACTGATGGTGCGCGTTATAATCTGATTATATGTAAGTCCTGCAGGAGTAGACAACTAGATAGAGCTCTGCAACAACAACAACAACAACAACAACAACAACAACAACAACAACAACAACAACAACAACGAGAATGACTACTGAAGTATATTTATGATCACTGGACAGGGCCGATGTTGCCACGTGGAAAAATGTCATGCTGTAAATATCCTTGTGGCGTTTGTAAGTAGAAATTTTACTTTATGGCGGAAGTATTAGTATCTGTCAGTCACCACCCATTTCATCATTATCGTTAATGAAAGTTCTGCCATCTTCAATCATCATAATCATCATCATCATCATCATCATCATCATCATCATCATCATCATCATCATCATCATCATCATCATCATCATCATCATCATCATCATCATCATCATCATCATCATCATCATCATCATCATCATCATCATCATCATCATCATCATCATTTTAAACATCATCATCACCATCATGGTCATCATTACAAATATCTTCATCATCATGTGATCATTATAAACATCATCCTCACCATCACCATCATTATTATTATAAACATCATCACCATTATAAATATCATAATCATCATCATTTTAAACATCATCATCACATCATCATCATTATAAACATCATGACCACCATGTCATCATTACAAACACCATCGTCGCCATCATCATAAACATTATCATTATTATAAACATCATCACCATCTCCAACATTATAAACATCATCATCATTAACAAGGTGAACCATGGCAGGGACACATAGAATCATGTTTGTACATGTCCCTTACAGGATGTTGCAGTCAACACCAGCATTTTTCAGCTGCTGTTGATGTACTAGGCAATTTTTACGTTTAGTAGTTTGCCATAGCTTTCTGAAAGACCGGCTCACATACCCCCGTAAGTTACCAGCGCGGCGCGATCCGCTACCGAATCTCGCGTAGCTGTTTTCCCCACGTGGATATACGGGATTACGAACAGCGTCGTTAACGCCTTGGCCAGGGAGACCGGCATATTCTCATTACGTTGAGACAAAATAACAATTATTGTGCCCAGATGTTGGAAGGCCTGTCTAGGAGACCACGGTGTCTGCTTCAGGTTCAGAAGGTTCCTAGTTTGAATATTAACATGAGGCTGGGTATGTTTTAAAAGAACTATTTATTCGTAATTTGTGTGTGTGTGCGTGGGGGGGGGGGGGGGTGGTGGCGCTCGCTCGTTTTGAACTTAAGCGTAGTCCATAACACCACTTCTAATATGCTCCTAATGGACTGATTTTTGCGTGTGAGTTAGCTTACCCTATTACCAATGTCCCTTGCCATCAGGAGAACCTACTCCGAGTTCAGGGATGCTTGTAATTTATGTTTCCATGTCAAGGACGAGAAGTCAATATATTAGTCCAACTGTCTGGTGTAGGGGTTGAATCCCTTACCACAGCATCAGCACACCGGGTGTCTAAGAACAGGCGTTCATATCCATTCGACCATGCTGACTTCATTCGTTTGCAATGATATCAAATACTTCCTTGATCTCCTGGGTAGTGAGATAAGGACGAACCTCAGGCAGTAACGTATGCGAGGTTTGCACGTTAAACATTTCACAGCAATTTGAAATAACAAATAGTAGACCGTAACACGGAGACCTTGGAGACATTGTTAATAAAATCTACCCATGGGTGGAATCTGTCTAGAGACAGCAAACCCTACAAAGATATGTGCAGAAGTCGGACACACAGACCTCTGAGATCTATAACTAGAAGTGATGTGCTCATCTTGAAAGAGAAAGGAAGAAGTGCAGATTGTCCTTATGTGAGCATTGATCTGCCTCTGTGAACCCTATGGCTCCTTTAACAATATACCTATGTTCTCGTTTCGTTTAAGAGAACGGGCATTTATGTTTGCATCACGCAATGTTCTTAATTCTAAGCATGCCTTACCAGTCGGCCTTGATACTCTCGTTATGTGAGGATATACTCAGTTCAGAGACCCACACAGGGACACCAGCCTGGCCTATACGATCGAGGCGAGCCTGTAAAGTCAATTTTCATACATTTACTGTGAGATACTGCGTTTAGAAACGGTCAACAGCAATTACAAGGTCAATGACAAGAAGAAAAAGAAGAAGAAGAAGAAGAAGAAGAACAACAACAACAGTAACAACAAAAACAACGAGTGGAGATAGCAAGAAGAGCAAGAAGAAAAATAATTACATGAAAAAGAATAACACCAAAAACAACGACACCAACTATAATGATGATGATGATAATATTCATAATAATAATACGGACAAACGTTAAACGAAAGCTATAAGTGATGTCACAAATAAATGCAAATGCATACTGATGGACTTCTTACTATAAGGAAGAAACGATGCTTGGATGGGAATCAGATGTATGGGTACGCACTGACAGAGAAGAGACATATTGTCACTTACGTTTTTTTCCCCCGCATATCCTTTACAGGACATTGCAGTCAACACCAGCATTTTTCAGCTGCTGTTGATGTCTTGGAAAGTTTTACTTTCAGTAGTTTGCCATTGCTTTCTGAACAACCGGCTCACATATCCCCGTAAGTAATCAACGCGACGGGATACGTTGCCGAATCTCGCGCAGCTGCGTTTCGTACAAGAGCATACGGGATTACGAACAATGCCCTTAACTCCTACGCCAGTGAGACAGGCGCACTTACAGTTACAGCTATGAATATACATCTAATACCTTCACTAATGTAATATCGGGTTCTGTCAGGTCTTCAAAGTGACTCTCCACTCCCACACCTGTTAATCCCACGTTCGCAGTTTTGAATTTCAAAATTTGCTCCAGATATTGCTGTAGGTTAAAAAAAATATAAAAATCAGTGTAATAAATATTTATGCAATATGAACCGGAGCTAACCTAAGCCATGTGAAATATACAATATACAATTAATAACGGTGAATTCAATACCAAAATCACACTTACACAAAATCATCGCATATGAGAAGAGATGAACTTAATTATCCTGGACCAAATAAGAAATGATGTAATCAGAAAGAAAGTGGAATCAACACCTTGTGTCACAAATATTGAAATATAGAATATCAAATGGTTTGGCCATCTTGTTAGAATGCAACACCATCAACTACCAGCACTAGCCTTACACCAAAGAACGCCTGCTGCGAGAGCAAGATTACGCCAGAGAAGAAGCTGGAGCGCTAACTGTTCCTCCCCACGACGCTTGACGATAAAAGTGGAAAATGGTGATGATGATGCTTGCTTGCTTGCTTGTGTTCATTGGCTTAACTTCAACGCAAAGTCCTGTATGTCGGATGAAGGCATCCTGTTGTCCAACATCAGTGTGATGTCATACAGGACCTGAGGTTTGCGTGATTATCCGTTGTCCCATGTCTGGCTTATTGGTGTGCAGACTGGTGGTTCCTCGCCATACAGGCAGACACTCCGACTTCGGAGGAATCGGCGATCCTATTGACTTCAGCCAGGACCCCGAAGGGACCTGTTGCCCAGGACGCTCGGCGAGGACGCGTCAATAGGTCTTGGCCAGTATATAACCCGGCCCTGGTGCCTTGGAAACACCTCTGCGTATTCAACACCAGATTGAGATAGTCCATGGGAGTCATGGTGGCTCAGTGGCTAGCACGACTGCTGGCCTCCCATCGAGTCGAGGATCTCTTATGATTAACCAGGGTTCCCAGGTCGACCTAGGCTAGAATATCAGGGAATTTCCTGGGAAGTAAAAGTGATCGGCGTGACATTGATCACTTCACTCACCGAGAGCGGATTGGTCTATAGTAATACAAGGCTAGAATAAGAACGTGTATCTAATATGCCACAGAGCGAGGAAACAGTTCCGCGTATTTATTGAATTAGCCTACGTCAGCATGCGTTAGAGTGTAGGTGTTATAATGTCTCACCCTCCCCACCCTCTCCTATTTAGTGATTTATAATGTGTGTGCGCGCACACATAACTCTGTGTGTGTCAACATCAGCATCTGTCAGCTGATCGTTGATTTCTTGGTAATATTACGCTCAGTAGTTTGCCATTGATTTCTGAGCGACCGGTTCACATACTCCACAAGTTATCGACGCGGATAGAACCGCTACCGATTATAAATATCCGCAGCAGCAGATTTTTAGGGACCAAATGATAACCATTATAGTTAAACATAATAGAATAAAGAATTCTAAAATGGTCGGTACCACAAACGAGTGTACTTTGATTCTGTGAAATAAATATACATATAAAAGGAATGCAGCACCCATAGATCTATAAATGATCATTCACCAAGACACACCCCCCCCCCCCCCAAAAAAAAAAAAAAAAAAAAAAAAAACCGACGTTATGGAGCTTTACAGACCACAATTACGGAAAACAAAGGACATTGCGGTGACTAGCCTTCATCAGCAAACTTATACACAAATCACAAGATATAAACACGGGG